>JAPDVU010000010.1:33778883-34043883 GCA_026230045.1 Corynorhinus townsendii
TTTAAAGGTATAGCCCACTTGCAGGTAATAAAAAATAAATGTAACTCTGTTGTATCTGTCCCTAAGAGTGTACATACATGTTGTGTATGGCCAATAGAAAAACTCAAAGATTACATTTACAGATAAGAGTCTGTTATATTTAACTAGAAGCCTGGTGTACGAATTCATGCATGGGTGGGGTCCTGCCAGCCTGTTTCCGATCAGGCCGATTGGGGCTGGGCCAGCCAGGGGGAAGGGCCACGGGAGGTTGGCAGGCCGCCCCCGCCCCCCAGTGGGCCCATTGGCTGGCCACAGTACGGATCATAGCAACCATCATTCCAGTTACTTAGGCTTTTATATATATAAATAGAGGAAGGTAAAAATTTATAAAATTGAACCTATAGATATCTAGCAGATATGTAAAATAAGCCTATATCTTTACTTAAAATAGATCTTGTGCAATTTTAAAATAATAGTTCATGATGTGAATAACTTAGAAACATAATAACACTAAAATCACAGTCATTTATAACTTAAATGTAACTGTTATTAGTCTACCTGTGTTACATTAAATAGCATCTCTTATCTCTGTTTCTGTAGTTAAGCAGCCAGAGAAGAGTTTATTTCCATATATGGTTTTAACAGTAGAAGCAAAAGGATCTAGAAGGAGGGAGTTCATTGTCTATGGGGAGGAAAATAGGAATGCCTGTAAGGTCTCTCAAATATTGGTTTTCTGGTCTACCTGTAGGAGCTCTAGCCTTAACTCATGGAAAGGGAAAGAGATGTTTCCATAATATACGAGAGTGAAAAATAACACCATTTTGATACCCAAAAGGAGATTTCCTCCTTCAAATGTTAAGTACCTTGCTACTCCCAAGTTCTCCAGGAAACACAAAACACAACAGACTCCCTAGAGACTCCCAGAAATTAATGGGTTAGATTTTGTATGAAACTGGATTCTTTACACTAACAAGTGAGAAGAGGAAAGTAGTAACATGGCTTCTTTAGTCTCCATAAACTTGGGAGGCCTAGAGAGACACAAATTAAATTTGAAAGCTTAAGGTAGAACGTTGTCTTTAAGGAGATGATCACTTACTAGAAGAAGACAGACATGAAAGCATGAGAATAAGTTCAATCCATTTTTTAAGTCATAAATTATTGTAGATGTTTGCTAGTAATCACCAAATATGAAGGGATGTAGAAGATGATTTGGCTTAAAATGAGGTACTGAGAATCTTTGGAAACCCTAGGAGAGGTGCATTGCACAGGCAGGTGGTCATCTCAAGAGTTTTTCAATATTGGTTTGAGAAGGAGCTGTTTCACCCATGGGCAGCTCTTTGTACCTGTGCACATGGGTGAATAAGAGTAGAGAGTTATTCATTTAAAATTGTTAATTCTCCTAAGCAATATTAGGAAAAACATAAACAATGAAATATAAATGCCTTTAAGTTTCACATATGCCTGAAGTTTCCAAATCTGGGTATATTAGTATCATCTGAGGGATTTTAAAAAATGCATATTTCTAGGTTTCACCATCAGAGAAACTGAACTGTAAGTTCTCATAGGGCTTAAATGTTTTTGTAAAAATTCCTCAAGGTTATTTCTATGTGTTTCCAGGTTTGAGAACCGCCTGGTATACAGTATAGACAACACACACGAGAAGTCAGAGAAAGGAAAAATCAGTAGAGCTTGGAATTGTCACATAATTCTGCTTTGAAGAACTGAGACCTAAACATTGTATAATAGGCATAAAATTCTAAACTATATGGAGAGGAGGGTTACCGCTAGAAGCTATAAGAAACAAACCACCAAATTACAATTGTTTAAAATAGTGGGAGTATATTTTTGTTTCAAGTAACCATCCACTGAAGACTTTCCTAGCTGGCTGTCAGTTCACCCCATGGCAGTTCAGGGAATTCCAGAGCTGTCTGTATTGCAATTCCATCATCCCCTAGGACTTGATCATCTTTTATATATGGCCACAAAATGCACGGTCCAGCTGCTTCTTACAACTCCTGACCAGAAAGAGATTCTTAATATTTATGAGCACCTTCCATTGTTCATAAATAAATAAATTTGTGGACAGTTAACCACTTCTGTGACAGTGGGAAACAAATCCTATAGAAAAATAAATACATTTTTTTTAGTGTTTTTCTGCTTCAGCTCTTAACCTTCATTATGTGAATTTCATATTTTTGTGCTGATACACATTTTTGTATGGCCACTTCTCATTTTCTACATTTTCTTAGGTGCACGAGCTGGAATTTACAATGCTGGTATGCTTAAAAACATCCATTGATATCATCAAACCCACATTCTGAATTTGAGTATATGAAGACGACTCCTGTAAGTAATTAACTAACTTACATATAGCCACTTCATCCTCAAAGTACTAAAAGAGGATGCCTGGGCACATTTGATTAGTTTATTGTTGTCTTTCCATTATAAATAGAAAGAAACAATAGACCTGGGAGAAGTTCAGCTTAGGAAACATTCAATTTTGATATGACCCACTTTCATGAAAATACAGTAGGATTCATGAGGCTGGCCAAAAGAAGGCCCTTCCAACATGAAAAATGTGATAAAACCAATCTTTAAGCTGAGAGTGCCAAAGAAAAGGGGGGAATAAAACTGGGAGTTCAAACCCCATGAATATTTAAATTTTGTGAGATAAGTACGTGTGTGAAGAAGCTAAAAATAATTTTATTTCTTTTGTTGCACATGTGATTTGTGTGAAGAACAACTGGAACTCTCACATATTTAAAGTAGTTCTGACATTTTGGTGTGTTTCATTGTTGGGCTATGCACAGAATGTTCCTGCTGTCTTTGTTAATGTGTTTTGAGTAAAGATGGGTTTTTATATTCATTCTGACCTTGTGATACTACCTTAAGCTGCACAGTACAGTATAAAAGAATGAAGAACATTTACAATGATCACTCTTGGCTATTAATGAAAAAAAAAAAAATGCTTATTGCCAAAGGGAAATGCATTTTGCGCTACTCAAAATTGAGTGAAAGTTTAGCATGTTAAAATTATTGTTATATAGGAGTTATATGGCCTCAAGAAAAATTTCTTATCTTGTGGTTGCTATGGATGTGAACTTGTTACTCATGATTTGAAATGTTTTAGGGAAATGAAATTAGTGACATTTGTCAATATTAATCTAATTCTGTCTTGATTATACTTTCTAAAGAAGAGAAACATAGATTATCTGATTTTAAAAATGAATACTTACATTTTTAAAATAGCATATATTTGCCTTTGCAATGTACTGTATTTTTCCCATCCCTGAATACTTCCAGTACCATGCATGGTTTGTTCGGAATAAATTATAGTAACAGTTAACTATTCTTCTAGTCATAGCATAACAATTTGGAAACTTTACATAAAACCTGCAGAATGTGGCTAAGAAGTATTTAAGGCCTTTGAGTGGCCAACATTGATGTCATAAAGTCCATACACACAGTTCAGATACTTTATCTGAGATCATCACTGACCCTGAATCAGGGTTTATTTAAGAGTAATTTATCAATAGCTGTTGTAATTACTGTCAGAGTAGAGGAAGTTGATTAGACAAAGCAAAGAGACTTCCAGAAAGTTTTTGGAAACACACTGGAATACTCTGACCCTAGAAAGTTTAATTTTTATTTATTTAACAAATAAATATTCAGTGAGTGGGCAGTGTTGTAAGCATGGGGTTTAGAGCAGGAAACCAAAAAGGCATGGTGCCTGCCTTTATTAATGGGAAAGACAGATAATAAACAAGAAAATAAATAAGCATGTAATATGGTGGTAACAAGTGTTATATTTATTATAACAAATAAATCAGGGAAAAGGGTTAGACAGCCACTAAGCAATGTTATTTTATATAAAGTCATCACTAAATACCTTTCTCATAAGAAGTATTTGAGCAAGAATCATGCCATCCAGTTACCTTAAGGGAGATCCTCTCATAAAGAAAAGCAGCCCATACATCGTCATCAGTGATACCTTTGCCATGACAGATGGGGATCGGGAGTACCAAGGCTCCCATAGTTGTATCCGAAAGGTTTGTCCCTTGCCAAGATTCCAGCAGGCAGAGGTGAGGAGCAGTTACAAGATACAGTATCATAGGAATTCTCAGGTCAGGCCAGTTACTTACATACAGAGCCAGACAAAGATTGAGAAGGACTCATAATACAAAACCAAATACAAGAGAGACCATGGCCTACTTATAACAGATCAAATTCAATGCTCACAAAAGAGAAGAGTACTTTGTTTATATGTAAACTAGAGGCCTGTTGCATGAAGAGATTTGTGTAATAGGTCTTCCTTCCCTTGACTTCCAGCAGGTTTTCCTCTGACACCCAGGACCCAGGCCTTCACTCTGGCCAGAGTCTGCCTTCTTCGTCTGCAGTCTTTTCTTTGACTCTGGCTGGAGTCTAGTCTTGTCTTCGCTGTGGCACTCCACTCCTGTAGATCCCTTGGGCGTCCCTCCCCGCCTCCCTCTCATAGCAGGCGTCCTGCCTGCCTGGCCACTCCGTTCCTGGAGCAGCTGGGCAGCCGCCATCTTTGGCCTTCTAATTTGCATACTCACTCTGATTGGCTGTGGGCATGGGGCGGTATGGTCATTTTACTTGTTTGTCTATTATTAGGTAAGATTCTTTAAAAAAACGGGGGGGGGGGGGCAGGAAAGAGGATGCTATCTCTGTCTTCAATAGTTGGAGTTAGGACAATGGACCCTAAAAAAATCCTATAAGTCATCCCCAAACTATTATTTCTAAATATTCCAAGTCATCAAGAACATATTAAGTCAGGTTGCATATGTACTGTTTGAAAAGGTAGAGGACCTGATTTTAGGAAGATTTCATCTTTTGAAGAATAATCAATTTCCTGAGAAGTCTGAATTCCCTAGGAGTTCTGATATCTGTGATTATACAGCTGTTTGCGTTCCCTGAGCATGAGAGTGATGACAGTGGGAAGGGTGGAGTGGAGTCTGTTGAAAACAGAGAAAACTTTTTTCATTATTGTTAACTGAAGATTACACTTTACTCTGATTTCCTTAGTTTTTACCTAATGTTCCTTTTCTCTCCCAGGATGCTATCCAAAATGTTACATCACATTTATTTGTCATGCATGCTTAGGCTCCTCTTGGCTATGACTATTAATCAGACCTTCCTTGTTTTTGATAGTCCAGACAATTAGGAGAATTTGTGCTCAGGTATTTTGATAGAAAACCCTCTGTTGGAATTGATCTGATTTCTTTATGTTCAGATTAGAGTTATGGGATTTGGGAAGGAAAACCACTGAGGTAAATGTCATTTTCATCAGGTCATATCGGAAGTACATACTGCCATTTAAGATGTATCCATATCTTTTAAAAAATTTTTATTGATTTCAGAGTTGAAGGGAGAGGGAGAGATAGAGAAACATCAATGATGAGAGATAATCATTGATTGGCTGCCTCCTGCATGCCCCACACTTGGGATCGAGCCCGCAACCTGGGCATATGCCCTAACTGGGAATTGAACTGTGACCTCCTACTCCATAGATTGACGTTCAACCACTGAGCCACGTTGCCCACGCTGTATCCATATTTTTAAATGACTTGGTAGCTTATTCTTTTCTTTATCACAGAAAAGATATTCCATTGTCAGAATATATGTTTATCCATTCATCTATTCAAAAACACCTTGGTTGTTTTTAGTTAAGCTGTTCTAAATATTCACATTCAGGTCTTTGTGTGAATATAAACTTTCAGAATACTTGGATAAATACCTAAGATTGTGGTTGCCAGATCTTGCAGTAAGACTGTGTTCAGCTTTGTAAGAACTGCCTGTCTTCCAAAGTGGCTACAACGTTTTGCATTTCCAACAATGCAAGAGTTTGTCTCCTCACCAGAAGTTAGTACAGTCACTTGTTCTTATATTTTAGCCATTCCAGTAGGTGTGTGGTGCTATCTCATCTTATTGTTGTTTATATTTGCATTATTAAAGACAGAAATATTAAACATCTTTCATCTGCTTATTTGCCATCTATGTATCTTCTCTGGTGAAATTTCTGTCAAATAAATTGCCCATTTTTCAGTCTGGACTATCTGTTTACTTATTGTTGAGTTGTAGAAGTTCTTTGTATCTTTCAGTTTTAAAAATACTTATAGATACCATATTTAAAAGGAAGCCTGTCCTCGCTGGTGTGGCTCAGTGTTTGAGTGTCGACCCATGAACCAGGAGGTCACGGTTCAATTCTGGTCAGGGCACATGCCTGAGTTGCAGGCTCATTCCCCAGGGGCCATGCAGGAGGCAGCTGATGGATGTTTCTATCTCCCTATGCCCCCCTTCCTCTCTAAAAATCCATTAAAAATATTTTTTAAAAAGGAAGCCTGACTCAGAAAATATTCCCATGTCTAAGAAAAGTAAAATGTACTGATCAACCAAATCATTAGCTTTCTGTGTTGGTGATTTGTGATTTTGCTAGTTGTCTTCCTTACCATTTATATATTAATTAGTATTTTGATTAATGTGAGTTGCAATTATAAACGATTCTGATGTTGAAACTTTGCTGACTTCTCTTCCTCGAGTCTTCCTTCACGTAGCTTCCATGAGGCAGACTTTTATCTGTTTTGTTCCCCTCAGGAATAATAATCACTCAGGAAGTGTTGGGTGAATAAATAAATCTAAAAATAAAATAGTGATTACATGAATCAAGTGTAGGAATAGTTTGACATCAACACTACATTTTTTTCACTTAAAACAGATGATTTTATATCATATGGAAACACACTGCCAGGAACTTATAAGATTACCTGTTTCCAAGTAAAGCAAATGCTGTCTTGAGGGATTTAAGAGACAGACTGGTTTTTGATAGCCTTGCCCAAAGGAATCCAATTTAACCAGGCCATTTAAAGGCATAGACTTAAACAGAACTTCCTTTTTATATCTTTGTGTGTGTGTGTGTTCATAAAAATACAACTTATTTAATATGGTGTGAAACATATTTGTCATAGCTATTCATTTGTTAAACAAAGAAAATATTTCATAACATGATCTGGTTAGTAGGAAGGTCATTGAAATAAATATTTTCCTAGACCAGCTTTCTAGTATCATTTTTTGTTGTTCTTGTAATCAGATACACTTGCATGTTTCACGTGGTGGCTGAAATTATTTGCAGCAAATTTTGAATCATTCTGTTTAAAGTAAATTACAATACATGCTTCAATTTCCAAATTATAAGGGAGAATGTAATTTTGATAAGAAGGAACAAAGGCAAAAGTACTATGAATTCAAATAGTTGACATATTTTCATGGAAAAAATACATAATGCGATTGAGAGATAATATGGGTAATCATCTATCTACTTTTTATTTATCTGCCAGAATACATGTTTGCACATTAAGCTTTAGAGGCACTAAAAACTCCACCCAACACGTAGTTATTAAAATGCCTTTGCAGATTACATTGTATGAATTTATATACATATATATATGTGTGTGTGTATATATATATATATATATATATATATATATATATATATTACTCTATCTAAATGCAGGCATTCAATATACTTAGCTCCTTTCATATATTGTATTGTGGCATTTAACCTAAGCAAATTCAGTTGATATTATTTATAGCAGTATCACAAAATAGTTTTGAAAAAATTGAAAACCTCAACTTTGCTGTGCTTCTGTTTTCTTACATTCTTATTAAAAAGACACTTAGACTCAGCAACGTAGAAATGGTGACCTATTGATAGTAAATGTGCAATGTGAATGAGTTCTCTTTGTAATTAGATATAGATAAGACATTGTCTGTATAATAAAAAGGCATGTGTTGTTGACATACTGTATATTTCTGGGTTTTCTAACAATTGTTTAAATCCCTTAGTGTATTGATCCATGAGATGAAAGCTACCGTCTCATTCAAGCTCATTATACGAATTAGAAGACTTTGTTCTTTTCCTGTTTGTTTGTTTTTTATTTTATTTATTTATTTTTGTTAGTAGCATTGACATGGACATTATGCATATATTAGAATTGGGAGTCATGGAGTGAAATTGCTCACAGCATTCCTTTATATTGAAATGCACACAGTTCATTTGCATAGAATGGTGCAACTTAACAAAAGATTCAAAACACTAATTTCAAAACTTAAACAACAACGAAAACCTACTACCTTTTAAAGCAGCAGCCTTTTTCCTCAGACATTGTACCTGCACAGTAATTTTAGAAAACCTTATATTTATTTCTAATCGCTTCAGTCCACAATCAGAGCCTCAGTCTGGAAAAACTGAATGTGATATGAAAAGCATATCCTCTTGATTTCTGTTTTACTTTCCTGTGTTACTAAACATTAACTTTTTAGCTCATCATAAAAGGCAAAAATAGGAATGCACTACTAGTTAGGTAGGAATGATGCTACATTAGGGGAGAAAACCAGAACTACCCACCTTTCTAATTTTGTTTAAAGGAATGCTTCTCATGGTCCTGCATAGGTGACTACTCCAAACAACCATTTCTTAATACCAACTCCTTTTTTTTTTTTTAATATGCTTCAGTGTAATAGGATGTTAGGAGAAAATATGGCATTTTATAACGTAAACTGTTTTCAAGCAGATGGGCTATGTCAATCTCCAAGACAGTGTCTTCACTTGTTTGAAATTATAAATGTGCCAGAAACCATGAGGATGTCACAGAAGCAAAATATGATAAAATGTGGGATAATATAACAAAAGCAATAATTGTGCCTTGTAAGCTGTGTCCTACTTACCAAACATGCAGAGCTGATAGTCAGCTCTTGAATCTTTTTGAGTGTGTGCTTTTGAAATACCTACCCACTGACAGAATCATAGAAATATTAGAGGCCCAGTGCACGACTCGTGCACTCCAGCGGAGGGGGGGGGGGGGGGTCCCTCAGCTCGGCCTGCACCCTTTAGCAGTCCGGGAGCCCTTGGGGGATGTCCGACTGCAGCTTAGGCCTGCTCCCCATGGACACCTTAGCGCTGCTGCAGAGGTGGGAGAGGATTCCACTCCCGCTGCTGCACTCGCCAGCCATCAGCCCTGCTTGTGGCTGAGCGGTGCTCCCCCTGTGGGAGTGCACTGACCACCAGGGGCAGCTCCTTCATTGAGTGTCTTCCCCCTGGTGGTCAGTGCACGTCCTAGCGACTGGTCGTTTGGCCGTTTGGTCGATTTTCATGTTACCCTTTTATTATATAGGCTGCTAAATGTAATATTTGTTTTACATATGGGGAAACTGAGGCTCAGCTGATGACCTTCGTTCCTATTGCTACTGAGAAACTAAAAGAAGTAAGGAGGGAAACTTTCACAAATTCCTCCAACACCTACCAGCCTCACGTCCCAGATTTGGCTTTCCTAACCATGCTCAGAGGTGAACTATCCAGACTCCTGTCTAAATCCACTCATTTCACTTGTGTGAGATCCAGTCCTCCCGTCTCTTGCCTCCTCATGTGCAGCACAGCAGCATTCTTATCTTCCCTCCAGGCATCCTCAAAGTTTGCTCTCCACTGGGCCATTCCCATCCGCATGCAAACATGCTGTTATTCTCCCCTCTTAAAAAATGAACTAATTTTTTTCCCCTCCAAGTTCTCTCTATACTTGATTTTCAGACCACCATATCCTCTCAGTTTTTCTTTCCACCTTGATTGTTGTTCGAACCCAGTCTCTTTTTCTAGATCATTTTCTGATTCTCTGACTCCTAAAATGTCAGAGTTCTGCAAGGCTTGGGCATTGGTCCTCTCCTCTTCTCCACTCACAGCCCTGGAACTCTCATCTGGCCTTACAGCTGTCAAAACCATCTATCTGCTGACAACTTTCAAATTTACATTTCCCCGCTACTTCTCTATTGAAATCCATTCTCACATATCCAGCTGACTCCCCATCATTTCCCAATGGGTGTCTGATAGAAGTCCCAAATCCAACATTCTGTAACTGAACTCAGATGTGTTTTTTTTTAGTTAGTTTGTTTTATTTTATCCCTCCCCAGCGCCCCCCCCAACATGTTCTACCATTGTTTTCCATTTCTCAGTAGATGACAACTCCCTCCTTTCAGATGCCCAAAACAAAAAATTGGCATAATTTTTGACTGTACTTTCTCTGACAAACAATATCCAATTCATCAGAAAACTCTGGCTTCACTTTCAAAATATATCACAATTATGCTGGTGCTACCCCAGCCCAACCTCTGCCATCTCTCACCTAAACCTTTGCCCTTGCTTTCTAGCAGGTCATGACAGGTCTAGGGACTTGTTCCCATGGCATCTCTTCTTAACACAGCAGCTAGAGTGATTCTTCAGACATGTGAATCATGTCGTTCCACTGCTAACTATTCTTCAACAATACTCTACTTCTCAGAGTACAATCAGGAGTCTGTGTACAGATACACATAAGTAACGATAGGATTAAATTTTAGGACAGTCTATTCGGAAGTCCAAGATATTGTGGAAGGGCCTGGGCAATACCTTAACTGAGTTTTGGAGGACCACTGCATCCTTCCCCCCAAAAAGTTAACATCTGCTCTATGAATTGAAGGTTAAGCAGGCATTATTCCAGAGTGTGGGTGGTGAGGTGAGGAGGCACACAAAACACTCCAGATTTCTGAGCTTGTACTACTTGTCAAGAACCTTTAAAAAAAAAAAAAATATATATATATATATATATATATATATATATATATATATATATATATATAGTTCACATGGATTTATTTGGGTAATCTTCCCTGTAAGCCTTCTGATTAAGTAGTAGTATCTTTATTTTATAGATGATGATAGTGACCCACTGGTAAAGCAAGGGTTCGAATTCACACAGCCCCTCTTCAAGGCTCAGACACCTGTAATTGGAGAAATTAGCAATACCCAGGTCCTGGAGAGCCTCAAGGTCCCAGTTAAAGAGATTAGACTTTATCCTAAGAGTCATGGGAGATACTGTCCCTGCCTTTGACTCATCAGTAAATTAAGAAAATGAACTGGGCAAGACGAAATGGCATAGTACTATCTTTACTTCAGTAAACTGGCTAGGTTAAAATAAATCTACACTCCTTTAGTGGACACATGAAATCTCATATAAATTCCAGCTCTCTGGCCTCATTTCAATCAATTTTTCTCTCTCCCTCCTCTCTCCCCCCATCTTTCACATTTGCATCTCACCTAAACTGTGCTCTAAACACCTTTGGGACACTCTTCCCACAAAAGTGTGCCTGCATTAAAAAAACTGCATGCAGTTCTATCATTTCGACAGATGAAAGCTCTCTAGCCTGGGTTAAGAGTTTAAACTATAAATAACATATGACAACTTAGTATTTCCTGACCAACCAGGTCTGATTAGCTCGTTGGAGTATTTCCTCTTCCTTAAAAAAGACCAATTCTCTTCTCTGCAGAGAAAAACCAATTATCAATCACTCAGTGCTCAGTTTAAATGTCATAGGTATGGGATATGTCTTATATCCATAGCTTCCTCGCCAAAATGGGTTTAAGTTAGGGGTGTTATTCAGAGTGGGCTATATTATCAACCCCCCTGATGTTGGGACTTTACGCATCAGATGTCCTATTTCTATACAAAGGCCACTGTGAGACAGATCTGGTGACTCCAAAGATGAGACTTCTATCTCATTATGGCAAAATCTCAACTTGAGGCTTCCGGTTTGCCATAACAGAAAATGAGAGAGGTGCGGAATAGACCTGCAGTTCAAAAAATGCCTCTGCCAAGATCTGGAATACGTCATTTCTGCTGTCAGTCGTGTACTATGGCTCTGACTAATTGTGAGGGCTACAGGGAATATATGGAGCAGTCAATATCCCTTCCACAGGAAACAATTAAAAATTTAGAGATCAGTGCATCTCTTTTCCAGAGCTTGCCTCATGATATGATAATTATGTGTTTACATCTCTGTTTCCTCACTAGAGCTACATGCTCCTGGAGGGCAAGACTCCACCATTTTATCATAGTGCTTCCCCTAACTGCTGGTTCAAGTAAGGTAGACTCAATTCAATTCAATTAATGTTATCAAGTTGCATTTATTATTTATCAGTGTTATCGGCCAGGTTTCCGGGAAAGAGTCATGGAGATAGAGATTAATGTGAAGGGAGTGTATTAGGAAGTGTTCTTGGGACCAGAAACTATGGGGGAGTGGAAAGAGCACTGCTTTCTTGGACAGAGGGAAAGGTTGAGCTCTGGTGCAATCTCAGCAGAGGTCTCCAGATGACCCCAAAGAAAGCAGAGATGACCCTTTAGACTGGTCCTAATTTGAGGCTATGGGCCCAGTTTTATATCCCAGCATCACCTGGTCATTGACTGTAGGCTGCCACAGGGAAGGGGGATGTAATTTTGAATGAGAAGGTCCTCTTTGATTGAGGGCAACTCCCAGAGAAAATTGCTGCAGTCCTGCAGGGGCCATCTGGGCCGTGTAGCACAGTGTCTACTGCCATTTAACAAAAAGTAAGCATCGCTCATTGAATAGTATATTTGAATTGTCCCATGTAAATAAACATTACTTTGTCTTATAATGCTAACAAAATAGGAGTGGTATCTGATAGGCTAATGGACTCATGTTTAAAACTAGAAATTACTCTGTTTGACAATTTGGGGCTTAGGAGTTTTATGACTTACAGTTTATTCACTTAGTTATAAATCAAATTTTATTATACTTTTATACCATACATTCAGGACTCAGCATAAAATTGATTTCCTAAGTGGTACAGACAAATTCCATATTTTCATCCTAACATGTACTTATAGCCACAGCTATTTAGTTGTGTGGATAATTTAAGCTTCGAAGTTGGGAACTGCTTTCATTGCTTTTTATCTATTCAAAAATAGTTTATATGAGAAAAAATTAATGTCTAAATAGAATTTACTCAGCAACATAAAAAATATGTAATGCAAAAATAGAGCCAGAAAAAAGTAACCGTTAGCTTTTTAATAGGCTCCAATAAATGAGAATGAGTTAGGATTGACTTAGCATTTAAACTGACAGTACTAACTTTATGAATGCCATGCTAATATTATTTTGTAATGCCACATAGTTTATTTAACTCTTTTCCATAATTTTCTTTCTGTCTTTAAACCGGAGATTTCTAAAAGCCTGCAATAAAATAATATGTGGTGGATAAGGTATGGATGCTTGAAAATATCTTAGACTTGATTTGTCTTACACATATATCTGATACCCTTTCCTTTGAACATTGACATGTAAAAAGCAGCTCTGTACTGGTTACTTTGTACTAGTTACTTTGAGCACAGTAAAATGAAAACACCGATAAGATATGTCTAGATAGTAAAGTTGCCTACAGCGTTTGAGTAGAGACAGATGTTTGAACAGGAATTTACCAATTAGGAGATACTGTAATATTTATAGATTCAGAGTACCACATGAATCCATACAGAGAACCAAAACTTATGTATGTGAGAGTGTTGAAAAAGATGAAGTCAGCATTTTTTTTTTATAATAACCAATTTCAAAATTTCAGTGGTTTACAACAGCACTCATTTTCATCCTCACACTTCCATAGGTCAGTTGTGATTCAGTAGAGTTTGGCTTGCTATGTCTGGGCCAGACTTGACTCCAAGCTTCCTCTCATGATCAGGTCTGCCCCATGTGTCTGGATGAAGGGTAATAATTACTCAGGCTTGCTCTTCTCATGGCAAAAAATAGCCATGCAATAAGCTAATCACACAAGGCATGTTTAAAGATGCTGATCATGTCCTATCTACCCTAACAGCCCATTGATCAAGGGATGTCTAATGGCCAAGGTCAAGGATGATTGGGCAAGGAAACATGCCCCTTCCACACTAGTGGGAATTACTGCAAAGTCACATGGGGGATGCAATGATGCAAATTCTACAATGGATATATGATTAAAGATTCAGGAGCAACAGTCCAAGCCATCAGAAAAATTTTCTGAGGAGCCAACATATTTGAGCTGGGTCTTGAAGGATTAGTAGGAGTTTATTAATAAAACTCAAGACTGAAACTAAAGCATCTTATTCTGTTGCCTTTCCTACAACTTTAAATTATTTAGTTTGAAAAAATGTGTAATTGTTTTATTCTTTTCCCAAAATTACACTCCACAACTATCTGAAACTTGTTTATCCTCAATGCCATTGTTAAACTCACTTACCTAACCTCTGGTCTTGGTCAAGCTCTAGACAAGCTCCCCTCTGGTCTTCTGGAGCTCTTTTACTCACAGCCTTTGAAACCTAACCTGGCCTTTGAAACTACTACATATTATGCATAGGTCTGTAGCTTTCCAACTTTCTCTCCCACAGTTTGCAAATCTTCAGAATGACCAGTGACCCCAGTATCTGCTCTGATTCCTTTTGGAGAGCTGTGATTATTATCATTGTTTTTAATCCTCATATAAGGATGTGGTGTTTTTTTTTTTTTTTTTAATTGATTTTGGAAAGAGAGGGCAGCAGAGAAAGAGGGAGAGAAACAGCAGTGTGAGAGAGAAACATCAATCAATATTAATCAGTTGCCTTCCATACACATCCTGATGGGGGATCGAGCCTGCAATCTTTTTGGTGTAACGAAGGATGTTCCAGCTAACTAGAGCAACCTGACCAGGGCTGTGATCATTTTACTTTTACATTTTACATCTTCCATGTTTTCATTACTCATCACCTTTATAAATATGCTATCCTTTTGCTTTTTACATTATAATTAAAATTTTTTACTTCAGTTGTGCATAACCCAAATATCTCACCACCTTTTAATATAAATCGTTTGACTCTTCAAGAATCTTCTGAATTAACTTACAGCTAAAACTTTTGACTCAATACCATCAACTTTTTTGTATATACTAAGCTGTGGATATACTAAATCTGAGGGGTAAAAATAATAAAATGAGATCCACCTTTTTTTGTATGTTCATTGTGTTTTCTCCTACTATTTACAGTCATATCTCAATCATTGGATTATTTGAAGCCAAATCAGAACCATTTCTTGTTCCATAGCCAGTTCCTGATTTTCTCTAAGGATTTAATCTTTATTAAAAAGGGGGGGGGGTCAAATATGTGGTGAGGGGAGATTTGACTTTGGGTGGTGGGCACACAATGCAGTACACAGGTGATGTATCATAGAATTGTACACTTGGAACCTATATACTGTTATTAACCAATGTTACCACAAGAAATGTAATCAAAAGAAGGGGCAGTTAGCAGAAAGAAACAACTGTCTGGGAAGTAAGGAGTTAATAGGAGTTGTGACAAAAAGCAGTGTTAAAAAGAGAGGAGAAGCTGTGGACTTGACATTAGCAGCTAGAAAAGATCATTGAGATTCATGAATGTAAGAGAAACACTTGTATTGCCAAGGAAAAATTAAAAATTGTTGTCGAGTTCAGACAAACTATTAATGCATATGTAATGTGGAAGCCAGAACTCCTGGTAAGAACTAGCCTTAGGCAATATTTCACTTTAAAACAGAGAATACTTTATATTATGATTCTACAAATGAATGTTGTCTAAATATTTTTGTTAATTGCAGGATATTTCACGATAATAAAGATCATCAAGTGTTGAAAATGTAGTGATTCATTTGACATTGACAAAAAGGAAGTATGTGCATTTAAAGCATAAAAATTAAGGCTTGAACTATATTCACACTTTGTAAATCAGAAGTCATGGTTCTTCAGCTTACAGAGGGTAAGCAAAAAAGTATTTTACTGAATATTTTACATTACATTTGGGAGGAAAATAGGATTTTATTTCTCTTCCTTCTTCGCCAGTATGTACTCCATGCCTTACATGAAGTTTTGCATATTAAATGTTTAATAAATATATCTTGAACAAATGAGATATTTATTGAGTAGCCATGAAATATGCCTCTGTGTTAAGCACTGGAGTGAGTAAGGAGGAGAAAGAGTACACAAAGTTTTATTCATTCAACTAATATTTTGTAAGCAGTTATTATACACTGTTTTAAATACTGCGATACAGTATTACGAACCAGACAGGAAAAGTCCCTGATCTCATGGAGCTTACGTTCTAGACTTGGCTGAGACAGATAAACAACCAAAAAAAAAAAAGGTCAGAAGAAAACAAATAAGCTAATGTGTTGTCTTAGACCATCTGCATGTAGGTCTACACAGGAAATAAACAAGGTGAAGTGACGGTGAGAGGGGACAGGAATAGGGAATTCCTATTATTCATGGACTGATCAAGTAGCTTTCTGAGAAGGTGTCACTTGAGGTGAGGCCTCTGTAATGAGGAGACAGCTATTTGAGGAGCCATTGGCGAAAGTGGTTCGGGCAGAAGAAAGAACAAGTTCAGACTCACTGTGACAGGGAAAGGCTCTGTGGTTTGAGGAACTAAAAGGAGGCTGGTGTGTCGGGAGGGTATGGAATATGGTAAGTGAGAGAGGGAGTCAGGCACTGGAATGTCAGAGCCTGTGACTGAGGAAAGCATACCATGGTAATCTATCACAGAGATCCTAGGAAGAGGCTGGTATATGAGACTTAACTTCACAGAACATTCTGACTTCCTTGAGAAGGATTTGGCAGGTAGTTGAGACCTCATAGTTATTAGGATTCTGTTACCCATGACCAAGGCCAGAGATGATGACGGCTTGTGCTGCATGATAGTGGAAACAGAGTTTAGACACATTTTTAGAGACAGAACTGAAAGGTCTTGTTGATGAACTGGATGTGGATAGGAGGGAAACAGTAAACCAGAATGATTTGAATGTTTTTGAGTTGTAGATACTGGTGGATGAGGGGTCATTTTATGAGATGGGACAGACTCCTGACTGGGAGAGAAACTGCTTTGTAGATAAGCAAGAAGTGGATAAAGAAAGTTTGCAATCTGGCTAGCAAAAGACACACACACACATCTACACACATGATACTAAAGGAAACGTAAGCAATAGCTAAATAAATTGTAAGACACTGAAAAAATACAAAGGAAGAAGTTATTAATTCTCACTGAGTGAAGTATTTCACATATGTTTGATTGTTTACTCTATTAGACTACCTGATTTGTAATGATGTGAATACCAAAGGTATTTAATTATTTCACATTACATGATATCTGGATGTATATGTTTAGTCCACCCACTCAATAACATCAAAAAAGTCAATTGGAACTTTTTCCTCATGGTTTTAAAATGGATTATGTAGCGCTAACATCATGTTCTCACAAGACAAAACCTTGGATAAGAAGGAAGTACATGGGTGGGAAAAAGAAGCCCAATTCTCATGAGGTTTTTCTATTAATCTAGAATTTTTTTTCTAGGTACTTTCTAGCTGATACTTATTACATCTAATTGTCCTGAACTGGACCATATACTAAACCATAGATTAAACACTAACAAAGGGAATCTAAATTGCCAATATTGGTTAAGATCTATCATAATTGAGCTTTTGAATTTGGGGTTATTCCTTTTAGCGGTACAACCCTAAACGGAAACTGAATTCAAGGTCTGAGAAAGGGGGAATTTCTGAAATGGAGTCAAGAAATCCTAGGAAACTAGCCACATCATTTTTCATTTTCTTTAATTCCTTTGATTGGCTTTGGCAGACCTGCTGTTTGAACTACCAAAACTACAAAACGTTTTGTAACTTTCTTGATCCTGCACAAGCTCTTAACCTATAACCAATGTCATCTTGATCTCTAATTTCTTGGCCTCTCCCTTTGTTTCAAGTTTACCTGACATATAATGCACTTATTTTCTTCTCCAACCAAACTAAAACTTGTTTCCTTTTATAGGAAGATCTACTTCCCTCCCTGACTGATATTCTGGATCAGTACAAACTGGTGTAAATGCAACTTCCCATATCATTTCTTCCTCTGACAGAGCCACTGAAAATGGCTGAGAAAATCACATAAACATGTTGTGCTGATTTATTAGAAAAACATGTTTCCCATCCCATTTGTGCCCTGTAGTATCACTCAGCAATGTGTTTGCTTGTGCCCCATCACCTCTTGGTAAGCTTGTGATGGCCATGTTTGACAATGAGCTATGACTTGGTTGCTTAATAATATGTGAATGGAAGGAAAGTGTCACTACATATGTCAAAGTTTTAAAGGCCAGTACATGATTCATCACATTCCCTTCCCCTTTCTTCAGTGATCATTTGTGTTGAGATGGAGCCTTCTATAAGTCTCATCCCTGAGAGACTTGGATGATCTCTGTCCATTCCGTGATCTGTATTATACATGAAAAAGAAACCAACCTTTGCTGTGTTAAGTCAGTAAGAGTTTGGATTTGTTTGTCACCACAACATAATTCAGCCCATCCTGACGATACTTCCACTTTGTAGAATATCATATAAACCCCTCCTTGAAATGTCTCCTTTGAGGAAGAAGACATTTGCAAACAGCACATCTGATAATGGGTTACTATCCAAACTATATAAAGAACTCATATGACTCAACATAAAAAGACATCCAATTAAAAAGTGATCATCTCTCCCTATTAGATGGCCTGAATAGACATTTCTCCAAAGAAGATATACAGATGGCAAATAGACATGAAACAGTGCTCAACATTACTAAACATCAGGGAAATGGAAAGCAACAAAAAAACAAAAACACCATCCAATGAGATATCACCTCATAGCTTTGGGTTTTACCATCTCATTACTGTCCCATTCTCAAGCTATAATTTTTCATTTCAACTTTTAAATAGTCATGATAGATATCTCTTTTTCGACATAATCTCCTCTTTGTTTTTCCCTGCACAATCACCGAGGTCAGTGAATCTGCCATCAAATCTTCAACTTTTATCTAAAACCTAATAAAGTCTATAACTCCAAGAAAGATCTCTCCTTAATTATTCAGCTTCATATGTCTAAATTCTATACACATTTTTACCTGAACTTTAATTTTTCTCTATTCTCACTAAAGAAATTATTTCTCTTGAATCATCTTGTTGTAAATGTTACTTCAGTCTACCCATCTCCTAAACCAGAAATCTGGAAATAATCATAGTTTTATTTCTCTAAGTATTTCCAAATAGCCTGCAATTATATAAATTCTACACCTGAAATAGTTCTGTTTCTTCTTTTTTGCCTGTTCTCTTTCTGGCACACCATGATCCTACACCATGGCAATTTCAATAAACTGCTGTAGTCTGCCCCCATCTAATGCATAGAGTGATGCCAGAGTAAATTTTATAAAATATTAGTGAGATCACATAATTCTCATATTTAAAAAGTGACTCTGAAACTTTATTGCCCATGCATATCTGTAAAAGTTCATCAAAACCTCAGAGGAAAGGTAGGGGAGGGTGGGGTTAAGGGGGAGAGATCAACCAAAGGACTTGTATGCATGCATATAAGCCTAACCAGTGGTCATGGACAACAGGGGTGTGAGGGCATGAGTGAGGGGGATGGGAGGTAATGGGGGAATAAGGACACATATGTAACACCTTAATCAATAAAGAAATTTTAAAAATAGTTAATCAAAGACTCTTCATGCCTAGAATTGCTTTGCTTTATTCCTCCTACCCATTACAATCAAATCTGTAACAGTATATATTTATTTCTTGATACATTTTTAATGACATTTCCTTATCTGGATTGCTCTTGCCTTTTTCTTCCTGAATAATCACCACTGAAGCCTTTCTCTAGCTGTTCCTCCTCCTCCGACGAAGTGAATTATTTCCCCTCTGTTTTGATGATAAACATAAGTCAAACTAAAAAACAACAACAACAAAAAACAACAAAAAACTTTTGCATAGCAGAAAAAGTCATCAACAAAATAAAAAAAAATCTACTGAGGGAGGAGATATTTGCAAATGACATATCTGATAAGGGGTTAATATAAAGAACTTCTATAACTCAATATCAAAATACCATATAAAGAACTTATGCAACCTAATATCAGATGCCTATTAGATGACCTGAATAGATACTTCTCCAAGGAAGATATACATGTGCCCAAAAGACATTACTTAATCATCATGGAAATGCACTGTGATAAAAAATCACAATGAGGTATTATCACATACCTGTCAGATGGCTATTATAAAAACGATAGCTAGTAAATGTTGGTGAGTATGTGCAGAAACAGAAGCTGAAGCGCTTGTGCACTGCTGGTGGAATTGTAAATTGGTGTAGCCACTATGGAAAACAGTATGGAAGTTCCTCAAAAAATTAAAAATAGAAATACCATATGATCTAGAAATTTATCCAAAAAATGGAAAAAAAACTAATTTGAAAAGATATATGCACCCCTACGTTCATTGCAGCATCATTTACAATAACCAAGATATGGAAGAAACTTAAGTGTCCATCTATATAAGAATGGATAAACAAGAAGTGGCATATATACACAGTGGAATTTTACTCAGCCATAAAAAGAATGAAATCTTGCCATTTGTGACATTAATGAAACAACAGGCTTTTATTCTAAGTGAAATAAGTCAGAGAAAGGCAAATACTGTAGGATTTCACTTATTTGTGAAATTAAAAAAACACACACAAATGAACCAACAGAAACAGATTCATAGATACAGAGAACTAACTGATGGTTATCAGAAGGGTGGGGATGAGGTTTGGGTGAAAAAGGCAAAAGAGGAATAAGAGGTACAAACTTTCAGTTATAAATTAAATAAGTGAAGGAAATATAAACAAATATATTAAGAAATATTTATTTCTACACATTTGATTGGAATGGGTAAGAGTAATAGAAAAGGTAATTCTAGACATGAATAATCTTTGATGGAATTCTTATGCTATTGACAATGAAGTTTCAGAGTTATTATTTAAATATGAGAATTGTGTGATCTAGCTAATATAATGCGTATCACAAGGAATATTGTCAATAATATTGTGATAACTTTGTACAGTGACAGATGGTTACTAGACTTACTGTGGTGATCACATCGTAAGTTATATAAATGTAGAATCACTATGTTGTACACCTGAAACTAATATAATATTGTATGTCAAGTATACTTTAAAAATGTTTAAACCTCCATTAAAAAAATCTATAGATAACATTTACTAAGCAATTGCTATCTCTATTAATTTCTCAGGGCTGATGTAACAAATTACTATAAACTTGGTGGTTTTAAACAACAGAAACTAATTTCTAATACTTCTAGAGTCTAGGATTTTGACATAATGGTGTCAGCAGGGTCATATGTGTCGCTGGACCCATATATATATACATACATATTCCTCCATTCTCTCATAAAGATACCAGCCATTGCTTTTAGGGTCCATGCTACTCCAGTATGACCTCCTCTTAATTATTTACATCTGCAAAGAGCCTATTTTTTTTTTTTTTACAAATAAGTTCTCATCCACAGGCACCAGGGATTAGAACTTGAATATATATTTTCCTGGGGTGGGGGTAGGGAGAGACACAATTAAGCACACATACCACATTTTAGCATTGTGCTGAGGAGTTACAATGCATGAGGTTGAACCATATACAATTGCCATTTTTATTTATTTTTAAAGATTTGATTCTTGGCAATTTCATATAATTCAGTCTAATATTGACACAATGAGTTTTTACATTTCTATTGGGTGATATTACTATTATTTCCATCTTAAGGGGAGGACACCAAGGAGGTTAATTAACTTGCTGAGGGGCATACAATTAGTAAGTGATTAAGCCAAAAAGTCAAACCAACTGAGCTAACTCCAGCATCCACTCACTTAAACATACTAAGTCACTTCTCTTTGGTCTTATTAAACTTTGTTGTGCACCACTCTATTTATCACATAATTTATATGTATGTTCCCCTGAATACTATTCTCTGAGCTGCTTTAAGAACTTCTATTTACTATGAGTACTTAACACTAAATAAAGTGCATGCCATTAGATAGAAAACAAATGTTCTTTGAAAAAAAAAAAAAGAATACATAATCTGAACAATGTTTACTCCCCTAAAGAGAAAAGAGGATACTTGAGAATGATATTTTTTTCCCGCTCATCCCCAACCCTTTAATTTTACTAAGGACAGTAGAATAGAGACTGAGAATCTATTAGAAATTTAGTCTTAGTCTCATGTGACAGAGTAGCATCTTCTTACCCTGATTCTAAAAGCACCTTTATCTCATTTTTAGCTCTTTTTTTTTTACCATTACAAGTATTCCTCTCATCTCCCTTATTCTTAAATAACAATTAAGTCCAGATTAAGCCAAAATAAATTGGTTCTTTTCTCCCATATGTGCAGAATTACTGAGCTTTAGCATCTGAAAATGTTTTTCTTTCTTTTAAAAATATCAATATGTATTTTTATTTCAAAGTAAATGGAAATGTTCATTTTTTTTTAATTTAAGGAAAATCAATTTGAAGATGTATATTAATGTGTGATTAATAAAAAGAGCAGTTCTGTTCCAGGATGTAATAAGCTAGAACAGTGTCTCCCCTAACTTTATAATGAGTTAGAGCTATATTACTAGTAACTTCAAATTTGCACTCTTTTTGGTCCCATCAGAGATACACTGAGTTAACGAGATTCAGAAAGATATACCATACAAACAATAAACAAAAGAAGTTGGGGTAGCTGTGTTAATATGAAACAGTGTAATCTTTAGAAGAAGGAATACTAGTATTATCACAGAGAGAGGTATTCCGTGATGAAAATGGTCAATTCTCCAATAATACATAAGAGCCTCAATGGTACTAGTATATGCAACAAACAATAGAACATCAAAAAACATGAGGCATCAAAAAACCCTTATAAAACTGAAAGAGAAAAGAGTACTCCACAATAATAGCAATTTTAACTCTCTTTTCTTAGTAATCAATAGAACAGTTACTAGTAAACAGTAAATCAATAAGGATCTAGAAGACCTTGACGAAACTATAAAGCAATTCAATGTAACTGACATTTATAGAACACTCCACCCAAGATAGCATATTTCAAATTCTTTTCAATTGCAGATGAAATATTTGTCGATATAGGACATTTTCTGGGCCATAAAATAAACATCTACGAAGTTAAAAGAGGAGAAAACATAAGAGGTCAGTTTTGAACCCTAATGGAATTTAACTAGAAATCAGAACAGAAGGAGTTGGTCAATCCTCAAATGTTTGAAAATTAAACAGTACACTTCTAAATAACTCATGGGTCAAAGAGGAAGTTTCAACGGAAATTTAAAAATATATTGAACTAAATGAAAATGAAAGCACAGCAATAAATTTGTAGATTGTAGCTTAAGCAGTGCTTAGAAGGAAATTTACATTAACTACTTTTGAAGAAAGGTCTCAGATTATTAATGTAAGCTTTCACATTAAGACTCATGAGAAGAAAGAGCAAGCTAAACCCAGTGCAAGCAGAGGGAAATAATAGAAGAGCAGAAATCGGTGAAATTACAGCAGGACAGTAATAGAAAAAAATGAGTGAGACTGAAAGCTGATTCTCTGAAAGACTGAATAAAATTTAAAAACCTCCAGCCAGACCAACTAAGAAAAAAGGGACAAGACACAAATTAACAATATCAGGACCAAAAGAGGGGACATTACCACAGATATAAAAGACATTCAAGAATGCAGTATCTCTTGCCCTAACCAGTATGGCTCAGTGGATAGAGCGTCAGCCTGTGGACTGGAAGGTCCCAGGTTTGATTCCGGTCAAGGGCATGTACCTTGGTTGTGGGCACATCCCCAGTAGGAGGTGTGTAGGAGGCAGCTGATCGATGTTTCTAACACTCTATCCCTCTCCCTTCCTCTCTGTAAAAAATCAATAAAATATATATATTTTTAAAAAAAGAATACAATATCTCTAATATACCAACACATAATAAAAAGGAAAGAAAAGAAAAAAACAAAAACAAAACTTGTCAACACGAAGTGCTAACAAGGTCATGGATTGAGTGGCATTTTTATGCATTACCTGTAGAAATATAAAATAGTACAGGCACTTTACAAAATAATTTAACAATTTCTTTAAAATTTAAATATTTATGTGTCATATAACCCAGCAAGTCAACTTCTGGGTATCTACTCAAAGAAAATAAAAACTTAGGTTCATACAAAAAATTGGTATGTGATTCTATATAGCAGCTTTATTTAGTCTTTGGATTATAAATTGGAAGTACTCAAGATGTCTTTCAACTACAGAATGGATTAAAAAATGGTGGTAGTTTTGCAAAACGGAGCACAACTCAACAATATAAAGGAAGAAACTCTTAGTTCATGCAGGAACGTGGAAGAATTTTCAATTCATTTTCATAAGTGAAAGAAGCCAGACCCGGAGGCTACATAAAGTGCGATTCTACTTTCATCACACTTCGGAACAAAAAGAAATTATGGGATGAAGAGCAGACTGGTCGTTGTCAAGGGTTTGAGGCTGCAAGGAGGGGTGAACTATAAAGGGTCAGCTTGAAACAAATTTGAGGTCACAGAACTATTTTGTGTGGAACTGCGGTGTTGGCTACATGATTCTACGCATCTGTCAAAACCCCTATGTATTAGCCTGTCAGGGTTGCCATAACAAAATACCACAGGCTATGTAGCTTAATCAACAACAATTTCTCACAGTTCTGGAGACTAGAAGTCCAAGATTAAGGTGTTGGCAGATTTGTTTTCTTCTGTGGCCTCTCTCCTTGGCTTGTGGATTGCCACCTTCTCACTCTGTCCTCACATCATCTTTCCTCTGTGTGCCCATACCACTGGTGTCTATGTGTCTTATTTTCCTCTTCTTATGAGGAAGGAAGAAGGAAGAAAGGAAGGAAGGAAGGAAGGAAGGAAGGAAGGAAGAAAGGAAGGAAGGAAGGAAGGAAGGAAGGAAGGAAGGAAGGAAGGAAGGAAGGAAGGAAGGAAGGGAGAAAGAAAGGAAGGAAAGAAGGGATGGAATGGGAGGGGAAAATAAAAGATGAAAGAGAACAGAAGGGAAGAAGAGCAGGGAAGGAAGGAATATAAGGACGGGGGCATTTTAAAAGGACATAGAGGACAACCTAAAAGGGCTTTCAATAAACAAAGAATACTTTAGCAAAATTATACATCATGATAATGTTGATTTATAACAAAGAATAAAACAAAGAGTTCATAATAAATACACAAACAAATAAGAAGAGATTGTATTTTCTTATAGAAGAATTTGAATTAATGACATGGAAAGAATGAAGGAACTAGAAAATCACTAATAGAATATCCCAATAATAATTGCTGCAGGCAAGGTCTACTGCTGAATGCTAAAATTAGTGGGCTAAAATGTAAGCTGAAACAGAATATTTGCAGTTTCAAATTACCTAACACAAAGCATTGAGTAATAGTCATGGGGAAGTAGTAACTTTATGTAGGGAATCATGGTTAAAATCCCCGTAACCAAGTGATCAAGGTCAACATTACCAGTTGTAGATAATGATATCATCTCCTTCCTGATGTGAGGCCCTGAGCATAAGTATAATATAATCAGGACAAAAACCACCTCAGACTAACCCAAATCGAGGGGTCTTCTACAAAACAACCAACTAGTTCACATCAAATGTATTAAGGTTATGAAAGACACGACTAAAATTCTGTCACAGAATGGAGGCGTATAAGGAAGCACAACACCTAGATGAAATGTGGAATCTTGAATGAGATTACAGAACAGAAAAATATTAGTGGGAAAACAGGTGAAATCGCAATAAATGCTGTACTTTAGTTACTATATTAGTACCTAGGTTAATTTCTTAGTTTGTATTAATATTCTATGGTTATATAAGATAGTAACACAAGGGTAGCTAAGTGAAGTGTATAGGGAAATTTTCCATACTATTTTGGCAACTTTCTGTTTAGTCTCAAATGATCTCATTATCTCCAAAAAAATTATTTTTTCCAAGTTGATATTCACTTGGAAAAATCAGATCTGGGTCTGAGCAATCTCTAAATCTCGAAGGAGATTCTTCTGCACTGCCAGTCACCTAAAGAATGGGATCAGGGTAATAACCCGTTCTGAGGTGTGATCATTTAAAGCAGTGGTTCTCAACCTTTCTAATGCCGCGACCCTTTAATACAGTTCCTCATGTTGTGGTGACCCCCAACCATAAAATTATTTTCGTTGCTACTTCATAACTATAATTTTGCTACTGTTAATGAATCGTAATGTAAATATCTGTGTTTTCCGATGGTCTTAGGCTCTACAGCAGCGGTTCTCAACCTGTGGGTCGCTAGCAGGGTTGCCTAAGGCCATCGGAAAACACAGATATTTACATTACGATTCACAACAGTAGCCAAATTACAGTTATGAAGTAGCAACGAAAATAATTTTATGGTTGGGGGTCACCACAACATGAGGAACTGTATTAAAGGGTCGCGGCATTAGAAAGGTTGAGAACCACTGCTTTAAAGTGTATAGGAAAGAATTCTAGACAACAAGGCAAAATGAACACTGACTAGGTGATCAAGAGCTTGTGAAATCACCATCGTGAAGAACTTGAACAACAGGCTAGGTAATCAGCTGTGTTGGAGGACTAAGACTTTGTTCTTCAGGGTAGATAAGAGTAGTCCGTGTGTTTTTTCTCCCACACAGATTTAAGAAGTAACTTCACACTGTTCTGTGACCCATGTATTTGCAAGTGGATTAATGAACAACCCCATAGTTCTACCAAAATATATCTTTTGAGCAAACCCCGGGACTTGGAAACAGTCTAAGGAAGCACATGTCAGGAAATGTAGGTTATGAATTGAATAAAATGTAGAGTATTAAATCTTCTTTTTTTCTTTATTCATTACATTTTAAGCTCAAGTGGTTTCCCATCTGGACCAAGAAATTGCATTGCTGAAATGTTAATGTGCTTTCCCGTTGGTATTATTTCATTCTAACTCATGTTGAGAAGGTGTATGCTCTAACAGACTAGAAAGCCCACGGATTTGGCAGAGAGAATGCGTAAAGCCATCTCGATCTTGGTAGACATTACCAGGGTCTTAATGTTGATAGCCAGTGGTTTTCTAGTGAGATGATAAAGTTTTTAAACCTTTGATTTTTCCCAGTGTGATTTCATTTATGATTATACAGTCTGACTCATTGAAGAAAACCACCAGGGAACAATATAATTTTGCAGCAGAACTTTGATAGAATCAAGGGGATGTTTCATGTCTGATTCGAGAGACCACGCAGTAGACAATCTTTCTTCCTTTTTCCATTTCTCTCTGTCTCCTTTTCTCTGTTGATTTTCTTCTTGGAAGCTTTGCAGCTGAAACCTAGATGGGCGGGTGCGGAGTTTTCAGTTTCCGTTTCATGGTTTCACTTCTTCTCCATGGCTTTAACTCGCCACTGATTTGAACAGCCTGACTGATCTTTTTAGTATTGACATCGGGAGAGGAGACAAAGGACTGGAAAAGCAGCGAGAAGCAATTATTAAAAATAAGTCTCATTGTGTTGGTGATTGTTTAATAACAATATACTTTCGAACCACTGCATTCTTATTTTCATTTATAATATAGCAAAGCTATGATAGGCTGCATTTTTTATCTTTCATCCAGGTAACTTGGCACAATGTTGTTTGTTACATGCTCACAACAAGAGAAGAAAAATACCAAAGACTGATAGAAAAGAAGGAAAAAGAAGACATTGTCACTCTTTACTTTTGAAGCGTATTAGTATAAGTATATAGTTTGAACTAAAGGAGGACTATTTCTTTAACAAACATGTATCGATTACTTACTAGTCAGGAGGCACAAGCATGCTATGCTCACAGGCTAAAGGAAGGTCCAGACCTCTCAGAAACTCTTTTGATATCAGCTATGGTCCCCTTCTTTTAAGCACTCTAGAAAAATTATGATTTTTAAAACCTCCAAAGCCATAATCCTTGATATTCCATGGCATTTTCCATGATTATTCTCATTTCCAGGGAATTATGTTTTCGTGGCTCCCTCTGCTTCTATATTTTATATTCAGTCCAGACACAAAACTCAGCTCCCTCAGCAGTCTCTGCTGTAGATTTGTTCCTAAGAAGTTTTCATGAGCTTAGTAGAATTTACAGCCGATTTGGAGAAATAAGAAGCAGTCACATTTTACACTAAGTAGGTCATTCTCTTCTCTTCGCCTCTGTTTTTCCTGTGCTATGCTGACCAATATATCTCTTCTGACTCCTAGCTTCAGGATTATACCACCAAACACAGTAAGTTGCTTAGCTTAATAAGTACCCTCCACTTAAAAGCATCACCCTTATAAGGCAGTTGGATAACAAAAAGCATAATAATAGTAATAGTAATAATAATAAGCAAAATAACAGCAGCAGCAATAATAACCACTCTGTTACATATATTTCCATGTTTCCCCGGCTCTCACCCCACCCATCTACAATGCACTGCTTTCCAACTTCAATATTGCATTTTCCTATTGAATTTCAATAACTTGGAGAAGTATTATATGGAAAATAATACAGGGAATCTAACCTCTGAATTAATATTATTTAAAAGAAAAAAAGACAAATTTTTCTGTATTCTGTATTCATAGAAAGATTGC
This sequence comes from Corynorhinus townsendii, assembly GCA_026230045.1. Classification (NCBI taxonomy): domain Eukaryota; kingdom Metazoa; phylum Chordata; class Mammalia; order Chiroptera; family Vespertilionidae; genus Corynorhinus; species Corynorhinus townsendii. The sequence continues at coordinate 33,807,207 of JAPDVU010000010.1, forward strand.
TCACATCCTGAAATAAATTGATCTCTCTCAATAATACTTTAATAAAAAGTGATCTCGTCACTTGAGTGGAATACAAAGTAACTTTTTGTTCAGATTTGGATTTCTAATATGTTCACATCCAGGCTTACTCTCCATTTCTATCAAGTATAAGTCTTTTGATTTTAAATAGCAGGCATGAAGAAAGAAATGAGCACGATACAGCTTTTACATCTTTTAGGTGACATGTTCCATAAACCTTAAATTTGATGAAAATTTTGGTGAGTTTCTAGCATAGTTATTTGAGTCATTTGAATGAAATAAGACTTGAAGTTCAGAAAAGTAAAATCATCGTGTATTAGGAAAAGCGTCACTTAGAAAATTTATGTTTAATATATAAATTCAACCAGCTGTCCCAGACATCATGATTTAACGTAATGACTGTAGGTTAGACATGAACCACACCTACATAATTGTACTAGTGATTTGTCTGTATTGGTTCCAATTTGATTTCCTTAAGGATTTATTAGATTTGTTTTAAAAGTATGTAGCTCTTTAGTATGTATGAATGACCTTAGGGAAAGGGGGTAAGCAACTATCAGTTTGTAAACGCAAAACATAAGTTAATGATAGCTAAAGTTATTATGTAATCATAAAACTATGCTAAGAAAAGCAGAAAGGACCAAATGAAAGACCAACTTCTTTTCTATGATATGTCACAGTGGAGAACGTCACAAGTATAACTGAAACCTGTTAATGAATAAAGGAAAGATAGTAATGAAAAATGAATAGCCAGGGAAGAATCAACATTTCAAGTTCTTGATTGCTAAAGGAAATTTTAACAGAGACAGGAAGTCGCCTTTATATATCATTCTTAGTATGGATAACATTTGGAGCATTAAAATACTTTGCAATATGTTCAACTGAAGATCATCACCAAAAAGAAAAGAACTACTTTAAGAAAGATTACCATTGGGAAATACCAGTCTTACCTTTATAACTCATAGTATTTAGGCTCATTTCCCTGAAGTATACGAGAACATTGTTTTTAACAAATATACTGTATGAACAAAATAATGCTTCCTTTTGTCTTAGTTTTTAGACAATTCTTTTTTTTAAAGTGAAGTATCCATGGAACCTGTACTAAACTAGCCTCTAATAGGTATTAAATAAGAAAGCAGTTTTTCCTATGAAAGCTGTGGGCACAATCTAATCGCATGAATTTAAATATCACCATTGATTTATATCTAGGCTCTCACATGGGTAATGTGAATCTCAGCAAGATCTTAAATATAAAATTTGAGGGTCTTTCAACAAAGTCCTGAATCTGTGATTATAAAAGTCAGTTTTCTGATGAAAAGTTAAGAAATCTGAGGCTGTTGTGGAGCCTGAAAAATAAGCCTGATACCTCTCCTTACCTGTGTTAAATTCACTTTAAAAATACTATATCTATCCTATTATATTTTACCAATTATTTGCATGTTCACTGGAGCTGATGTTGAGCATGTGAAGTCCGTAGTCTTTGAGACTTTGAATTGTACTCTGGCTTTAGCATTTACTAGATGTATGATCTTAGGCAAGATACTTAAGGCTCTAAGACTCAATTTTACCATCTGTAAAGTGGGCTGTGAATCTTCTTTCACCAAATTTATTGTAAATACATTTACAAAATTTACAAGTAAACGAACTAATGTTTATATTCTTGTTTTGCATACTTAACACATTGCAAATGCCCACTTTAAAAAAAAAAGTCATAAAAAAACACACATTTATTCTGAGAGTATCATTTTCACTCATCTACTCCAACTTCCAGAAATCAGTGGAATGGAAAAGTTGAAATAAATTATTGGGAACATAAGTGCTATTAATTTCTTCTAATCCTCAGCCAGGTTTTTTTTTTTTTCTTCAATTAAAGTGCTTCTTTATTTCTTCCATGTTTAGTGTTAAAAAAAGTTTTTAAGGATATTTGATGGTTCCCATTTGAGTTCTAGCACCAATAAAAGTCTCAGTTTCTCTGCATATGAACATTGAGGTTATTTCCACATGAATCATTTGTCTTCAAAACTTTGGTTTAAAAAACTTTTAGTGGACAGTCAGAATACATGCAGCAACAAAAACACAGTTTTGGAGAAGAGGATACCTGTTATTGCCCACTTGCCCTTCCATTGGCATGTCCTCCATCATAGGACCTGACTTGAAAAGCTGTAATTCCCAGGCTCCCTTGCCAATTGGCTTTTGGTTAGATTTTGTCAGGGAAATTACTTTGGGAGACAGGAAGTTTGGAGAAGGAGGGGACAAAAGATATTGTCACTTTTTCTCTTCTTGGGGTCTCATCTCTAGGTTATTCCTCCTCTGGGGTCCTAGCCTGGACCAGGCAGCCTGACTGCCGGCTTTGGTTACACCATGTCCTCCTTGGGACCCTCTCATTCTGTCCCGGCTCTGCTGCCTTTGCCAATCTCAGGATTGCCTCATTGAGCCATATTCGCAAACTCTTTTACAGCAAGTTCCACACATGGGCTTCCTTCTAATGAACAGCGTGGTGGAGCTCTGATTTCTTGAGGAACTTCTGAAATTTTGAAGCCTGGAGTTTCTCTGTCTTCATCTATGATTTCTTATAGATGGCCCAGGAATGAAAGAATATCATTTCTGTACCATCCATCCTAAATCCCTGCTTTATAACACCCGATTCCTTTAGATTATTTGCCACCAGGAAGCACCACACCGCTAACATTTTCCAAACATGGAATCAGGTGTCCAAAAAAGAGGCTCTCCTACTGTTACTAGGAATTTCAGTTGCCTGTGTTACCAGGGACTAAACTTTGTCCCTTCTAAACACTTTTAAACTTTCCTTGTGTAAATGCTCATGATAGTACTTTTGACTTGAAGATTCTCTGAGTTTCTGTTTTTTGTTTTATTTTTTATTTGTTTTTTACTTTAACAATTTTTTTTTACCTTAGAAATGCAGTGTCAGTTACTGTATACTTTGCAAGTAGTTTCAATAATTTAAAGCACAACTTGAATCATGTACATTCTAAGAGGCTTCAGTGGTGTCCTAAAAGATTCGCTTTGTCGAATACTTCACATGGACAACCACCTCCCTCACCACCAGTCCCCTCCCCCAAGAAAAAAGTCCTTTGAATACTAGGTGAGTCAAAACTTGGCTTAGTTCTCAAAGGCTCTCATTTTACCGAACATAATTTTATAAATTGAAGCTCTTAATCCTTAAATGTATTGAAATGTACACTGCGTGTGCTAAAGAATATGCACAGTTATCAATCACTGGCTAGTTTCTCTGAAGACAAGGTTCTTCAGCTTCACATTCATAAACCCCGTGTTTTCACGTGCAGTCTCCAGCCCTCTGATATAGGGTTACAGTGTATTTCTGGCAGAACACCTATTAAAACTCCTAGTTTTCAGTTTTGAGCATCTTGTTAAAACCTGCACATTTAATATTCTTTATGACATGCTTACATGAAAACATAATCTTTCTTATCAGAAGTCATAAAAAAATATACGAAGAACCAAATCCTACTCTTTAAGATAAAAACGAAGTTTATTGTGTATCACTCAATTGCGAGTGGCTACCAGGAGACTCTTTGAAACATTATTCAGTTGAGAAAGTTCTTTAACTTAAATACACATTTTAGACCTACCTTGCTTCTAACCTTATCCTGTTGGTTGAGGCTAGGTCCTCCATACCTCCTCCCTCTACAGCAGACATCTAATAATACTCTTTCTTAAGAATTCCAGTCCAAACAATGGACACCATTCCGGGCTACTTTCTATCTCATTTTCTGTGTTATCCTTCCCTCCCCCCCCCAACCCCCCCCCCCCCAGATAAAATGCTTCATAGTATCATTTTCTTGTGAGGGAAGAAAAGAAAGATGACTATTTTTTTGAAATGTCAATGAACCTTATTAAGGCTAACTAGAGAACTGAATGACCAATTCTGTGTCACATAGTAAGCACTTAATAAATGTTGGCCATTATTTTTATTGTTATTATTTCCACATGTCCTTCGCCTTTCTCTAAAATTCCTAAGTGAGTGGGGGAAAAGACTTCAAGGTAAAAAGAAAAACGAAAAAGATGGCTTTGGCCTTTGTGTTAAAGTATATAGAGGGATCTTTCAACATTCTGAAATAGAAGTTGTAATGGTAAAATTGGGCAGAGATCAAAGAAATCAGACAGTATTTATAGTTTGTTGCTAGTGAAAATACTTTTGGTGAAAAATTTCAAAACTTTGTCACTTTCCCTTTGTTTTATTTAATCTTATTTTCCTTTTTGTTTAGTTCTTTCTTGTCACTAGCAAGACTGTATTGTCTTCAGAAAGTAGATGAGAAAAGAATATCTATAAACTGAACTCTGATCTTGTTATCTATATGACCTTGAACAAGTTAACCTCTCTGAGGTTCAATTTCCTCATTGTTGAAATGGGAATAGTACAATCTACCTCTCAGAGAAATTGAGGAGATTAAATGAGATAACATTTAATGTCCCTAATGTAATATTAACACATTGCAGAAGGATCACTAGAATTCTTGTTTTCTGTTCTAAGGCTTGTGGCCAATCACAAGAATGCTTTAAAAAGATATTAGCTTGTAAGAACATGTAATAAATAACTTCAAAATGCAATGGGTATTTAATTTTAAAGCATGCCTTTAAATTTATGTAAAACGTTTTTTGTACTCGTTCAATAGAAACTTATCTGGCCACTGGGTAAAGCTAGCAATAAAACTGCTGGTCCGCAATGTGTTAAATGCCCTCTCCTCCCCTCAAATTATATTAATGATGTTTTTCTTTATGGTAGTTCAAGAGGAAAAAAATCCATCCAGATTGGTGTCAAATAATTATTACTCTCAGACTAAAGAAAAGCTAAATGATTTAATATTTGCAAATGCTTATCTTCACTTACATGAACTAAAAAGTCATCAGACTGGGCATTGGCATTGCCTAGACAGAGCAAGCAGTTAGCAGCATGGTATTCCTCTACCACTTGGCATGTCAACAGAGTCCAGGTACCTTTCCTAGGAAGCAACCATGGCTCACAGCTGTGGAATGAAAATGCCAACAGCAGCAGTGAGGAATGTTGCAGGGCTAAGTCACCTACTGGGCATGGGTGCATTGGGACCGGGCATTCTGGGGACCTGAGAGCAGTACCAGCCCATTGGCATCTAGAGCTGGATTCCCAAGGCATATATTGACAGACCTGAACAAGCTCTTTAGATTATATAGTGTAGTGAGGAAGCACGATCTTGAATTTACCTAATCTTGCATTTTTACGTACATGCATTGCATCTCCATGCCTTAAAACAAAACAAAACAAAACAAAACAAAACAAAACAAAATAGTGTCATTGTTGTGCCACTATGTTGGTACTAAAATTCTCGATCTATTCAGCAAGTGAGCAAAAACGAATTCAGCTCATAGTACATACCAGGCAGTTGGGTCAGTGATGTGAATGCAAAGAGAGTACCTGCCCTATTGTTGCTCACACAAAGTAAGGAGATCAAGTAGAAAGGAACTCCATGACATTAGGCCACCAGGGTTTATGTCCTGCCTCTGCCACTTACTACCAATATGACCTTGGGAAAATGCCTTGGCCTTTCATGCTTCATCTGTACAATGGCCATAATAAAGAGCACTTACTACTTGTGGGTTCTTAGGAAATGCTTAGAAACTTGCTGACGTGTGCCAGCTGATCAGTGAATATTAACTATTTTAACCTTAGAACAGAGCTTCCCAAAGTATGGTTCATGGGATGTTATTTAAGTGATATTATATAGACTATCCTATATAATAAAAGCTTAATATGCAAATCCACCCAACGGGGGAATGACCAGTCGCTATGATACGCACTGACCAACAGGGGGCAGACGCTCAACGCAGGAGCTGCCCCCAACCTGCAGGCCCCAGGCCAACCAAGGCGGGTGCCAGCGAAGGCTCCCCCTCAACCTCCCCACTGGTCGTCCCACAGAAGGAGGCAAGCGGCAGCAGGGCACGGTGCTGGCAAGTAGGAGCCGCCTGGCCCGCCAAGGCAGGTGCCAGCAAGGGGGGCTCCCCAGTCGCCCCACAGGTCGGCTCTGATCTCTGGCCAGGCCTAGGGACCCTACCCATGCACGAATATCATGCACCAAGCCTCTAGTTAGTCTTATAATTATTATGATTTTTGTTTCACTATGATTAGAAAGAAAGAGACTTAATATAGAAGCTTTTCATTAACTGGTACAGTTTCCTTTTAAAATATATTTATTTAAGTTAAAAAAATAGTGAGTTGATTTAAAGAACAATAAAGGTTTGAAAAGTCTAGTAGAGATAAGTAGTAAGTACTCCTAATGTTCACCTATAGCCAGGTCTCTTCTTCTTCCTGCCACCTGGAGGGACTTCACTTCCCTGGTGACATGTGACATGGCCCAGCTGATGCATCTAATTGCCAGGGGGGGCCCTTCCAGCATTCTCTTCCCTGTGCCTCTGCCCTTCTTTGGACACCTGTTGGGATCCACTCTGTGTGAGCCACAATAACACATAGTTTTGTTTAGCATTGAGATTTTACATTTTGGTTAATGCAGCAGGAAGAGGTTTATGTTGACCGAGCCATATCCGGTGGTAGAAGCAGATGCGAAAAGGCATGAAAGTGGCCTTGCAGTGACTGAGGTGCGTGTAACATTGCAGTAGAAATATAAGCAGCACCCTATTGAAAGAAGAATAGATTGGCTTTGGCTGATCCTGAAAGGTTTTATAGAGAAAATGGTTCTTAATAACCCTTGTAGGATGAGTAGGAATTTGACTGGTAGAAACAGGAGTACAGAGCAATGCGGGAGAAGAAAGAGCACACCAGGGCACAGAGGAATGGCCGTGGTGATGCATCCAAAGGGCAGTAAGAAGTAGAGTAAGGCTAGACCTTGGGAACAATGGGTTGGGTTAGTAGGAGACAAGGCTGGCATATGAGTCAGTAGACCAGTGTGAGTCAGGGGAGGGGGACAGCTCACTCAGATGCCTGAATTCAAAGTAGTTTATTGGAGTTCTGCTTTCCAGAGGTGTAGGCAGCTGTAAGGAAACCAGCTAGGAGAGTGACCTGTGGAAGCCTTTACCGGTCTTCATCATGGAGGAAGGAGGCCAGGAAGCAGAGTTACCTAAGCTCAGCGAGAGCTATAGCTACAGGAGGGGGTGGAGATGAGCCATTGCCAAGTTCATACCAGGCAGGGAGAGAACGTCTCAGTCCCTCTAACCTATTACCTCCTTAACTTCCCGTAGAAACTTTGATCACCTTAATTACAAAGTTTAAAAAAATGTATTGTAACTGAATACCAGATCAACTATCTCGTGCCCTTCATAATGAATTACACTGTTTATATGATGTATTTCCTTGGAAAAATCATTTGAAAGATACAAATAGTAAACTTGATTTTAGGATTTTGAATAGAGCTTGAGGTCCTCATTTTTCAAAATCTTTCTCCTAGAGTTGTATAGAAGTCTTTTGCTTTTTTACTTATTTATGTGTTTGCTTATTTTTGCTTTACTTTTTTAATAAAAAGGTAAGGGGTAACCTTTTTATTTCCTGTCTTCAACTATAAGATACAGTTCAAATAATAGCTTCTATGTGTGTTTAACAAAATAAATCTATGCATTTTAAAGATATAATCACCACCCCCTTATATTACTTTATTAATGAAGAAAAAAATCAATAACACTCTAAAAAACAAAGTCAGCATTCTTCATGTCTTTGGAGTTTACTTCTTTCCTGTGGAAAAATTAGCACCCACAGTTAATACCTAATAAGTACAAATCATTATAGTCAAAGATGACTGTGTTAGTTCTAGCCAGCTTGGCTCAGTGGATAGAGTGTCAGCCTGCGGACTGAAGGGTCCCAGGTTTGATTCTGAAGGGTCCCAGGTTTGATTCTGGCCAAGGGCACATGCCTGGGTTGCTGCTCGATCCCCAGTGTCGGGGGCAGGTGTGTGTGTGTGTCTGTGTGTGTGTGTGTGTGTGTGTGTGTGTGTGTATGTGTATGTGTGTGTGTGTGTGTGTGCAGGAGGCAGCTGATCAATGATTTTCTCTCATCATTGATGTTTCTATCTTTCTCTCCTTCTCTCTTCATCTCTGAAATCAATAAAGAAATATATTTAGAAAAAAAAAGATGATTTTGTTAAATGCTGTCACAAAGTGAAAAGAAATTTGTATATGTGGGTTAAAAATGTCCTTTGGAATAATACCTGAAGAGTTCAGGATTTTTCGTTGCTGTTATTGTTGTGTGTATGTTTTAATACATGTATATACACAGTAGCCTAGTTGTTGAGAGCTGGGTTCAGTGTCAAGCGGACCTGGCTTTGATTCCTAGGTGCGCCATTCTCTGCTGGTTGTGTGACCTTGGCAAATACTTAACCTTGTTGGACTTCACTTTACTCATATCTAACATGGAGATAGTACAGATAACTGGAGCTTTATCTTTGGATTATTGTGAAGAGTGAATAAAATATAGAAATCTATTAGCATGGTGCCCAGCACACAGTAAGTGCTCAATAAATGTAACCTGGAATTATCATCATTAGCTCTTATTCAAGCAGATTTTTTTATATTGAAAAATAAGCATAGCCCTAGACATAATTAGTGGAGTGTCAGCCTCAGAGAAGAGTCAAAAGTGATTTGGTTTTTCTCTCTGCAAGATCTTGTTCTATAGGGAGAAAACAATTACTGTTTAAAAAATAAACAACTTGTACTTCTATGTAACGTGTTCCCTTTCTCTCCTTTCCATTTTCTCCTATGACATGAGGGAATTACAAAAGTTAGGTAGGGAAACGCTTTTTCTTAGTCTCATTCTCAGAATGCATCACAGGACTGATAACTTTTCATCACTCATGTCGCTGCCCCTCCCTTTCCCCCACTGCAGTAGTCTCCTAATCAGTATAACAACTCTTGTGTCACTGAAATCTCTTGTCCACAAAACAGCCAAAGTGATGCTTCTGAAACCTAATTTGGATCATGTCATTCCCCAGCTCAAAACCCAACTGCAACTAATTATCCATTGCATCCTGAACAAATATAAAGAATTTATTCTTAAGATATCCAGCTCCTGAGGAGCCTCTGCCTTTCTTTACTTTTTAAAAAAATATATATATTTTTTATTGATTTCAGAGAGGAAGGGGGAGAGAGAGAGAGAGAGAGAGAGAGAGAGAGAGAGAGAGAGAGAGAAACATTAATGATGAGAGAGAATCATTGATTGGCTGCCTCCTGCAAGCCCCTCCTGGGAATCAAGGCCACAACCCCGGGCATGTGCCTGACTGGGATTGGAACCCAGGACCTCTTGGTTCATGGGACAACACCCAATCCCCTGAGCCTCCACAGCCGGGCAGCCTTTATTTTCTACTGTTCTTTTCTCCCTCCCTCCCCTACAAAATTAAACTGACCCCCGGACCTTTGCTCATGTTCACCTCCTGGAAGTGCCCTTCCCCAGATGTCTGCAAGGTTGGTATTCTCAATCCATTTAGGTGCCTTATTTTAAAAAGTCACTCTCAAACACTCCAACTAAAACATTGATAACCATCCGCCTGTTTTCTCTTTTTCTGGTCTATTTTTCTTCAGAACCTGTCACTTGGAGTTTTGGGTTTGTTTTTATTTTAATGTCTTTACCATATGTCTCCCACGGTAGCAGGCAGTCCCTCTGCAGGCAGGTCTTGGGATTCCTCACCGCTTCATTTCTAGTTCTTCGTTCTGGGTTTGACATATAGCAAGTGATCCATATGTCTTTTTCAATCAAAAAATCAAATGTTCTGGCCCTGGCCAGTGCGGACCAGTTGATTGAATGTCCTCCATGCACCCAGAGTTTGCTGGTTCTATTCCTCAGGGCACATCCTAGAGTTGCAGGCTTGATCCCCAGTAGGGGGCATGCAAGAGGCAGCTAATCATGATGGTTCTCTGTCTTGTTGATATTTCTCTCTCTACCTTCTTCTCTCTCTAAAGTCAATAAAAACATATTTAAAAATGAATGTTCTGCCCTAGCCAGTTTGGCTCAGTGGATAGAGTGTCTGCCCACAGACTGAAGTGTCCCGGGTTTGATTTCAGTCAAGGGCATACACCTTGGTTGCAGGCTCAATCCCTGGTACCGATCAGGGCAAGTAAGGGAAGCAACCAATCTATGTGTCTCTCTCACATCAGTGTTTCTCTCTACCTCTTCCACTCTTTCTAAAAATCAATATACTCAGGTGCTGATGAAAAAAAATGTTCCACTTAGGAAAAGGACTACTTGTATAGTTGTCTGAAGTTTATTTGCTTTTTTAGGCTATTACTTCATAACTTGGAATGACCAGTATGTGTCACAAATTTTAACCCAAATATTTAATAAACCCAATATTTGTTATAAATGATGCTAAAACATCTTCATATGGAACTTTCATAATATAAACCAACAGATAAATACATAAAACTCTCTGTTAGTACGCAATCATGGTACTTAGGACAAGAGAGAAATAAAGTTCACAAGACTCTAAAGAATGATGAATCCTAAACAAAGCACAACTTTGTTTGAATGAAAGCTTTCATTGTCCAAATTGTTCTCATTTATTTCAACGTGAACCATAGGTCAATCATTCTTTATTAGATAAATATGCTATTCTTGTTGACTGGCTGGAGACACTTAGCTTTTATTCCAAAAACGTTCCCACTAATTTGAAAAGTAACTTTCAGGCCTATGTTATTTGTTGAAGAATAAGATGTTCCCATCTAAAATATAAGAATCAGCATCCTTATGAAAACCTCAAAATAAAAGACCAGATTTTCTCTCATCCTTTTTTTTTTTTTTTTAAATGTGCACACTTGTGCAATATGTTTACAGGTTAAGGCAGGGCTCATTACCATCCAACTTCATGTCAGACATTTCTCAACTTTGCCCTACCTCCCACCTCTACCACCATTTTTTATTTGTGGGTCTCTCCCACTTGACCAACTGGTCACAAGGCCCCAGTTCATTCATGCTCAGATCCATCCTCCATTTGACCTCTGACTGGGTCTGCTTAAACTATGCCAGTGACCCCTTAGTATCTACAGAAGGAAGTTTGAGCTGGCTCCTGTGACATGGAGGCCATCTGCTACAACTCCATGCTCTGCTGCTCTAAACCACTTACATCTCAAAAGCTCTCCTCTATACTAATATAGCCTTCCTCCCTCAACTACCATGGCACAGAAGGGTAAAAAAAAAAAAAAAAGACTCCCTCAGCCAGCATGACTCAGTAGTTGAGCTTCAACCTATGAACCAGAAGGTCACAGTTTGATTCCTGATGGGGGCACATGCCTGAGTTGCAGGCTCTATCCCCAGTGTGGGGCATGCAGGAGGCAGCCTATCAATGATTCTCTCTCATCATTGATGCTTCTATCTCTCTCTCCCTATTCTTTTCTCCCTGAAATCTATGCAAATATATCTTTAAAAAGGACTCAATCAGGTGGCAGCTTAATGTATTACAAAGAACATTTTGCACACAGATGCAACCAAATTTTTGAATCCCTTTTCCGATTTACCAGGTTTGTTGTCTTAGGTAACTTACCTAACTCTCTCAGCTTCTCAGCTATATATATAAAAGCCTAAGCAACCATTATGACCAAATGACCAGAACAACCGGACAACCGGCCAGTAGCAGACCTTGCTGCTAGGGCCCTGACAGCCCTGAATCTGGTTCACCCACAACCCGGACCCAGACAGGAGGGATGAGGGAATCTGATTCCTCACAGAATCGGCCATTGGTTAGCTTGCTGCTGGGGCCAACCTCCCTTGGTCCCTCCCCCTAGCTGCCAGCCCCCCTTTGGCCCTGATCACTGCCTAGGCCAAGGGACCCCACCTGTGCATGAATTCATGCATTGGGCCTCTAGTCTATAATAATAAAAGTGTAATATGCTAATTAGACCAGATGTCCTTCCCGACGTCCTTCTTTCCCAACAAAGCTGCGGTGGGTGGGGGCTGAGGCAGAGGTGGCCGTCGCTGCGGCGGGGGCTGAGGCCCTTGCCTGAATTTTGTGCATTGGGCCTCTAGTTGGAAAGTAAAAGGGAATCCCTGTACCTACCTCAGCTGTAGAAATGTATTAGATGACTGTAAAGCACATGGCACACAGCATGTGTCAGGAGGTGGTAGCTGTCACTGGTAATTATTACAGACAGTGCCTGGCAGATGGCATGCCCTCACTAACTGTTAGTTCTCTTCTCACCTCTTGGTGCAGACAGAGTTTCATCAGAGAGCCTCTTATCCAGGGGCTTTATCTGCCAAACAAACCACCCGCCCTCTGGAGTAGTTTAAACCCTTTCCAGGAGCTTTCAAGCCCAGATCACTTTAGTGTTTCTTCCAACCACATGGGCTCCTGCAGAGGCCAGTGGTAGCCATGCTCTGGAAAGGAGGCCGAGTTCAGATTGCTACTGCATTTTATGGCCACAAACAACTCGAATTCAGGAAACACTTTCATTGCCATGTGGAACAAAGCCTGCTGAAGCCTTGATATGACACAGTCTAAAAGCCAAAGGGGGGGGGAGGGTATTAAATTTTTAAAAATCTGGTGTCCCATCTACAGGACAGGACTAAAACAATAATAATCACTGTGCCGGCGATCATAGGTAACAATCCTCTCCAGTGGGTGATGATACTAAGCCCCCGAGGTTAATTTGAAGATATCTAAAGGGGGGAAAAGACTGATCCTAATGCCAGTCAAAGTTCCTTTAGATTACTGTTTACAATCAGAACAGCAAGGCCAGGCAATATGTAATCTGAAAGCATCCATCTTGTGTGAAGGAGTGCACACAAATTCAGATTAACATGCAATTACTAAAGGGTACGGGCTTCTTAATCGAACCTGTGACACAGAAGGTAGATTTATTCTGACAAGGTAATGAATGATATGGCTTTGGTGGGAGTGCCAGTTAAAACGGATTAGCATCAGCTTGATGTGACAGGTGCTAAAATGCCTCCCAGGACTCACCCTTGTTTCTGAGGCGGTTATTTTTGTTTCTGGGCATGGTTCTGATTTGGGATGGTCCGAGCTGAGTTGTTTTTCCTTTTAGACATGCAGATGCAGCCATTGTTTTAGAAAACCTCCAAGTGGGTCACCCTGATTTATCCTTTTAGGACAGTTCCATTATGAAACCAGGCAGTTGCTTCCTGGACAGAGACCAAGGCAAAGAACAATCCTAAACCCTAATTCACTACAAACATTTCTTTGAATGCGTGGCATTCATCGCTATTTGTTTAAACAAGGGCACTGCAGTTAGAGCCCAGGAGAGGAACTAGTCATCAGAATGAGCCAGGGCAGAGCATCTTTCAGAGGGCACCTGATCATACACAACTGCATCAATTACATTCGAACTGCATTACATTGCATCAGTTTCCCTGTTTATAAGGGGGGGGGGTCCCTATATTACACAGTTTGTAAGGATTGTACGTTGGGGTCTCATTTCCGGATATAGTAGCCTGATATCTCTCAGGAAGCCAGCTAAGCACACTGTCCAGCGCTCTGTGCAGGTTGGCTGTGGACACAGTGGAATTCTGTTCTCCTTAGCCTTATATGTAGGTCGAATTCCTCTAATCAGCCATGCACCCATACGATCAACTTGGTTGATGTAGCTGGAGCTTGGAGAAGGGGATGTGCTCGAATTAGAACCCCTCCCCACCCCGCCCCCATCATATAGCCTCATTCACTGTGAGCCGCCCCACACGCCTCATCTAGAAAATTGGGCAAATAAGAGGAATCTTTATGAACCTCAGTTTACCAATTTGTAAAATAGGAATGAGAACACCTATTTGGTAAAACTGCTATGAGGATTAAATGAGATAGCTATGTGAAGGTCTGGCACATACATGATCTGGGCCCAATGAATTATATTTTTTTGTTCTCATTGTCTCAAACTATTTTTCTTTCAATTCTTATTATTTAAAATCTTGTTAACCTTTTCCTTTTATAATCTGTCATCTCATTTTGTTGTCCAGTCGTGACTCATTCACTTCTCTGGAACTCTTCCATCTCTGCCAGCCTTTACTTATCTAAGTTCTCTTGTTTACTTTGTCTCCTTCCTTCTCTGCAAGTTTCCTAAACTGTTATTTCCCCAGTGTGGATACAATCACACCTGCATAACATTCTACTGCAGTGATTTGTTTGACTTTGTCAGTTTAACTTGACTTTGTAGATATCTTTAGACAAAAAGTTTTTATTTCTTTACATTTTCTATTCCTTTCTTCCATTCCTTCCTTCCTTCCCTCTCTTCCTTCCTTTTTTCTTTATTTTTTTGGCACTAACTTTTTAAACAAGTTTTTACATTTATGGTTCATATACTATTTCATAGCGAGAAAACGATATAACAATTTCTGGCAAATGAAAGCTGAAGCAAAAAAAATATAATAACTAAGGCAATTACTTTTGAACTTTTGTCATCTTTTTAAGAGTGAAACTTTCTTTTGGTGATTTGAACTCTAAAAGCAGATAACCCTTTCTGTGAAAAATTTATGAATTCTCTAATTAAGAGAAGTTATGCCTTTAGGAGTGACCTAAAATTGGAGGAAGAATGCCATATTGATATAGCAGTTTGGTTTTGGAACTATGCAAGTGTAGTCAGGCCAAGAAAGAAAAGGAAGCCTTGGATAATATGTATGTCACATCTGGTTTTCTTATTAAAAATGCACCGCTCACCATCAGCACTCTTATAAACCTATGCAAGTTAAATTATGTATTTTGATTGCTTCTGGGTTTCTTTTATTAGTGTGTTGGCTGGTTCTTTGGATTTTTTTTCTGTCTTCACTTCAGTTAATCAGTTTCTTATTTTTATCTTCCCAGAGAACTCAATTTCTCAATATGAAAGACTTGTTTCCCTGAAAATACAGAGAATTCTCATGGTCCAAATTGCCAAATTCTATGCTTAGTTCTGTTTTCTCCATAAGTGCAAATTCCCATAACCAACTGGCCATCTGATTAGTATATTGAGTTCCAAGAAACAAAAACTCATTTCTCTTTGTGTCTGTTTTGAAAACCTTGCGACTTTAGAAGTATGGAATGGATATTTCATGAGTGCTGCATTGGTTGTAACCACTGATTTTAACAGAATTTTTAAAAATCTGGGTGTGAGTTTCAGAAACGATAACTTTTATATATAAAATTCATCATTTTGCTGTGGGTTTCATAATTGCTCATTTTAATATATAAAATCCTTTTTTATGTATTCCTATGTATTTTATATGTTTTATATTCATTGATATTTATTAAAGAAAGATTTCTGCATCTTTAGAGCTACTAATGAAAGGGAAGGGAAGAAAAAACAGCATGTTTAACAGGTTATAGGAGAAATAACAAAATTAGAAAATAGCCATCTTAATGTAATAATTACCTGAGGCAAAGATCAATGGATGATAAAACCATTGAGCACATTGTTACCAGAAAACAATATTCACATGGTCTCACAGTATCATCCCCTAGATTAGTTAGTAATTACAGAGAAAGAGAGAAAGGTTATTTTACAGTGGAAAGATCTGATAACATGGCCTCAACCAAATCACCAAAGTTAGCATCATCAAAAAGGAAAACACTGCTCCCTAAGATGACGTAATGGGAAATGTACATTATTTCTGTAGTATCCATGGAAAAATATTTAATCTAATCTTGAGGAAGCAATTGGACAGATTGAAGCTGTTTTGTCTGTCAACTTGCCAAAATTCTTGAAGATTTTCTGTGTTATGAAAGGTAGGAGATGAAAAATATATGACAACCAAATGCATTCCATAATCATTTTTTTAAATAGTGTTTAAAGTATTACAAATAGTAGTACATATACCGCCATTTCCCCCCCCCCCCCCAATTGACCTTAATCTTTGAATGGATCCTGAATCAGAAAAAAAAATGGAGAAAGTTGTAAAAATTTTAATATGGAATACGTACATTAAAGAATATTATTGTGTCTATTTAAAATTTGGGGGGAGTAGAGTATGTGGTTATACAGGAAATGTCCTTGTTCTTAGGTGTTATGTGCTGAAGTGCTCTTGGGTAAAGTTCATGATGTTTATAACTTGTTCAAATTATTCAGAAAACAATATGGATGATAGACAGTTGGAGAGAGAGGGAGAGAGAGAGAACAAGACCAAAATGGCAAACTGTTGGTAAATCTAGGTCAAGGATATATAGGTGTTCATGGGGTACTTCTGTTTTTCAACTTTCCTGAACTTGGAATCAGTTAGAGGTGTCTATTTTTGTCAGGGAGGCTGGTGCAAAGAAAGATATTTTTCTGGCAGGAAAAAAAAGAAAAAAGAACCTTTCTATGTACCTGACTGGTCACCTCTCTGATCTCATTCCCAGAAAATCACCTGAGGCCACCACACAAATCATCAGATTGCCAGCATTGCCGATTTGTTTCTCTTCTCCCGAAATGCTTAGAGAAGGTTGAGGGCCAATGGAATGGACAAAATGGATCCTGAATCAGAAATAGAATTTCCTCCTTCCAGTTCTGCAAAGACCAGAGCAGGGAGAGGCTTAACTTACCTTCCCCAAAGGCCTATAATATATGGCATATAGGTAGAAGCACTCTACTTGACTCTAACTTTCTATCTTAGAATCTTCAGGGCCTTTACCAACCGAGGAGCAAATTTGATTTGGTTTCAAGTTGAGTACAATACTTTTTTTTTTGGAATTACACAGCGCCAGCTAAGGATTAAATGAAAGGCCATTGATAGTATCTGTGCGTGTCCTATTAAGCACGCTAAGAAAACGAAGTCAGAGCAAATACCCTGGAGCAGAACTTTAAGGGCAAGCAGGAAGGCTGCAGAATGACTTCCAATGCTACCATGTGGATTAGAGAAATCAGTCAGCAGGTGCTTTGGCCCTGAGCATGTATTTAACCAAGGAGCTGAATAGAACGGGGTTCCCCCCCGCAAAGGCTTTGTTAATAAAAAGGGGAGTAAATAACATAGGTTCCTTTCGTATCTGTGAGGTTCCTGATTCAGCTCAAGCCCAAACTGAAGAGAAAACCAGCTCTGATTGAGAGAAGAAAAAGAGATGAGGGGGTTAATAGATAAGGTAAAATTTAGGGGGGGCTGGTGCTAAAGTTATGCTTTTAAAAAGGGCCATCTGATTCCGTTCAATATATCCAGATTTTTATTTAACCCATCGCTTTAATTAAAATGTTAGAAAATCCGGTCCTGAACTCTCACCTCTAAACATGTTCACCATGCTTACGTTCACCATACTTACATTCACAGCTGTTTCCTTTTTTGATAAATCTTGCACCTGGTAGAGATAAGACTATTAACTAAGAATTTTTTGTATGTGATTTAGTGATGGAGAGGGAGAAATGTGGGAAATAATGTGGAAACCCTAGTTTAATAAAAGAGCATGCCATTACTGTATATTCTTTGTTCAATAGAAGGGAAATATTTCTCCCTGAAGCTGCATGGGAATTTTCAAGACTATATGTAAAAAAAGTATTTTACTTATGAAAAACATTTATCTGAACCTCAAGTTTTACCATCATTTTTGAAATAAGTTGCCCCTCCCACTTTCCCAGGGATAATTTATTTAAGCAGCTCATTTTTATCCTGACTTAAGATGTAGGTGAGACTCATTTTTTCAGGGTAGTCTATAGGAAATACTAAACATACTGTACAAGAATTTATTACAAGCCCCAAAAATAATTTGTTTTAAACTTTTTATGTTATGCAGTCTAGTGTGTGTGATAAAATGACTGGACATAATAAAATAATCCTGACTTGGGGTTTTGCTTTATTATTTTTTTTAATATAAAGGCTAATGCTTTTTATCTACCTTGTTTCTTTTTGTATATATTTCTGAATTCAAGCAGTTTTTTAATAAAAAAAGAATAAAAGAATAAGGATATTTAATTCTCCCAACACAATATTTCTTATATTTGAATTGTTCTCTTAGGGCTCATATATTGATATTGGAATGCAGTTTTCCCTTTTCCTTTCAGGGAACTTGTTTCAAATAAGTTAGATTCAAATGTTCTAGAAGAATCTATGAGCGATTTCATTCTTATTTATAAATGGTTTTGGAGGGGGACATTTATATAAGGCAGAGTGGTAGAGAACACCTTTCAGTTACTTCACCACAGATGTCTGATCCTGTGTTTCCAAACTTCCTACTATTGGGAGGAATTGTCTTTCCTTTGCATTTCATTCTGCATTTCAGCAACACCTTCAGCAAGGAGATCAACTTCCTGAACGAGGCAGATGGGTTGTTTAGCACTGAAATAAATGCCCTTCTGTCAGAATACCTTATCACTTGGGGAGAACATTCTAAGTCCCTGTTCCCTTGATTAACTTTCATAACAAACAGTCATTATGTTGTTAGACTGTTTTATGTCAATATTGATTGCTAGTTTACTCTGTTGAAAGTAAACAAAAGTTCACTGACATGAAGCCATCACATGAGGAGTGATGGGATGAAGCTGTCAGCAGAAGCTTCATGTCATGTGAAGTCAGCGTGGAACATTCCCAGGTGTGCTGAGCATCTTTTACACATAGAGAGAACAAGTTTTGTACATCAACAGGCCAATGTCAGGCAACATGGCTGAAAGGTCCCGAGAACACAGAAGAGACCAAGGGCAGCTACTTTCCCTAAAGCACAGGACCAATGTTGATGAAGTTAATTAAATTCATTATTATGTAGCAGCCACAGGACAGCTCTGACATTCTATAAGTTTAGCAGCCAGATAAAATTATACAGATTCATCTGACTGGTGTGGCTCAGCGGCTGAGCATCAACCCAAAAACCAGGAGATCACGGCTCAATTCCCAGTCAGAGCGCATGCCTGGGTTGCAGGCTCGATCCCCAGTGTGGGGCATGCAAGAGGCAGCCAATCAATGATTCTCACTCATAAATAATGTTTCTAGCTCTCCCTCTCCCTTCCTCTCTGAAATCAATAAAAATACATTTTAAAAATGTACAAATTCAGTTTTTCTTTAATCATCATTCAGGTTCTATCTGTTGTTATAAAAATTATAGCAAATATCTGATACTAATGGTGACAAAGGAAATGATATTTAATATTATTGAGTACTTAGTATGTGCTAGGAACATGTGAAACATTTTCACTTATTTATAAGTAAAACACAGCATATCGGAGGAAAACAGACTTTATTTTGATTCTTAAGTACTTTGTCCTGTTTTCTTAAGCGTGAATTCTCATGATTCATCAAATTCTTCTCCACTAAGAATTCACTAGTCCATTTTATTTAATTAGCGCATCGAGTCGGCTTTCTTTTTGATTCATAGGCCTTTGCGACAGTATTACAGAAAACCTACTGGCACTATTGTCTTCTTTCACATTCCAATAACTGGCAAGTGTCTTTGGTGCCAAGTGAATTAAAGTAAATCTTGAATTTTTCAATTAATTAAGTATATTCATGCTACCAGAAAAAATGCAGCATAAATCAATAGAAGACAATAATAGAGCATTTCCTGCTTTTGCTTTTTTGGGTGGATTGTAACATTTTTAAAATAAGGCAATTATAAGTTTTCAAACCATCAGAGAAAAATTAGAATGAGTTTGCATTAAATGTTATAATGTAGTCTAGTTCAAAGGCTACCCCAAAATAGAAAACAAAAAATAGTGTGTTTATAATTATTAAAATACCAAGAATGCTCAGTTTGTACTTAAATACAATTTTATTTACAACCCCGCCTTTTTTTTAGGCTTCATTTTAAATGGAAAATTCAACTACCCTACAGTACTTGAATGTTTTCTAAAAGGAATGTGTTCCTTGGAAAATTCGTGTTCGACAGAAAAATAGATCCCTTATCAATGAAATAGACCTCAAGTAATTTTAATTACGTTAATTTTAAATTACGTTGTAGTTGGTGGGTATCCTGTTTACTACAGGACTTCTCTCAGTAGAAGCACAATTGCATTTCATTGATTTCAGAAGAAAGGGAGTTTGGGTCTTTAATTAATCTGCACTTTGATCAAGTAGAAAGTTTCCCTGCCTCAGGTGGCCAGAAAAACTTCATAACAAATAAAAAGAGCTCCTCCAAAGTCAATGCCGCTCTGATCTAGAACAGAGTTAACAATCAGATCATAGATACAGGTGTCTGCATGTTTATTGTCTATAGCTGAACTGAGCAAAACGTATTTTCTTCCGATGAGACAGTATGCTACCAAACAAAAAACACTCTTGCTCCCTGGTTTATTGAGGGGCAAAGTTAATTTTATAGAACTCAAATTCCCAGACATGCTTAAGTAGCAGTTTTAGAAGTAGCTTCTTAAATTATGACATTTAGGGAATAGAATGAAAAATGTGTAGATACATATCATTAAAATATTCCAGCGATTGGACAATTCACAAAATGATCCAATGGCAACTTCATGATTAATGATTTGTAAGACAGTATCATTTGAGATAAAGTTTGACTCCTGATTCCTCTCTGATAATAGTTATATCTGTCAATAAATATTGATATTCATCACTACCAAGAAGTTGTCTCTGCTTATTAGACAAAATTGGAGTGATCCCAGTTAATAGTAATGGGGCATAGCAGAATATTTAGGCTTATACCCACACTAGGAGCCCGGTGCATGAATTTGTGCACAGGTGTGGTCTGGCTGGTCCCGCCCCATTTGGGCCAATTGGGCCAGCTGTGGGGAGGAGATGTGGAAGGTTATCTGGCCATCCCCCCATACCCCCTCCTTGTTGAACTCCCGGTCAAGGGGACAATTTGCATATTAGCCTTTTATTATATAGGATGGGAATTAAGAAACAACAAGTAGCACTTTTAATATATACTGTGAAAAGTGGCACTAACCTATGTAAGAACAGTCCAGTTGGGTTCCTGCAATGATGAAGCTTCCCTCCCCTAATTAGTTGTTATGTTGATAGTCAATGACTTTGACTTTGAAGTTAAAGACAATGGAAGTCAAGACTAGATAACATGTGTTTGACCTTTGGATTAAAATACGATTTTTTTTTAATTGAAAAGGGAACATATTTATCAATTGTCAAAGAGCAAACTTAGTTTCAGTCCTGAGAGACCTGAGCATAGGATAGGTTTGGTTTTGATGAGAGTGAGTTGAACTGATGACTGAAATCGTAAATGCAGATTGTACTAAACCTGGTACCAGGCAGCACTAAAACATGAATAATGGAGCATGAGGTGACAGGGTAGACAGAAAGGAAAAACAAAGTTTTCATGTGGAACGACTAGCTTCCTTTAGTAATTATGCAGCAAACCCTTTATGGTGAAGTACCAAATTCTTGAAATGCTTCATGACACCAAATAGTTCATTCCTCCCCCATCTCTTAGCTTTCCATTCTTCATTCCATAAAGGCAGAATCTGTGATTTTCTATGAAAGTTATAACACCTTTTCTTTCCATGTCATCTTTGAACGTTCTTTATTGCCAGAGATAATGTTCATGTTCTAAATTGCTTGATGGTGTTATTTTTCTATAAATTGTGAAAGATATGCCTCCAGATTGGAACAGAGGAGCCTGAAAGTGGACAGGTTTTAATATTCTAGCTAATATTAACATTATGCTATCTTTACATTTTTTCTAATCATAAGGACCAGCAAGGTATGTATCTCATACATTTATTATGTATTGATATATTTATCATAATATATCATAAATATATATGACTTATATATGCATATAAATAATTATGTATAAATAATTCTTAAATAAAGGGAAAGGACCAAACATCAAATATTAATGTCACTCTTAAAAGCAACAATATTGCTGCTTCTGTGAGAAGCATTAGGAGGTAAATCACTCCATGTGATTTAATAACAGCAGATCATTCTTATTTGAATTGTGTTTATAAGATGAAGCTTCAAACCCTGCCAAGATATCAGACCTTTGCCTGAGAAATAAAGTAGGACATGTGCTTAGATCAAGAGCTTTCAAACATTCAAACATATTTAGCACAGGGACCTTTTTCCAAAGCAAGAACCTCAATGTATGAAAATATTTTTTTCTATTTGTAGGTCTAAATTTATAACAATTATGTATTATGAAGTCATTTAAAACAAAAAGGCCATTCTGATAGATGTAAATGAGTGACACAAATGAAAGTCAAATAAGCTTCTGCATTCATTTTTTTGTACATTTTTGTCTTATTTCTGCACAATTGAGCACATTCTAATTCATATATATAAGTAGTTGCAATGGTAACAACTTTTAAACAGCTTTGCAGGATAGCAGAATAAACATTCTTTCAAGGCTACACAAAGAGAAGTTTATCTGGTTTCACAAAACATGTATAGTTCCTATTCCATATCTTAAGGCAGTTAAAATATTTTTAATGAAGTTCCAACTAAAATTTTTGGGACATTCCAAAGGACCTCTTGAGAGTTAATATTGGGGTCCAATTGGAATCTGGTGGCTCCGAGGCACCTAAGAAGGGTTATTCACAAATGTTTTATTAAGAAAAGAAAGAAGCAACCAAATGGTATTACAGTCACCTATTGTAGAGCTTCCCCATTGTCATCAACACTATCAATTTCCTCCTTGAATAATTCAGATACAACCAAACCGTTTCAATTTAGACTTATACTGGATGGTTACTGAAAAACAAAAAGTAACTCTTAAAATTATGTTTATCATGATGGCTTACAATGTCAGTTGTCTCTGACCAAAGAAAGATGATGGTTTGAATTAATCAAAAGTACTAGGCTATAATAGGGCTAAAGAGCAGAGAAGAGGAGGAAGTAGAGCCCAAAAGAGAAGAGATCACAGATACTGTAATACAAGGAACATGAAGATGGAGTCACCAAGCTAAATCCTACTCACCCTTTCAGGACTCCGTGTAGACATGACTACCTCTAAAAAGCCTGTCTCCATCTCTGGAAACTGGGTTAGGTGCTCTCAGCTTAGTAGTGGGGTGGACCGAGATGAGTTGCAGGGTATAACTTTTTTAAAAAACTCTTTTTTCTTGGGTTATGCTGGGGTACCTTCTGTCATCTTCCTGTCACACATTATCTGCTTGTACCTAACTCTAGACTATATATTTCTGAAGACAGAAGTAATGCCCATCATGTACCTTAAGACCTAACTCAGTGCTTACCACAGAGCTGGGCTCCACCAAACATTTGTGAAATAAATTAACAGATGAGGAAATGGTAATTATTCATTACTACATAGACGGATAGGAGATAAATGAGAAAGGTTATGCTTAAACACAGGGTGAGCATCTGTGGATAGGGAAAGTGAAAATGAAGCATTCAAATATATATTGGCAAAGTTCAAACCTTGGTTGCTGTTTTTCTCCCATCTGAAGACAAGTGCTGTGACCTGCTTAGATTTCTCCAGCCTAGCAAGGGGTGAAGTAAGATCCCTGCTAGGGCGATCCATCATCAGATATGGCTCTCAGTGGAGAAAGTGGTGATGTTGATGATTAAGCAGAAGGCATTTCCCCCCCCCCCCCCCCCCCGGAGCGATGTCAGAAGGAGAACCTTGCAGTCCTTGAAGTGCTATTTTTCACTGAGATGCAACGTTAAGATCTTAATCTCTTGGAACATTGCTGGTTCCCTGGACTGCTCCATAAGAGACAGCCAATAAAAATAATAATGTATAGTATCTTGTACTGATGTAACTTTTTTCAGCTCTTAGAGCACTGTCGTATTCATCGCCTTAGAGATCTTCCCAATGGGTTTGTAAAGTAGATAGAATAGGGGATTTGAAAATGGGAGAACTAAAACTCCAATCCCATGTGGCTAAAAAGTGGCAATGTTGGATGAGAACCGGATGCTTCCCACTCATATTCTGTGTGACTGAATTTTTATAAATTCATTGTTGATACAAAATATCCCAATATACCTTCCTCGGTTTGGGTATAGGAAAATATCTACAAAAAGCCTTTTTGTCTTCTTATTTTGGGTAACTATGGGATGGAAACCCAGCCAATAAAACAGAGCCATATTTTAGCTGGACCTACAGCAGGTCCCTGAATGCTGTTGTTTTGTTAAAACGTTGATGGTAAAAAAGAAATGATTTCCAGCCTGGGCCACTGACCGTGGAGTTTGCACATTCTCCCCATGTTGCGTGAGTTTTCTCTGGGCATTCTGGTTTCCTCCCACAGCCCCAAAGGTGTGCCTTTGTGGTGCATTGGTGTATATACATTGTCCCAGGCTGAGTGAGTGTGGATGTGGGGGTGACCCTCTCATGGAAGGTTCCTGTCCTGGGTGCATGCCTGCCCTGTGCCCTGAGCTGCCAGAAGGGGCTCCCTAATCCTGAAGTGGAATCAGCAGGTTGGAAAGTCATCATCTTACTTTTTAGTTGTGTTCTTTTTTATCTTTCTTAAATGCCAGTGTAGCTCACACTTATTTCAGTTTAATATTGGGTCTTTATTTAGAAATTTGGTGATATTTTTGTGACCAGAAATAGGCTATAGGAACTTAACTCTTATTTATTTCAATTAGCCGAGGGACAACCTGATTTCTTTATACATTGTGATGCTTCAAGTCGCAGTTTCCAAGAACCTATTCACCACGTGAAGTGAGGACTTACTGTATTTATATGCTTCTAGTGATACATCAGGGAAAATGCATCACTCATTGTCTTAGTTAAGCTAGTGTGGTCCTGAGTGGCCACATTTTTTTAAAAGTTGCAGCATTGCATTTTAATGCCTGATGAAGTATGTGTACTGTGGGCAGCACCTTTATTCCAAAGTACTTAGTAAGTGCTTTTCCATTTGTCCATTCCCTTGCTCTTGAGAAAAAAAGGAAGAAAAAAAAAGAAAGAAAGAAAAGAAAAAAACATTCTCCCTCAAGTCCATTTGAATAATGATAGATGGAGATTTCCTGAACTCTCATCAGATGTTTCAAGGGTCTTTTAAAAGCTCAGAACTATAGAGACACATCTGTCCACCATCAACTGTTATAATTCAAAAATCTTTCTAAATGACCTGAAACAGAAGTTGTGTGTGTTTCCAAGTCCCAGATCCCTTTGCGTTAAATCTGAATATATCTCTAGCACTCTATTCTACCTCTCAGTGTTTGCCGAAAAACTGACCTTTTTTGATCTGGGCACATAAAGAATCTGAAAATGTTTTCCCCTTGTGTTCCTGGTGGGAAGAAGAAAGCAGGATTTGCCAGGATATATTTTATACCCAGAGACATGGACAGGCATGCGCGGCAGAAAGCCTGCGGTGGTGGCAGCTCTCTATGGCAGGTGACAATTGAACAGGGATTTGTCAGGTAGAGAAATGTAGTCTCCCCGACAGGATAAGCATTTCCGACTCCTCCTGCAGTTGGAACAAGGAGAACCTCTAGGCAGTACTCCCCCGAGAGCAGGGTTATGCATCTTAAAGAGAAAAGCTTCAAATCTGTATTCATATTTAAACTACACGTGAAAGATTTTTTAAAATTACATATTTTATGTACTTTTTGTAACCCCCCAAATGGATGGAGATATTTTGGGAATTTTACATGTTAGGAAAATAGTGCCTATTTTTAAAATATTTTACCCCCAAATGCATGGATATATGTTTAGAAAATTTTATCTGAAAAATGAATTTATCTAATAAACTCTAGAGCCATATTAAATTTTGGTGGTTATGAACTCTCTCACTCAATAGTTATTAGGAGCATTAGACGCTCATCTGAAAACTGATCATGTCTTAGAAATTATCCCTCATTTGAAAATGTTGTGAACCAGTGATGTGGAGAAAACCACCGTTTTCCCGCTCCTCTGGCAAGTGGGTCGCACAAACAGAACAGAGGCCCACATTTCGTGGTGGTGCCCAGTATCAGACTATCGCCATACCACCATGCTGCTGAGCTGCAAACATGTAGGAGTAGGGAAGAAAGTCTAGTTTGCACTTAATTACATTAAAATATACATAAATCTAGTTGATATTTAATTTTTCAAAAGCTAAGGCAAACATGAGTTACAGCTTCAAAAAGCAGACTCCTCTGGCGATGATTTCAATGCTATTTTTCAAATTGTGCTCAGGGCAAGAGAAAAGGTGTAAATGAGTATGATAAAGTGAAGAGAAACATCTGTCCCACGCCTGCCATTGGAGTGGGTTAATTGACTGTAGGTTTATTCCAGAATCCCCTTCTCTAACCAGGTCCAAGGGGAGCTTGTGTGAGATTGGGGAGGTGGAAGGCCAGCAGAAGCAAGCACTGAAGGCTGAGCCTCGGGCCTGGTGATGGGCAGACACAGGGGTGCCTGGCAGGCGCTTGCCTCCACTCTTAGCCCAGCTCATTTCCCTGACTGATGATTCCCCTGACAAATGGCGACCTCAGCTGAGGGCCTCGGGTAATTGGTTTCAGACCCCCGAAGGCTGCAGTTACACAGCAGGGACTGCCTCCCAGAGGCTGCAGTTTCTGTGGACGTCTCCTTCTTCCTCTCCATGCTGGCCCCATCAGTGGCCAGATGTGTTTGGTTCCTTGGCTTGCCCTGCAAGCTCCCAACAGTACTTCCGGTAGAACGGTCAATGACTACTTCTCTGGTCCTCGGATCCCTCCCTTCCAGGCCTTCAGAGAGGCTGTGTGCTCCTGACTGAATTCTGACTGGTAGGGGGTCTAAAGTTGAAACAGAAAATGGACGAGATTAACAACCCCCAGAGAAGGCATCCATTGCGAGGGAGGCTTTGTTAATGCACTGCTCAATGGGACCAACTTAGTTCACTGTCTAGTTTCCGTCACCAGATTTGTTTCTTGAACTAATAACAAAAATTATATCTGCTATCCTGTGAAAATTTATTGTAACTCAGATACTGTATACTCACTCTTTCTAATTATTTGAATAATAACCTGTCAATAAAGGCATAAACAATTTAGAGGTGATAGAAACATGATTATGGAACTTGCTCAGGTTGAAACAGCTAGAAGGTGCTGAGAGTCAGGTCCATCTGATTCCATTTTGCTCTCCAGTTGTCCTACCATGCTTGCATTGTAATGATGATTCATATATTGTACAGTGCTGGCAACTCTGAGGAGGACAAGCCAGGGATAATGGAATACAAAAACCTGAGTTCTTTCTGATTATTAGAGGCTGATGATTGTATTTCACCTTAAGCATCCCTACTTAAAGCCTTCCAGTTATCTGAATCATGTTTTTATTGTTTAAGGTTTAGTATTTTGAATGGGGGGTTGCTGATATTTGCAACCAAAGGCATCTGAACCAATAATTTGTATAAGAGACTCTGAATCTGAAGGATATTGTGATTAATAATGATTCTCAACAGAGGTAATTTATTGGCCTTTTCCATTGCCTGAGTTACAAAGTCTTAAGCCCACCCAATTTCCTTTGGTTTGATCACGAAGCAAATTGCTCTTCAAGAATTTATCTTCTAAGATACTTTGAGACTGGGAGGCAAGTGCACTTTATAATGTTGGAGACAGGGAAACTTAGACTAAGGAAAGGAGCCCCTTTCCTTCTGGTTGATGAAATAGTTCAAATGGTAAACAACAGATTAACAGGAGAAAATAAAGTTTTAATGAATGCATCAATGGAATACACATAAACATGAAAACTCTAAAGACAGTGAGGCAAAATGAGGAATATAGGCCATTCTGGACTTAGGAGGGGAAGATAGGCAATTCACAGGTAGAGGAGAAAGAGCAAACATTTGGTAAGCAAATTTTTTCAGGGCCACCCACAAACAACATGCTTATAATGTCTGGTTTTCTCCTGTACTTCTTTTCTAATAACTAGCTACTCACAAAGGTATCAATAGTAAGGGGCCCTGAAACATTAATTCAAGTTAATAATTAAAAATGGGGTTGCCCAATTTAAATGTGATTTTTAGGTGTAATCATGAGTAACTGAGAAGATACTTTTAGCAATAATTTTAAAAATGTTATGCTTTATTAACCACACTTACTGCTCATTGCATAAACACAGACCAGGAAATACAGGATTTACTGAACAAAAAATGCAATGTGGAGGCACAAAAAATAATTTCCTTCCCACCTTCTAAGTCTTCTGGCTGGGCTAATAATCAAATTAACATGAGACAGATTAGCAGGAGATAATGTCCAAAATTTATTCGGGTGATACATTCTGGGGTGTCATAGGATATGAGACGCTAAGGTACAATTTATATGTCCATTTTGAACAAAGGAGGTGGGGACAGGGCTCTGGGATTTCAAAGGAAAAGTAGGCAATTCACAGGTAGATGGGAAAGAGCAAACATGTGATAAACAAAGTCTGTTGAGCCACCCAGATGCAATAGGACACAGCAAAGCCTAACAGATAGGCTGCGCTACATTTCTTCCTGTAGCCAGATTTAGTGTATATTTGATGTTAAAGTAATGTTTCTTTCTTTAAGCAGTTTTTTCATTCTGAATTTCTTTAGGCAGGTAAAGGGGGGGATGTGCAAAAAATTCTTCTGAGTCTTTTGTTTCTTAGCAACCAGCTTAAAATCACTATCCCAAAAGGCACATTTGGGGTGGCAAAGGTTTGGTCCTCAGCAACATCAGACATCAGAGGCCATTTGGAGATGTTTAAATGTGCAAGTCCCCCAGAGTTGGGTGTTTTCGTCTATTTTGTATTCTGATGTAACCCAAGCACCTAGAACAGCGTGCCCTTAGTAAATGTTTGATAAAACACTGAATAAATAGTTGGGTTAGTTTTTGTTTATTTTTTGTGCATGAAGACTTAGACCAAGGAAAGGAGCCCCTTATACTTGAAAACTTTCTCTCTTTTTTTTTAAGATTTATGAAGTGATGGGGATTATATGGTGATGTCTCAGGGAATAACAATGTGGAAGCAGGCACTGACACCAGGACTTTACCCGGGGATAGGTCAATGAATAGGACCATGGGCACATTACCTTGTACCCCACCTTTATATTCTGTCTTTAACCCAAGATGCATGCCTCTTCTCATATAATCCCCAGTAATGCTAATAGATGGGAAGGTTTTAATTGTGACTGGTTAATACAATACAGGTAATTTAGATTTTGTAATTTAGATTATAAAATCATAATCCTTAAATTAATTTAAACATTTAGACAAGCTATTGACAGATGCAAACTCTGGACCTGATCTGAATATCATAGCTAGAGGCTGGACAGTTTTCACAGGTGATACTAGGTGCTATATTTAACATCAAATAATGGATACACAATTAAAAGAATGAATACCACAGTACTATCATCATTGAAGAAACCACAGGCGAGTATAAACTGTCATGAGTATTCACTTTTAGGGAAAAAAACCACATTTTTTTCCCCAGAAGGTTAAGGAGGAAGGAAGGAGAATAAGGATGGAATAAAGATATCCTATATAATAAAAGGCTAATATGCAAATCGACCGAATGGCAGGACGACCAGTTGCTATGACCCCCACGGACCACCAGGGGAAGACACTCAACGCAGGATCTGACCCCTGGTGGTCAGTGCACTCCTGCAGGGGGAGCGCCGCTCAGCCAGAAGCCCTGAGATGGCCTCATGGCTGGCGAGCACAGTGGTGGTAGCATGAGCCTCTCCCGCCTCTGCAGCAGCGCTAAGGATGTCTGACTGACGGCTTAGGCCCCCTCAGTCAGACATCCCCAAGGGCTCCCAGACTGTTGACTGTGAGAGGGTGCAGGCCGGGCTGAGGGACACCCCCTGCCCCTCCCCAAGTACACAAATCTCTTGTACCAGGCCTCTAGTACTTATATAATTGTGTTTTCAAGATCAGTCTCACTATATAGAAGAATTCAACTAATAACATGAACTTTGTGTTTTTTATGTATCAGGAGAATTCATTCATTATTTCTAGGCTAAAGTGTCTTTATCATTCAGGTTTCCATCATCTTCATTTCCCTCAACTCTTGACCTTCGGTGTCTGTGTGCATTTCCCCTGAGTGTGAGAAGAGATTTTTATTTGTGCTAGTGGATTATCCTAAACCTTAATCCAATAAGCCTGCTAAATATAAAGCCAAGAGTACTGTGGCTCCCTAACAAATGACAAAATGAATTCAGCCATACCGGACCTGGCAGCCAGTCAAAATCAGTGACCCACAGATACACATCAGTTGCTGTAAGACAGAACAAGACAGTTGTTGAGAAGGACAGGAAGACTGTTCAAGGGCACTGCTGAGGCCAGGGAGGATTTGGCAGTCGATGGCAAATCAAACTCAATATTTAGAAATGACCACAGCCTTAAGCACACTAGTTTATCGTCCTCATGAACTTTCTTCCTTACTCTTAGTCTAATAAATGTGCGAGAGACAAAGAGTAACCTGAAGGGATTGTTTCTATGCAGAGGATAAGTATGCTTTATGATGCGGACCCAGTGGAGTGCCTGCAACAGCCGTAGTAGCCCCTTTGTACACATTGGCCCTGCCTGCATGATTAAGTCACTCTGCATAAAAGGTGTTAGGAAACTGGAGGGGGAAATTGGGAAGGAAATGCAGAAACTGTTGGCAGAAAGAGCAATAACTATATTATTTGAAAAAATCAATAATGAAAATCTACCTTCTTCAATCAACAAATATTTAATCATTCAACAAATGTTTGAGCTCCAAGTGTATCCATGCACAGAGGCTATTGTTGATGAAAATGGTTAACAGGACAGTGCCCTTTCTTAAGGAATACACAAGCTAGGGCAGATTTATGAGGAAAAGGCATTGGGTTTTTATTTGTGGTGGTTTAAGGGAATATATATTTTCATGTATATAGTCAAGTTGCCTTACATTAAGGGAATGGAGAATATTTTAAGAATAATTTCCCACTGTTAGCAGAACTATAACCCTGTTACCATCAGTAACAGTTTTGAGGCTTGGGTACACCATTGGGCAGCTTCCCCAACATTTGAATGTTTCGTCCTTTTTTAAAGCTGTCACATTTTATAAGAAACAGTTCATCAACTTGAAATTCTCCTCTACTCATTTGGGACAGCCTATCCCAGAGTCTGGGAATATATTATTCTGGCATATGATTGCATGCAGTTTACAGATACTTTGTTAATATCTTCTGTGTAGACTAATCAGTTGTTATATGTCTATAAAAATACACCCACCCTCTTGCGTTAGAATAGCAGTCTACATTACTAATCAGGATACTTTACAACTCAGCCTAAAGGATTTGAGTTCACATCCTTGGATCAAAGTCTGGCGTTACCCCCAAGAAGCATAAAAAGTTTTTAAACTACATGTGCACCAACTGAATCAGAAAGGATTCCTCCAAAAATACTCTGTGCCCCAAAGAACTTCCTCCATTGACGCCTACACATCACAAACAAATTTATTCCATTCATTTTGGAATAGCCCTACTGGCCCCACAACCAATCATCGATGATTCATAAACATTGAGGTCCCTTCTCAAAGGGTCATATTTTATCATCAAGACAATTAAAAAATATCAAAATAGAATTCTCATTTTTCTTTTTATCTGATAAAAATGTAAAATACCAGAGCATCAGTTTCATAAATGGGTACCTGGCCACTGTGTGCTCTATCTTAGAATAACAAATGTGTTGCCTCTTGCCTGACAACACACTCTGCCAGCACTGGCTACCTGGAGTGCTGTGCTGAGGAGGTTGTTAAGTGCAGGTGAAAGAGCTCTGTTCCAGATAAGGGAAGTGGTCATGGACCCAGCAGTGAGAGGTGCCTGCAGTCCTGCTAATCTTGACTGCCCCAGAGCTCAGCTCTGCCATTTCCTGGTTGTGAGAACTTTGGCAATTCAACATCTCAAAAGATATTTTCTCATCTCTAGGATGAGAAGGCAAACTAAATCAGTGATTTCCTAATGCTGGCTCATGGATTTCCTAATCCTAGAGGAGGCATCACATTCACATAGGGACCAGGTTTGAAATCAAGATTCCCGTGGCTTGCCCAGAATCTCTTAATCAGAATGTCTTCAGCGCCTGAAAACTTGCCTTTCTAACACAGGCATTGAATGTTACCGATGTGCCAGCAGGTCTGACTACCTCTGGGTTAGGTGAGTTGTGAAGTTTTGTTGTTGTTGTTTATCTCTAAACTTATTTCCCAATTAGACTCTAGAAAGAATCGCCAAAGCATAACTGGGTCACATGAAATACCTCTAGTGGAGAACTTCCTATGGAATTCCAAAGGACCAACAAGAGTTGTGAATAGGAACAAAGATGAGGCAATTGCCTCTGCCTGGGCCTTTGTAATGGCAGGAGAGTCATTTCCAGCCTGACTTCCCAACACTTTCTGCCTGCCCCGTGTTACCTCTTCTATGGCGCCCCCCCCCCAACCCCCCCATAGAGGCAGAATATGCTTCTGGTTTGTTGATGATCATTAACCACACCACTTTTATGCTTAAAGCCAAAATGGGGCAAAGAACTGAAAACCATTATCTTTTACCTAGAAGAAATAACATTAGAGGGAAACATCATGTAGATGCCAAGTCAAAAGATTTACCTTGGTACCTCACTTTAAGATTTAGCAATAGAATGGAAAATAAAGACCTTTTCTTTTTTTTAAGATTTAGTAGATGAGACTAATGCAGGTATGAAAAATGCTGAAGGATGCAGTTCTATCCCATTTAATAATGGCAGTAGGGATTCTGACAGAATCTCCATTAGCAATTCCTTCTTAAGATAACTTAATTTCCTGATTAAACATGCATTTCTAAATCATATTGACATTTTAAGAGAGAAACAAATAATGGTGCCAATTCTCTTGGGCACAGGGGGGAAATTCTTTTTCCTCTCTGCCACGACCACATAGTTCATTCTTTCTCTCTTAGTACCCAGAAAGGATCACATAGTTGAGAAACTGCATGAATCTAGGTACTGCAGCTTGACTAGCTTGTAACCTTGGGGTGAAAGGTGACTTTAGATAGTGAAAGAATTTTCTGGGTTGACTTGGGCAGCTCCCAGCTGTGCGAGGTTGAGTACATGTGCATCCCTGAGTAGGTGCGTTAGGTAGTTGTTTGGGGGCTGAGGGGTAACAGGGAGTGAGAGGATCATGTTTTCTGGGACTAAACCAGGGCCTGGTACACTATGATCCAGATATGGCCCATTGTGTGTTTTTCTAAATTTTTATTGGAACAGCCATGCTCCTTCATGCACATGGTGTCTATGGCTGCTTTCGTGCCATAATGACAGAATAAAATAGTTGTGACAGAGATGGGATGGCTCACAGAGCCAACATATTTACTCTCTAGTCCTTTACAGAAGACAGTTGCCCACCATGGGAATACAGATTCCATAATCTGGTTATATCTCATGGAGAAACGGAGAACTCGAGGGATGCAGCAGCCTGCTCTACAAATAAGGGGAAGAAATGACTCTCCAGACAACCTATGAGAGGGTCCTGTGCCCGGCTGGTTTTCTCAAAGGCACTGGCTCCATTGAGAGCACTGAAGAGCTGAACAGCTCCTTCTCTGCTCATACAAGTGGGAATGACCAGCTCTTTTACTTTAAACAAAAAGCTTTAATTTACTTGTAACTCCGCTGAAGTTCTGTTCTCTTCTTCCTCACAAAGTTTCCTTCATAGGAAGGGATTATATAGTAAAATCTTGAGCAATTATCAGCCATCAGCAAGTCAGGACTTTTTTTTTCTTTCATTTTCCAAGTCATCTCTTTTTAGACACAATGTCATATAAAAGCATCTGGGATGTTCTCAGTAAAAAATTAAGAAAATTCACTGTACAGAAGGGTATGGAATATCAAGAGCTTATTTATTTAAAAATTGACTTTAGCCCCCAATTTTTGTACTAGCCTCAATTAGTATTGCATTTTTTCATTAAAAAATAAAATTTAAAATCTACACACACACACACACACACACATATATATATATATTATAAAATTTACTATGTAGAATAAACTTACTATTGTAAGTCAAAAACAAAAACTAAAGGCTTATACTATACTGGAAGGTAGAACTATACTTTAAAAGTCTGATCATGTGGCTTCTTATGGAAATATAATGAGTTAAAGATGAAATTCCGTTTCTAGTTTGCATACATCTTGTAAAGATTCTGCCCAGTAAAATGGTAATTGGAGACTTTTTTTACAATAAATATTATAATTTTTAATCCTAATATTGTAAACTATGAAATGTCTTCCATTTCCCTAACATATGTTTTTCATCCTGGTTCTCAGTCCAAGAGACAGAAAATAAAATAAACACCTTAACGAACGCAATACCAATCCTCCTGAGACTCTGAGCCTATCTTATGGACATAACATGGAGCAGAGATTTTGATGATTCTCCCTAGAGAGCAAAAGCCTGCCGCACTTCTCCACCCAATGTGGTCTGCAGAGTATTCAGTTTGGTTTGTTGCTAAATTGCTACAGGCCCCGAATAAGTTGCAATTTGCAATTATAAGTGTATTTCTGAAGTGTGAGTTAATTTCCCCCTTCTGAGCTGATGGTAAAGCACTCCAAGATGGCAGTGAAATTAGGGTGGGGTAGTTTCAGACAATGGGAAGCTGATCATGAAAAGATGGCTTTCTGTTGGTCTTTTTTGTTAATTGCAAAAACATGAGGAGAGCAACTCCAGTTAAGGAATCATATTAGAAAATTTTTTTTGAGTATTTCTCCCTAGTGATACAGACATATCATGAGGAGAAATGAGACTTTGGGGGAAAAGATTTTCAGGCATTGGATGTTTAAGTGGTTACTTGTCTCCAACTTGCCTGGTCAGTGTATGGACTTATCAAATGAACATTTCTTTCTTTTGTCAATGCAAACATCTGACTGTCATACATTCCAGTGAGGGGGGAATTCTACAGAGATCTGGATAAACTCATCACAGCTGCTCTACCATCTGACATCCTGATGGTCAGGGGGGACCTCAATGCACGTGTTGGCCTTTGTGCCAAAATGTGGAAGAAAATTATTGAACCACAGAGGATTGGTCTCTTCCTGTATGGTAAGCAGGTCAAGCAAAAACTTTAATCATAGATACTAGCTTCAATTATGAAAGTTAGGAGAAAAATATCCTGAATATGCTGCAAGTCAAAAATAATGGCCTCTCACCCATTCTGCCATTGTTTCACAGCAGAATGACAAGGAGTTAACAACTGAATGGGTGTAAGACCATTGCCTGACATGTTTAATATATTGTGTAGTACCCATGAGATTGGGATTGATATCTGAAGCAACTGAACTCATAGACAATAATGATACCTGTGCAGAATTTTTAAAGATGACAGAGCAACCATCATAGAATAGAAGACTCTTTGGTGAACTCAACATAAATCACTTTATGCCGTTATTTGCCTATAAATACACCAAACTTAAACTGTACTGTGTGTGGTATTTTCCATTCTACAACATTGCTTTTAATGGTTTCCCAATTCTGAAATATTGTAATTCTGGTCATCCCATGAAATCATCATGTCCTTACACATAATAAATACATCTACTGAAATCTTGACAACTTTGAAAGCTCAGCTCAGGTGCCACTCTTTAAAACCTGCCCTTTCCACAATCACTTGAAATTATCTTTTTCCTCAGAAGCCTGTAGCATATTTTTCATAAATGCTAGGGACTTAAAATACTTATTTGTATTATAAATAATTATGTATAGGTCTAAATTGGCCTAAAAGACATTTGCCTTCTTTAGTGAAGAAAATGTAATATATTCACTTTTATCTCCAACAGTAAAGGTCTTTTATATAGTAATTTCTCAATTAATAGCTGTTGAATCAAAGATATATTGGCTTGGATCTGAAACTGACTTAGTCCTTGTGATGTGTTTTCCCGATTCCCCAAGGACTATCTTTTCCGATCTCAACTTGATTACATACTTTTTAGATATTTACAGGCCAGAGTATCTATATAGAAGAATGAAAGTATTTTTTAGCTCTGATTTATCAAGGAAAATATTGCCTATACAGACTCTCTGTGTTAAAAGCTGGTGGTAAATTCACTTTATGTCTCTTTGCAAACGTTCTAAAATACAAAGAATAAACTCTTATCATTTCTATAAGGAAGCAATTATTTTATTATGTGAAATTAGTATTTAATGATACCCTTTTCCTGATGTACTAGTTCTTGTTCTTCACTTTTCCCAAAGACTCTTATTTTCTCAGAAAAAGGTCCTGTCTAGGCTGAGTGAGATGTTAATACAACCATCTCCAAGTTTCTTTCTCACTGACAATACTTTCCTCGCAAAGAAGGTTCTATATGAGTTCATTTATAAAAGGCCATAGAAAGTGTTTAGATCTAACTAGAGATATATTTTATGTAAAAATGAGGCAAACTCACAAGTGTGTTGGAACTCAGCTATCTTTGGGGAAGTGAAAGTCAGATAGTTTAAAAAAATGGAACTTAATTTTCAAAACATTTAAAAATACTCCACTTGCTTTCTCTTTTGGTGACTATTTGGGACAAAAAGAGAAGACTTATGTGCTCTTTAATGTTTTATGTGAAATTTCAGGGAACATAACTTCTTCCTTTCAGGGTAGACATAGCTTGGATGGCTGCTAAAATAAACAGCACACACCGTATGATAAGACTGTGGCATGTTCTTTTCTCTAGGTGCCAAAATTTCAAAGGATAACTTTACTTTCACCCCAAAATACTCTGGGATATTGATTTTGTTAAACTCCAAATATTAAATTTTGCTCTGTGAGGTCAACATTATTAATGATCAGGCGAAGCACTTGTTTATTAACACTATTAATGAATAAGACATGGCCACCTTTGGAAAAATCCAAAGTTCCAAGATAAATTTTTCACTGGACAATTATGGTTTTTCCTTCTCAAGTGAAAAATGCAAAGAATTGACAAGTGCAGGTTATTCTCCAGAGAGGGGAGTAGTCATCCCTGGTGAGGCTCCATCTTCAAAACAGCATCCCTGCACCACATCTTGCTCCCATTACTGCTTTCTTCAACGTATGCTGACAGCTAAAGTTCAGAGGTGGCTTTATTTCCCCTGTAGTTGATGTTAGTTCAACATTAGACTCTAAAGGTGGAGCAAACGCAGAAATTAGTGCACAGAAATAGGACTTTGGCAGCCAAAAATAACATGTGTTTTACACTTGGGGCAAGTATATAAATTAAAAATGGAAAAAGTGGGCAAAAGTGAGATAATTGGCTAATAGAAATACCTGTCAAACCTGACTTTCTCACAGAGATTCTGTGTTGAGAAACAAATAAAATTGCTCACCACCATCACCCCCAACTCACATTCTGTGTCTTTCAGAAAACCTCAGGGTTCTTTTATGAGTTTTGGCTCAAAGAATCTGGTATGTGAGTGGAAAGGAGTTGAGGACTAAAGTTTCCTTAACTATTTTACTTCAAAAATGCATGTCTAAGAAGAACTAGGAAAATCGCATCTTCACTTACAGTAACTACAGGCAGTCGGTGAGAGCCTAGAAATCACGAAAACATTGTCTCAATATTTTGAAGACCCCCCAATTGAATCCACTACTTTGATTTCATGGATCAATTTGAGTTTACAACAGTAAATAGTGATGAGTTTATGATGAGTCAAAGAGCTTAAGTTCTGATACTTAAGAATGAAACTGAATTAATTAGATGTGGCAAGCAGAAGTTTGCTGAATCACAGTATACTTCTGTGTTCAGGTGCTGAAACAGGTCAAAAGGCTATGTCAGATTGCCTTATCTCTATCAGCATGCTTTGAAAGCTTTTGGTACTGAATTTTTAGGTGTTGTAAGAAAGCCTGTTTGAACTGCCCTTCATTGAGATTGCATAATGTTCACAGGATTAAAGGCTAAGCTTCTTTTCTAATTAGTCATAGAAGATGTGCATCAGGTTTAGGAAAATTGTTTCCCCTTTAGAAGATAAAACACTTTTTGAAAAAAAATATTGTTATTGATTTCAGAGAGGAAAGAGGAGAGAGAGAGAGAGAGAGATCAGTGATGAGAGAGAATCATTGATCAGCCTTCTGCATGGCCCCCACTGGGGATCAAGCCTGCAACCCGGGTATGTGCCCTTGACCAGAATTGAACCTGGTACCATTCAGTTCGCAGGCCAATGCTCTATCCACTGAGCCAAACCAGCCAGGGCAAGACACTTTTTTTTTTTTTTTTTAAGGAGATGTTCCGTTTAGATTATGTGAGTGGGACTTGTGAGACTGCCTGGACTCCAAAGCAAGAGATGACTAAACTGCTCTACATAAAAAGGGAATCAAAATTTGATGATGAAGGTTAGCATTTTGAAAGAAAAGATTGTTGAAGAAAGAAGAGCCCAAAGAATATGGCAGTGTATGGGCCCTGTAAAAAAGGAAAGAAAAAAAAAAAAAAAGACTGGTGAGAAATTCCCAGGAGCACTGTCCAAAACCCAATAATAGGGGTGTGTAATGGAACTTTTTAACTTTTTGTAACAACTGGGACACACCATGCTCCTATCACAAATCCTATGTGAATACAGGGCTGATTGAAGAGTTCAGTAGCAAGAGTTAAGATAAGCCTGAGTTAGGGAATTCAACAGGTGCAGGAAATAGGAACTCTGGGTTATATTAGTCCCCAGTATTATATTTCCTCTTGTATATGGGACAGTAGTTTTAAGTAGATTTTATGTAAAGCTAAGGACCGGGGTGACCTCAGTTGATTCTTGGGTTATTTGAAGTAGGATACTTCTGTGTTTCTTCCCTAAATGTCATAGGGCCACCCATGATGGGTAAGAGCACATGATATTTGGCCATTATGGAATTGATGCTTAAGAAGCATAAGAGTTCATCAAAATAAATAGGGCTAATCCAATAATCAGAGGATCTACCCAAGTCATCTTCATGAAATTGTCAATGAACCCCAGTATTGGTACTAAGATGATAAACTAAATTTTGGATAGAGTTTATATATTCCACCTTCTCCCCAAGAGGATGGTTCCCTAAATGCTCTTATATCTTTTAAAAATTATTTTAAACACCCTGAAAACCTTGGTGCTATAAAAATAAATAAATAAATGAATAAAATTGCAAGAGTAAAATGTGGGAGCAATTTTAGCCAACCCCTGGGCAAGTCTTTTTCTCCCCAGGGGAAAAAGATCCCACAACAGTATGCCTGTGGACCGCACATGTAACCTCATAAGAACATTTCCAAGGTGACCATACCTAGAAGGGCCTGGCTTCCTTCATGTTCCCTCTGTGGGAGGACTTCGTGAGGAGTTCTAGGATATATCTCATCCTGATGATGCCATCATTAGTGATCTCAGAGACCATTAGGACATTCTCTTATGAGAAATGTGGTAAAAATTCAGATTGATTTAAACCAACCAAAGAGTTGTATAAAATAGTCAGAAAATTATCACTTCAGAGACTTAAAGTAGCAGACACATTTCTTGAAATTAATTCCTAATTTATTTAAAATCCATTCGTCCTCAAATTAATTCATGTCCAATAGCCACCAAATGAAGCAAAGAATATCTTTAACCTAATACAAACCAGCATATTTTACATCTTTCAGAATATCATGGTTAGCAGGTGCTATTTTTTCAGTGTGCACAATAATTGAATTGGAGCCCGAATAGATATACCCCATTGAGTATTGTAATTCAAAACAGAATATGTTTAAGAAATTATGACTGACAGCTGCAAAGACTAAAATTCTTTTGAGGGTAAATCCCTGAAAATGATTCCATCTTTCAACCCCAGGAAGGACAGGTTTTCAGCATATTTCAACTGTTTGAAATCCTTACAAGTAGATGCAGGTCTGATTTTCAGGAAATCTTATTGAGAATGTGGCTAATTTAAAATATAACCATAGCTCTGTCATCTCTGATTTTGACTTAAAGCTTAATATTCACTTATACCAAGAGTTTTATGTAACAATACATTTCTTTAAAAATCCCTCAAATATTTATTTAACTAAAAAAAGTCAGAAAACATCTACATGTAAAACTCCTAAGTATGTTGTCTTAATGGATATAATGATAAATTAATCTGAGTTGATTCACTTTAGATCATATACTACTTTTTAATCTTATATTTTACCACTTTCTAACATGTTTGTAATTGCACTAATACCTTCTTTTTCTGTAGAATAAAAATATATTTTAATAGTTAGATAATCATTACAAATATTGTATGTTCTACATGAGCATCTTAATTTCTGAAAATTTTCAACATTAATACTGCATTTGATACAGGAGTTACATAAACACTAACACCACTTTTATTTTACTACATTGAACATTACAACAGCAAAAAAAGAGAAAAAAAAGGGCTTTGAATGAAGAAACAGCACGGCTTTTCTACCTGAGTAGCCCTGTGACATGGCATTCTGTAGAAAATGTTATCATTTTGTTTAGTAATTAGATTTATATTATGATACATAAGCTGCTGTGATCAATTATCTACTAAAAGCAGTTGCAATGGCCCTAGCCGGTTTGGCTCAGTGGATAGAGCATCAGCCTGCAGACTGAAGGGTCCCAGGTTTTATTCTGGCCAAGGGCACATGCCCAGGTTGTGGGCTCGATCCCCAGTAGGGGGAGTGCAGGAGGCAGCCCATCAATGATTTTTCTCTCATCATTGCTGTTTCTATCTCTCCCTCTCCCTTTCTCTCTGAAATCAATGAAGAAATATATTTAAAAAAATAAAAAACAGTTGCAATGGACAACAACAGTAAGTTAAGTCAATCAACAATAACCTTTTTTTTTTGACAAAATATAGCACAAGAAATACTTTTAAAATTGAAAGTACACTTAAAATTGAAAGTACAGCAATAAAATACTTCAAGAATCAGGTTACTTAAAATGTTCTCCAAGAATATTGGATGGGAATATAATTTCAAAGAAAAAAAAAACTATGTAAAATATCTGACTGTTAAAAAACAGCTCCTTTAGGTCCTGGCGGGTAGCTCAGTTGGCTAGAGCATCGTCCTGATACACCAAGGTTGTGGGTTCCATCCCCAGTGCAATTCCATCCAAGAATCAACCAGTGAATGTATAAAAAAGTGGAACAAAAAATTGGTGTTTTTCTCTCTAAAATCAATAATTTTTTAAAAAGTTATTTAGTGACATTTGAAAGCATTAACAATGGGTATCAAATGACCATGGTATTTAGATTTTATTGGGTGTCTTTTAAGATGTGATGTAGCCGTTTTCCTTAAGGATATTAATTTTATGAGATGGTGAAAACTTCAACTTTTTATAC
This sequence comes from Corynorhinus townsendii, assembly GCA_026230045.1. Classification (NCBI taxonomy): domain Eukaryota; kingdom Metazoa; phylum Chordata; class Mammalia; order Chiroptera; family Vespertilionidae; genus Corynorhinus; species Corynorhinus townsendii. The sequence continues at coordinate 33,848,115 of JAPDVU010000010.1, forward strand.
CTACATAAACTGAAGATGAACAATTTTAGATGACAATTTTAAAACATGTAAGAAGAGTTCCATTTAATATACATAAATATTCCCACATCTAGTAGATGGAACTAAATTCCCTTTGTCCCCATTGAATGTGGGCTAGATTTAGTACTTGCTTCAATAGAATAAAGTTTAGAAAAGGAAAAATAAGTTTACCAGGGAGAAACTGGCAAACACTACCTTAACCAAGTGATGAGCATTAATATCATATGGATATCATGTACTCAGGACTTGGTATAATGAGAAGGGCATCTCATTCTTCTGGTAGTCTTTCCAAAACCCATAAATGCAGACTAATCATGAGAAAAACATTAAAAACCACAGTTTTACAGGATACCTGGCCAGCACTTCTCAATCTATCACAGTAAAGGAAAGTAGGAATGACTGAGTATTGGGGTCACAGATCAGAGGAAACTGTGGAGACATAACAATTAAAAGTACTGGAAGCCTGATAGGATTCTTAAACAAAAAACAAAATACCAAAAAAAGGGGGGGGGATTAATGGAAAAATAGGTGATATCTAAATAAAGTCTAGGGTTTAGTTTTTAAAGTGTGTAAGAGATTCAAAGAGATTTAAAAAGATTTGGAGGGCACAAAGTAAAACAGTTTAAAGGCAATTGTCCACAAAAAAGTCTTACAGGTATGCAAGTAGATATGAGGTGTTTTATTTTTTAATTCAAACACAGTTTCTAATAGAGACACTTTGAGAATAGATCATTCTGAATAGTTGTAGTTTTTAATCATTAAAAATAAAGAAAGAAAGTAAATGGATGGGAGTTCAACTGAGCCATCAGAATAGGAAGATAATAGGGAGTTAATGACCCCCCCCCAAAAAAGGAAAAGTAGTCCTTAAAGTCTGTGAAGGACCGGAATGACCAAACAAATCATCCAGCAGATATCTGGCCATCAGCAGAGTGTAGATAAGGAGTAAGAATCTAGTTTTATGGATGGTGGCAACAGACCACACGAGAAAATATTTCAGTCCAAGAACAACTAGAGTGGTAGGGGTTCATACGTAAGGACAGTAACCCCAAATCTAGCTGTTAGAAGTGAGGTTTAAGGTTAGGACCAAGGCAGCAGAAAGTAGGAATTAAAACTGAGTTCCACTGGGTTTGGCCAAGGAAGTACTATGGCAGTATTTTCCAAAGCAGATGTCATTGCTAATGGTGTCACTTAGGTCAAGTTACTTACCCTTTTAGTGTCTTCATTTTTCCATTTATAAAATAGAAATAAAAATAATACCTACTACAAAGAGTGGCTATGAGTATTGAGTGAATCATTATTTGTAGAACAATGCCTGGTACCTCGTTAAGTGTGATGTAAGTGTTTAAAACAGAAAAATAAATATCACCACGTCTAATAGAGGTACTTTTCTTTAGCCGTGTTGATGTATTCTACTCAAATAAATTAGTTGTCTCATTTGGCAGGAACAACATAATCATATGCCAAAGCTTGAGTTGACCTACATGGATTTTTCTCTAAAAAATCCAGAATGGATCTCATTTGTGTATGTTGACAAGCATTAAAAAGTGAAAAGGTTTTCTTTTTCTTGTCTTTCATGGCAACACTCCTTGACCTACATGCCCTGGGTAAGCACAGTATAAGTAAGGAGTGCAAGAGAGAATGGAAAGCTTGAGAAGAGGAAGGTTTGAGTCATTTGCGGTTTATCAAGATAGGAGCATCTCGAGTTTTACATAACCATGAAACCACTGATTAACATAATAGAGCAACTTGTTTTTTTTTTTAAATCTATTTTTTAACCATGGTACAATTTGAAACAACTTCTATCTGTAAAAACATTTTAAACTAAAGGCCTAGTGCATGAAAATTCATGCACTGGTGGGGGGAGGAGGGTCCCTCAGCGGGGCCTGTGCCCTTTCACAGTGCAGGAAACCTCAGGGGATATCCTACTGATGGCTTAGGAGCCGCAGTCTGGCCTCCTTCTGCGGGCGGAGACCAGGCCAATCAGGGGAAGGCTGCTGCTCTAGCTGCTGGCCTCCCTCTGCCTGAGGCGACCAGGCCAACTGGTGCGGGCCAGCACATCTCAGCCCCAGCCCCCATTGCCCCTCCGCCACCACTGGCTCTGTCCGCCTCTCTGGGCCCGTGCCCCCCCTCCCCCACTGGTCATTCTGCACTTCAGTTGATTTGCATATTACACTGTTATTATATAGGATGCTATATGGCATGAAATCTGACCGAAATACAAATGCTATTTCCTTCTGAATTTTAGTAGGGTTCCTTTATTGTCTAAAATTTCATTAAAACAATTTCTTTTCCCTGTGTCAAACAGAAGTCTGTATCAGTGCAGAAAACATTATGGTTTATTAAACGATCTATTGTTCCACAATAGAATATTTATAAATACTGCATATATTAAAATGCATCTAGCCTTTAATGTACATTGCATGTCAAAAAATATGTAAAAACCTATCTCTTGGATTATTCAGAGAAGATTCAGACAGTTTTAGATGTTGTTGAATAATGGTGAAGCGCTTGAATTCACTAATATCTTTGAAGGAAACCTAATAATGTATTATTTAAAACATATTGGTTTGCCTCTTTTTTATTACAATATTATGTAATGGGGATGCATAATGCCGCTACTCATCAGTTAAAACATGCACATAAGCACAAACCCATGGTTGAGAGCATTGGGGATTGAGAGTATTTGTTTTTGTCAAGTTGCCCTTAGAAAGCCTACCTTGGATGGACATGCAAGGACATGCAGGAAACACCTGTGTCTAAATTTCAGGAAACCACTTATTTTGCTTGCTATAGTATATAGAGATATTTTTTTATTATTGCAATAATAAAGTTCTGAGCATTAGATTAAATTACTAGGTGATTGCGCTCATCTTGCTATCAGGGGAGTGACAAAGCCTCTGATGCAAAGTCTTATTTTGACTATTTGAATAAACAAATAACACTATTACTTATTCCGTAAGTTGTTCTATTACTCATCACCTTAATCCGCAGTGATTATTGAATTGATTAACAAGTGATTCATCATAAAACCAACTCTGTAACTTGATTAGCTTATTTTTCTTTCAACCAAAAAACTGTCATGAAAAAACAACACAACAACAAAAAACAACCTCTATACCCAGCTAGATGGTACATGTGTATCAGGTTGGATCCTATGAAATTGCCATATATGTTTGTCAAAAACAGTCAAATGTCAGCACCTTAAGTTGGTTCAATCTGTCACTTACGGGCTTTAAACAGAAATGATAAGATTTGCCTTTCACATGGTTTACAATATGTAGTTGCATACTTGAAATGAGAAATTTGAATTTCCATGAATAAAACAGAACAATTTATCAATAGAATAAAATAAAAAGTCTAATATGACTTAACTAAAAGAAAGCCCTACCCCAGTGAAAAGGAGTTTATACGGCATACTAAAACACTAGATCGTTCTCTCATTTTTATTATACTTGACCTATCCTCAATGAAAAAATTATGTTCAATATATGACTATAAAATAAGAGGAAAACAAGACATAAAAGATCCAAAAAAGCAAGAAAGATAACCAGGAATATGCAAAATAGCACTGATAAGTGTTGTTTTTTTTTTTATAGTAACACTGATCTCTTATTACAGCAATGGAAACCCATTTTGATTGTAAAACTTATTTTATGTACTTCAGGTAAATTGCACACTCTTTTCCACTCACTCCCTGCTGGGGGAATGGCACAGGACCTACGGTTGACCAACCCCAGAGGTCCTCCTTTCCTGACCTGTGGAATTGCATTAGAGCTGTGTCTGTTACAGACATTGGGTGAATTTGATATATGGACTTTTCTAAAGACAGTGTCTCCTTTCCACTGGGATAGCAGGCTGTAGGTACAATGTTAGTCTGAACCTGCTGGTGGGAAAACTTCCCAGATGGAAATCCCTTTGCCTGAGAATGAAGCCAACGAGAAAAAAAGAGGGCTCAGAACACATTAATGTTGAGAAGAGGCAGGGCTGAAGTAGGTAAGAGAGTGCATTCCTTAACAGTAACACCTCTACTATGAGATGTGGGTTATAAGAAGGGTAAAGGTCAGGCTGTTATCAAGTATCTTAAGCATTGGCCATTGGGGTGGGAAGGAAGGCAACAGAATCTTGAAATGAACCGTGGACAATGATACTGAGAAAATGGCTGGGTGGGGATCATAGATGAATTTGACCTACTTTATGATTTTCCTCAGGCCAGCCCTGCTTATGCATCAGGGCACTTGCCTGAAAAAAAAAAAAAAAAGAAGTATAATCTAAGTTGTTGTGGCTTAGGCATGCTCCATAGGGAAATAAGAGAAGTAGACAGAAAGCCTAGGGTGTAGCTATCAGGAATGAGCTGATTCTTCTTAAGCATAGGCTTTGAGTATTATTTCTGCAGTTTCTACATCCTAGAGATTGAAATGGCTGTGATGTATTCTTTCATTATCAAGCTGAGTTACATTTCAAATATGTAATGTCAGTAGGGCTGAAATGGTTTATTCATTGACCATGTCCTAGATTTATTTGAGATGGGGATATAAAAAATAAGCATCAGGCATTGTAAAAGAAACTGGAATTATACAGGGTGGAGCAAAAAGTAGGTTTACAGTTTGAGTACAGGAAACATAGAATTTATTCTTTTTAAAAATATATATATTTTATTGATTTTTTTACAGAGAGGCAAGGAGAGGGATAGAGAGTCAGAAACATCAATGAGAGAGAAACATCAATTAAGCTGCCTCTTACACACTCCCTACTGGGGATGTGCCCCCACCAAGGTACATGCCCTTGACCAGAATCAAACCTGGGACCCTTCAGTCCGCAGGCTGACACTCTATCCATTGAGCCAAACCAGTTAGGGCAATTTATTCTTATATTATTATTTATTAATTATCATGTGATTTTCCTTACAAACAGCTGTAAACCTACTTTTGCCCAACCCTGTAAATTAAAGCAGAGCATGGACACCGGGTATGAAAAGAGATGCCTGTGAAACAGTTTTTAAAAATTATGTTTTAAAATTAAACTCTGACATGTATTAACACAGAGGTCAATGTTATAGTGACAGTCAGGTATGCTTGATAGTCAACATTTTAATGAGGGCCAGGCTGACTTGTGCTCAAGTCTCAACTCTGTCCTTTGATATATTGGGCCAGTTATTCAAGCTCTCTGAACCTTTTTCCTTGATTAAAAATAAGGCTCGTGATACAAAATGTCTAGGGTTGTGGTGAGAATTGGGCAAGATAGTGAATATAAAGTGCTTGAGACCTGGAAAGGGCTCACCACGTCATGGCTGTGACTTTCACTGTTGAATTAGGGAAATCTGAAAAGAATATGTGAGGTAATATTTTGCCTTCATACAACCTTATGTACATAATACACAATGTGGAAAGTTGTTTCAACATCTTTGGAGATCAGGAGCCTATGACCATGAGTGAGAATTCAGTTTTTCTGAAGTCAAGAGATTCTTCCATATGTCAACCGGCATGCTTACTAAAACCTAAACATCCCCTCATGTTTTGTCTGTGCTGGAAGAAAGAAACTGATAATCTTCAATCTGATATATTTAAGCATTGTTATCATTTTTTTTCTCCTCTCTCTCGAAGTGAGCCATCTTGGTTTTTAAAATACTTGGTCAGTATTTTTACAAAGGCAGTGCTCATGAACCAAGTTGTAATAATGTTCTTCTGCCTGCCAAAAGCCTATAGGGTTTGTCCACCACTTACTGAAGTTTCCTAAAGTTGAGGGAATATATTCTAGTGGCATTCATAATAGTTTTGTGCTTTCAATACAATAGAAGTTGTAAATTTGTACACTTACCCTATTTCTCTCTTCTGGAAGAAGGCATCTTCTCAAAACCATAAACAGATAAATCAAGTTCCCATCAGGGATAAAGTTTTGTTGTTGGAAGGAAGAATATTTTGGCATTAAAGAGAATAACTAAGCAGAGAGTACAAGACCAGGACCAAAAGCATTGGAAACTACAATTAGTGTTAAAGGAAATCTTTAAGATTTATCTATTGAACCACGATGCTATAATCCTCAATCAGAAATTGAGCTAAGTAAACCCTTCAGACTACCAATTCCTGATTCAGCAACACTGCAAGATTTATTGATGGCTCTTCTTGGCTTTGTTTCTCCTTTCCCTGCCACAGAGATCCTATTAATGGAAATTGCACATAAGTTTTCTTCACATTCTTTCTATAGATTTATTCCTATGTCAGCAGGTAAGGCTGGCAACTCCTTTGGAATCAAAAACAGCATTAAGAAAATAGCATTCTCTGTTCCACAGATTCTAACAGAATTAGTTTATTGCTGCTTTGAAATTCAATGCCTGAGAAATAAGGCAGTAACTTCTCTCTAGCTGACTGACAAGAATCATGATCTAGCCAGTATATCTGCTGCTTTTGGCGAAACCTGAAGGAGGCAAGTATGCCTGGAGATAAGTTTTCTTGTAAAGGGTAGATAAATGGTACATGATTCTTCTCTTTGCCCTTCTTCAGATAGCACTAGGCAATGTTTTGGACTGAGCAATACTTAGAAGAGGATATTATTTTCACCTTTGGCAAAACATACCTTTAGTTCATCATTGCCACATTTTTTCCATTCCAGAACCCTACAAATATAGAGGAAGTCTTCAGTCATCAACTGTAGGGTATCCTCCTTCCTCCATTCTTAGGCCTAATTGCTTCAATTCTTAAGCTCTTGCTGGGCAAGACCACATTAATAAGAGAAGAATGAGATAGAGAGGAAGGACCTGGAACCTGACCTAAATATAGAATTGTCACTCTAGAACAAAGTAAAATAGGGAGGGGGGAGGGTGGGACATGGCACAAGAAGAAAAATAACATAAAAGCATATAATATTATTAAATACTTAAATACAAATACAATTTTAGATCTATTTCTAAAGAGAAACAAGCTGCTACCATTTATTGAATGTATATTGAATGTTTGTTTTGTCTATATTCACTAATTTAATCATAGCACTCTATGAGATAGCATAAGTATTATTACCCTCAGGTTTTGCTCAATATACTGAGTCCAAGAAAGGAAACTAACTTGCCCAAGTCATCTGTTAGGAAATGGTGGAGCTAGAAGCCCAGAGAGTCTGAATCCAGAGCCTGGGCTGTTACCCCCAGACACCTATGTGATAGGCAAGTGATACTCGGAGGTTGGGAGGGATATCCAGAAGTGAGGGGAATTGCAGCTCTAGGCAGGCAGATGGTAGATGTTGATAAATGATGCAAAAGACAATGGGCTCACCGTTCCTCATGTATTTAAGAGCATAACATTGGTGTTAGGAAATTGAAGGGAATTCCTATCATGGAGAATTGGCATAGATCTTGGAGAAGTGGCATAGTAACTCCAGGTGAGACTCAGATACAGAAAATACACAGACCTACTTACCTGATCGGATGACAGGATGGAGACTGAGACTCAGAACTAAAGGAGAAACCACTGTCCTAAGGTCGAGGCTGAACTTTCAGCAAGAAATGCGAGGCTAAGCCTGATGCTGTTAGAGTGGTGTTTCATCATTCCAACCTGTGAGGGTAAAAATTGGCCTGGAATGGGATGGGGTGAAGGGTCTGTTTCAGGCTGCTGATGGTGGTCAGACAGCTCAAGATTCAGGCTGAGCTTGGCAGGGCGCAGAGTGCTGGCCTCATCATTTCAGGATGGGCGAGTTATCACAGAGGAGGCCAGAATCTAAACCAGGATTAGAGCAAAGCCAAAAACTAGATCTCAGGCTGCTTTGAGGTTTATTATCTTGTTTTCTGCACAAGCAAAGTCTCACTGGAATGGCCCAGACCTGCTTGTGAATCACTGAGATAAAATGAGTCAGGATACTCTATTTGACATTGATGGCAGGTTCAAACACCACGCCCACGCGTGGGAGCTTGGGGTTTTTAGGTCTTCCATTTGATGTGGAGGCACCTGTCATGTTGGAGCTGTGCTTGAGTTCCCATATTTTATTGGCCTTCCTGATTGAGTCTTTCTATCTCTATCGCTACTATTTAACCCTTGGTCCTTTGAAAGCTCAGATCACTGTAGTCAATGGTGGCTTTTAGCTCTTGGAAAATGATGAGACATCTCTAAAACTTCGAGGGATACTTTGCAGTCAATCACAGCATGGCTTCCATTTTTTCCACAACCTACACAGAGTTGGAAAAATATTCCGTAACTTGCTGCAGTTCTTATTACATTTGTGTTCAGGGGAACAGAGTTATCAGAAATAGCCTATCAAATGTGTCAGACAAAATGTCTGATGCCATAAAAATGATTCTACTTATCTGGACATTGTGGATTCAGTGGTAAGACAAATAAAATTTTCTCATCCCTAACCAATGCCATAGTCTAAGGTCATAAAAGCAGTTTGTGTTGAAACCAGTTCAGGATCAAGCCCATTACCGAAGCAGAAGAGATAATACTGCCTCTCAGCAGTGCCGGGAAAATGGTACTTTGAGCAGTAAAAAGATAATGAAAATCTATTGTTAATATTGTCACAACTACCACTGACTATTGGGGGAAAGTTACTTTGGTGATTAGAGATCTAAAGAAAGAAGTGTAAGTTATTTACATTGAAGTTTCACTGTAACCTTTCTGACAGTGAAGGTTGGTGTATAAAAATGTCAAACCTAGGAGGTTGTGAAGAGCTTTCTTTTCCCCGCGCCCCCCCCCAAACTATCATGATTAGATTAGTTGCCCATGGATGTGGGAGGGCAGAGGTTACATCTGCGCCACTAGTGTTACATAATAGATAAGAGAAAACTGGCTCCATTCAGAACAGCATTGGAGTCTCCCCTCAGGTCTTTGGAATTTACCTCTTATCTTCTCCAAACTTTATGTGTGAAAAAAAAATAGGGTGATTGAGGAATATCCCTTTATCTGAAAAACAAATACAATGAAAACTGATAAGGGGGATATGTAAGGTTAAGAAATGACAGATGAAAACTTCCCAGTGGAATCTCTAACACAGTGTGTATGCTCAGTGAATGGGTCCCTTATGATTTTTGTCTCTGTGTGAAGGCAATTCAGTGCTATAATCAAGAACATGAAACTTGGAATCAAACAGGCAGGTGTTGATTCCTTTTTTTTTTTTCTCCACCCCTTACCTATGTGCCTTTGGGTAAATTACACATTTTCTTTAAATCCAAATCACCACATACTCACAATGAATATAATAATACCTGTCTGAGTTGTGAGAGGGTAAAAATGAGAATATTTCTATAAAGCACTTAGCATACTTCATAGTATATGATAAACACGCTTTAGATGGTAACTACTTTATCATTTATTCTTATTTAAGAAAGATTCTTTTTTAAAAATATATTGTTTTATTGATTTCAGAGAGGAAGGGAGAGGGAGAGAGAGAGAGAAACATCAATGATGAGAAAGAATCATTGATTGGCTGCTTCTTGCATGCCCTTGACTGGGGATCAAACTCACAACCTGTGTCCTGACAGGGAATAGAACCGTGACCTGGTTCATAGGTCAACATTCAACTACTGAGCCATGCTGGCCGGGCAAAAGATTCTTTTTTTTGTAGGATTATGTCAGTTTTAATATCTCACTGTCAGAGCACACTTGTGTGGGCATTTTTTAGGTTAACAACCACCAAAAATTAGTAGATTCAGGTTTTTGTGTTCTGTACTTTTCAAAGTCACATAAACGTTATGGCACAAGTCATGGTCTGGTTTCCAAACCTAGTTCCTCAGCATCCTAGCTGTGTGATTCTGGACAAGTTTCTCAATCTCTATGTACCTCTGATTCTTGACAGGTCGAATAGAGTAACACTGGCAACCCTATAGGTCAATTGGAAGCATTGCATGAGATTAATTTTGAACATTGCTTAGCACAGGGCCTGTCACAAGGTTGTGTGAGCTGTTATAATTACTGACCGACACGACTTCATTCTTAGAAGCTGCTTTCTTTGGAGAAGCTTTCAAAAAGAGTAATTGTTAGAGTTTTTAAAATAATGCTTAAAAACAGAATGTATTTTTCCTCAAACTGCTGCTGTCATAAAGTATGTTGCATTTTTTTTTTTTTTTTAGTTCATCACATGTTAAACTTATATCTCTACAGCCTTTCTTCTGTGGCACGTCACGTCACTTTAGACTCTCAGCAACTTAAAACTGAAACTCAATCTATGTGAAGTTTACCCTCTAATCAAAAAGCCAATTCCCTTAAAAAAGTCTTTGTATTTGAGGTTTAGAAGCACAAAAGACTGGAACCCTTTCTGCCTTTAGATAGGAAAGGAGAATGCTACACAAAAAAAATGTTTTTTAAAAGACAACATTGAGATTTAAATTATTAAAAATTTAAAGATGTTCTTTTCAAAAGCTGAAAGCACCACAGCCTCCGGGCCAACCTAGATGGGGTGCAGTGCAGCCAGCCACGCTGGCCAGTGGTGTTATGTGGATGAGTTAGAGGAGGAATCACCCCTAAGCAATGGTAGTTCTCAGAAGGGGGCCTGCCCTTCACAATTTAAGCTCTTTGAAGCTGCATTTCCTTCAAGCAACGAGAAGCCTTTGTGGTGATGGGAAACATACATTTATAATTATAGAAGAACATAGTGTACACTAGGCATGGTAGAAAAGAATGCCAGGGTTTGCAGGGACGTCTCGAAATACACACAGCCTCACTCACGCAGTGTCTTTCCTGAAATGCTGGGTATTTCAACTTGCACCTACTTAGGTTGGCCAGGGGCCTCCTCACCTTCCAGCACCCATTTGGCTCTGTCCCCGCCATGGGAGCGTGGTACGAAAGTGTTCTTTCTGCAAGTACAATTGCCAAAATAAGATGTGTAAAATCATGAAATGATTTCAAAATGACATAAATGTATTTACTTATGCAGCCTCTGAGAAAATGAGCAAAATGGAATTATGCCTATTATATTTTTAACTCCTTTGAGTATAGTTTGAGCTGATTAGCTCATCCTAACCTAAATCATTACTTTTTGCTATCCATGTAGAAGTCAACCCTAATATCCCTAATTTATTCATTTTAACATCCTAGGATATGGAGTAAAAGATTCTCATGTTGGATCGATGGGAGGAAAACAAGGCAAAATGAGCAGAGGTATCAGAAGAAATGATAGTAGTAAATTTATGAAAACATCAAATTATTTTTGTATTTCTATATTACTTTAATAATTATAAGTAATTACATAATGTATTTTGACATCTCAACAGAGAACCTACAAAAAGATGAACTAAACAGTAACTGTAAAGTCCACAATGGACTTTAAACATTACAAAGAAAAAGGAAAAGAATCTCACAGCTTACCCCACGATGGGAAGACCAAGATAATTTTTTTCAAAGCCCCAGAAAAAGTTCAAAGGACTTTCTATTAGATGGCATGTTGCAGGTGAACTTCCAGAGACATAAGACATTTCTAAAGCATTTGTTTCTAAACTGATAGTCAACCCCTATCTCTTCAACGAGAACAACAAAACCTTACAATTTTATTCTAATAGTTCATCATTATGGCATAGTATAATAAAAGCATGGACTTTCGAGTCAGTTAGACCTGATTGTGCATTCTGGATTATTACTATTAGCTGCATGAATATTAGCAGCTATATAACCTTTCTGAGCTTCGTAAATGCCTATGTACATACTGAACGTAAGAGCTACTACAAAGTGTCTGAGAGGTTAAAATATAATGATCCACATAAGAAGCCTAGCTCAACTCCTGGAATGTAGTTTGTGTTTCAATGTTTGTTCGGTCTCTTAGGACTTTTTTTAAATTTTGAATATGCTTTGAAGAGAAAATAGATTCCTTTTACCATGAGTTCCACTAGGTCATTTAAAAGGCCATTTCTTTTAGCCATCTGCCTCTTAACTTTACCTCTTCTTGGATGTGTGCATGTACATTTGTGCCTGTGTGTACATGTGCATGCGTGTGTGTGTGCCCAACCACCTGTCTCTGTATGTCTTCCTGTTGGCCACGGGTAAGCTAAGTTTGGGGCAAAGGAATGTCTGTTTTATGTACCAAAAGTTCAATAGGTGACATTTAATCCTGGCTTAATAGCCTACATAGGCTATGAGAGGTAAAACTCAAAGATAATGAAACAAGTGATTCATTGAATTGACATTATTATATTCATATATTTCAATTTCATTATGATGAAGTAGATGGCACATTTGACTAGAAATCTTGACTGGATTCTCTCTCCTTGACAACACTGCTGATTTATCACATGACTATAACTGGGGGGTGTCACTTTCTTATCTTCAAAATAGAAATCACAAAAGAGTTGCTCTCTTCCTCACAGCAATTTTTCATGTATAAATCCTAATGAATGTATAAAATCAGCATTTTGGGGATGTGATGCTTTGATTTAATTACCCCTAAGTTTGGTGCCAGAAACCACTTACAATAAGTGGCAAAGTTACATGGTGTTTGAAAGAATTGACAGCAAAAGTAAGACATCAAATTCAGTGTCATAAAGGTAGCAGTTATTACCAAGGCTAGTTAAGAAAGATATAGAGCAGAAATAGCTCACATTAGAAATGATGATTTCTCAATTGAATTCAACTTGTGATAATACAAAGACAGCCAGTACCCAATTACCTTTATGTGACACACACGGTGCATCCTTTGGGGGAAATTAATCATAAAATAGTTATAGGGATCATGAATGGGAACTCCCTGGATATGAGTATCAGTCATAAAGAAGGTCTAAGGAACCAACTTGATTGGAAACTCTACAAGGGAGGAAGATCATAATTCTTCTTTACATCATAGTGCCTGACTTATATAATAGGGGATCAGTAAATACTTGTTGAGTGAATAAGCAGCATTAAACAGGAGGTAACTTTCAGATGTTTGGTATGAAGAAGTTGGTGTTCCTCTACATAAATTACAATACACATAAATCGAAAGATATTAATTTCGAAGGCTTCTCTCTAACATAGTTGCCCCAGCTCCTATAACCAGAGGAGATGACGCATCAAAGTATGATTAATCAATTTCAAACACCTCCCTTCCTCTTTGCTCCGTGATTTCCCAACACCACCCCATTACAGTCTCACATTAGTTGACTTGAGTTGTAGTGCTCTCCCTGAAGGGCTTAATTTAATTGGCAGCTACTCCTCCCTTCAGCCAGAGGGAGAATACACAGGCTTAAACTATACCTGGCTATTGCATCACCTAAGACAGTGAGATGGACTGGGAGCATGCTCTTGTATAGGTTTCTCAGAAAGGTTAATTGACACAATGATTGCCACTGATTTAGCACTTCTTGTGTGCCACACACTCTCCTGAGAGCTGTCCATAAGTGGCATGTTTTACCCTGAAATAACTCTACGGGTTGGGTAGTGTTTTTATCTCATTTTGAACATCAAAAAATAGAAATACAGAGGTCAGGTAACTTGTCCATAGTCAGCCAATTTCTAAATGGCAGAAATGGAGCTTGACCAAAGTCTGTCTGACACTGGATCATTTCAGTATTTAAAATGACCTGTTCCTTCTTTGAGAATCCATGATAGGCATGCCTCTTGGGACAATTAACTCCTCTTCACCTCAACAAATCGCCGCTATTCTCTTACACCTAGCACCCTCTCCAACTAACTCTTTCTCAATTTGTATTTTATTAGTATTCAGGACACCTTCATTATAATGAGAGCAACCCTACTGAACTAATCACCCTGAAAAAAATTAATTAAATGTAAAGTGTTCAAACTCTTCGCTCTGTCACAACTTGGATTATTGCTGACTCTTTCATCAATGTCTCTCACTCTCAATGGTCAAGTGGGGTATGGTTGGGGCTTCTACTCTCTTCTTTAGGCTCAATCAGAAGCAGGGGCACACAGCACCTGGATTCTCTCCTCCACTTTCATCCCCCCTTTTCTGTGGACAGTTGACTTCATTCCCAGACCACTCCCTCTGTATTGCAAGGAGCATGACCTCTGGAAAGGGGCTACCTTTCTTCCTGTAGGTTAACTTGAAAAACATGACATAACTCTAGCCATTTCTGCTTGAACTTACATCTGGAGCTATTAGCTGTGGCCTAGATAGCACTTATCATCAAACTACATGGAGTTTGGGGAAAGAAATGGTTTCTTAAAGGAAAGAGGGGGCTAGGCAGACAAATGATAGATCTCATTACAGTCTCCTCAGGAAGTATGCTTAGGTGGTAAAAACAGGTAGATACTTCTAATGATAGGAAAAAGAATAAGAAATATTTCATTCTAATGTCCAATTAGAAAGGTACAGGATAAGTCTGGTTTTTTGTTTTTTAATGCAGTCCCTTCATTGAGGGGAAAAAAATAAATAACTTATGACATACTTCCTGGGCTCATAGAAGGGGTCTTATAATGTTCCCCTAACTCCCCTAGCAGAGTACTATCCATTCAGTTCTGACTTAATACATAAGGAAGGAGAGGAAAAAGGAGGAAAGGGAAGAAAAGGAAATAAATAGAAGAGAAAACAAGAGAGGGACATAGAAGAAAACAGAAAAGAAAGAGACAGGGTTAAAAAGAAAATCCCATTGTGTTATAAATCCATGGAAATTTGGCAGAAAGTAAAAAATAAAACAAAAACAAGAAAGATATAGATATATACAAATGGGTAATTTTTATCTACACCCGCCCTTATGGAGTAGATATATGTAATCAGTTTTATTTTTTTAAGATTAAATTCCACGTTATTTGATAGCATTTTTGGCTCATCCAGGGAGTCAATAATGAGTGTTAAATTGGATTACTGAGGTATATTCCTTGTATTCTCTTTGTTTTAGCTCATCAGGTGGCAAGCAGTTGCCAAACCCTAGCCAGGGACCCACATTCTGAACAGGAGTTGCCCTCATATTCTATATTTACCCTGTTTCTTCTTAAGGATACAAAGTAAGAAGTGTCACTTTGAGGAAAATGATGTTTTCTAAAAGTCCAAAGTTATCTGAACCTATATGAACCTAAAAAAAAGTCGTGGGTTGGGATTATGGTTTGAGGTTTGAATTAAAGCTTAGGTTATTCTTATTTTATCTGCACTAGTTTTACATCAGTAATTATACTGTTTCTATATCTCTGTTTTTCAAAGCAGGACATTATCATGGGTTTGGATGCAGTAAGAATAAACTAACCAATTTTCTGCCCATATGTCAAAATGAACCTGGGCTAAACATGTCTGCAGGTTCAAAGCCCTTTAACTATGTGTATATTTGGTTCACTTTGGTTGGTTTCCATGTCTTAGTTTTAGCAGGCCATATTTATATACCAGAAATACACCAGTAAGATACCACTCTCAAACTTCAATATTACACAAATAGGTAATCTTAGGATAAGGTCACTGTAGCATGTACTGCATAAAAGAGTATCTTCTGGATTTTTCTTGATGAATGAACTTGACATGTCAATTAAAATCTGTTATACTTGTAGCTCTTACTAAGTGAAACAGCCTTGTATGAGGTTTCCAATAAAAGGGGACATTTATGAGACTATATTTTGCATCCTCACCTCTACTGCCCTCCCACAGCCATTAGGACAAGACTATAACCAACCCTAAGACAGAAAATCTATAGACTAGCTATATATCTATGAAGTGTCCTACTATGGAAAATGATAGTTAATAGTTTCCTTTCTT
Source organism: Corynorhinus townsendii (assembly GCA_026230045.1). Classification (NCBI taxonomy): domain Eukaryota; kingdom Metazoa; phylum Chordata; class Mammalia; order Chiroptera; family Vespertilionidae; genus Corynorhinus; species Corynorhinus townsendii. Next base: position 33,863,712 of record JAPDVU010000010.1, read on the forward strand.
TTGAAACTTAAGTCAGGTAATATGGAAATAATAAAGAAGTTAGAATGGAAGCCAAAGCTTTCAGGTAATGCTATGAGTCAAGTCAAGATCATGATAGTCCTTAAATAGAGTGATAAAAGAATGGCCAACTGTACTGACCATTTCCAATACAGCAGTTATATTTCTAGCATTATATCATTTCATTAAATTTAAATTAGTTACTATTTTTATTTTATTCTATAGATCATGAAACCAACAACTTTATGGGATGAGGTATATCATCTTTATGTGGTCAAATTCAACAGGTGTCTTTATTTATTTATTTGTTTGTTTATTTATTTATTTATCTATCTTTATTGTTTAAAGTATAACAGATGTCCCCCTTTTTTCCCCATTGACCTCCTCCACCCTGCCCCTGCCCCACCCCAAGCTTTCACCACACCATTGTCTGTGTCCATGGATTATGCAAATATGCATATAAATTCTTTGGTTAATCTCTTCCTGCCTCCTCTTCCCCTTCCCTCTGAGATTCCTCAGTCTGTTCCATGCTTCAATGTCTCTAGATCTATTTTGTTCTTCAATTTATTTTGTCCATTGATTCCACATATAAGTGAGATGATGTGATACTTGTCTTTCTCTGGATGGATTATTTCACTTGGCATGATACTCTCCAGGTCTTTCCATGCTGTATCAAAGAATGAGAGATGCTTCTTTTTTATAGCTGCATAGTATTCCATAGTGTAAGTGCACAGTAAAAGAAACCATCAATAAAATGAAAAGGGATCCCACTGTGTAGGAGAACATATTTGCAAATGATACATCTGATAAAAGGTTAATTTCCAAAATATACATGGGACTCATACAACTTAACAGAAGAAAGACAAACAATCCAATTAAAAATAGGCAGAGGACCTAAATAGACACTTCTCCAAAGTGGACATACAGATGGCCAAGAGACATAAGAAAGAAAATGCTCAGTGACACTAATCATCAGAGAGATGAAAATTAAAACAACAATGAAGTATCACCTCAGACCTGTCAGAATGGCTGCCATCAGGAAATCAACAAATGACAAGTGCTGGCGAGGATGTGGAGAAAGGGAACCCTAGTGCACTGCTGGTGGGAATGCAGACAGGTGCAGCCACTGTGGAGAAAAGTGTGGAGTTTCCTCAAAAAATTCAAAATGGAACTGCCATTTGACCCAGTGATCCCACTTCTAGGAATATATCCTAAGAATCCTGAAACACCAATCAGTAAGAATATATGCACCCCTATGTTCATAGCAGTGCTATTTACAATAGTAAGATGTGAAAACAGTGCAAGTGCCCATTAGTAGATGAGAGGATAAAAAGTTGTATTTTGTTTTATGAAAAAATAATGTCAATAGTTGTAGTTACTTTTATAATATGTGAATTTATTTTTTCTATCACCATTATGTGTAAATTGAGCAAAATAAAAGATTGCTAATTCTGTTTATCCCCAATTTTTATTTATTTATTAAAGTATTTTTTTGTCAGTAAAATCCAAAAGCCTGGGAATCAGTGGTGTATAGAAGGATTATTATAGCAAAATTGAAGGGAAATATTGGAGATTAGGAGGGAAATATGTGAATGGAGTGGTAAAAATAACTTCCACTGGATTTATTCATTGGGAATAATTAAAAAAAATAGGTAAGGAGAAAGGAGACCTTTAGGTATAGGCTAAGAACTTTTAAGTGTAAAAGCTTTTTTTATATACACCCAATATTTGGGTTATATATCTAAAATAAAATATAAGAGTATTTGAGGTCTTCCCATTGTTGATTGTATTGATATTTACCTATATTTCAGTGAGTGAATAACTGAGTGATTGATGAGGCATCACCCAAAAAGTAAGTAATCTTCCAGAGTCATTTTCATTAAAAAAGACAGAGCTAAGCTTACCACAGAAGCTCATTGGCAGAATAGGGAAATATTGCAACTCACCACAATAAAGTAAATATTCAACAAGATTAATATCCATTTAAAGATGAAAACTGCTGAACCGTGGCAAGTAGAAGCCAATAAACATTTTGATACATGTTTTGACCAGGTTCTAGCCAAACCACCCAATTGTCCAATAAAGTTATGGGCATCAAGTAGGAGCTCAGAGAGAAGGATGGACTGGTCCTGGAATGCAGGAGAGAATAGAAGCAAGTGTAGGTTTCAAAAGTTGCCCATTTAGCTTTTCCGCTCTTTCCCAGTGCAAAAGGACACGCTCCCACCTGCTTTAAGAGCTCTTACGTTTTCTGTATTTTCCGGTAGCTCACCTTTGCTTTCCTAACTGCCCGTTCTTGTTTTCTTACCATTTTGAGCAGCACCCTTAGCCATTCCTCCTTTTCCTTCCCCTCAGTCACCTTTGTTCCAAAGTTGCAGGCAACACTCCCTATAACAAACAGAATAAAGGAATGTCAGATTGTCTTATAGTGATTCTCACAATATTATCTTTTTTGAGAATCAATAAACCGTAGGAAATAATTCCAAATTGCATTGCAAAGGCTATCCGGTATAGTCTTGGAAATAGATGCCTAACAAATAAAGTTCAAGTCTGACTTTGTTCTTAATACAAGTTAATCATGTAGACAGAACTAAATCTGAAATTGAGATAATTCTATCAGGATGAGACCTAAAAGTTTTCTCCTACTATCCTTAAAGGAGGAGAATTCTACCCAAGTGACAGGAATATGGATAAGAAACCTGATCTGGAGTCAGAGCATTCAATATAGATGAAGTAGTATTTTTCTTCTTCCAAAAGGTTACATAAGAGAACTCCTCCTGTCATTCTCTGTCTTGAGCATCATTCCTTTACAAAATTTTGGGACCAAGACTATCTGATCAGTGTACTAAAAAAAATTAAAGTCAGAAGAGTTCATAAAGTTAGCTTATATCCTGTTAAAAAAACAAAAACAAAAAAAAACTAAGAGAGATGAGCCAGTCCTCTGTCCTGCTAATTACCCTGAGAAAGCAATGGGGGGAAGGCTCCTGCAGTGTCTGCTAAGAGCACTGCAGAATGTGTATTAAAATTCTTTAGAATGTGAATGTGAAATAACTTCTAGCAGATACCTGCTAAGGTGAAAAAACACACAACGTTTTATAAACCTAGAAATGTTTAGCTGTGAAAAAGACATTGACAATCAGGTGTGGTTCTTCAGTCAAAGTGCTTTTTTGATGCCCTCGGAGTGGTGGGCCGCTTACTGGGGAAGGCATGTCATGAAACTGGGTATTTTCTTACTAGTTCTAGTGTCTGGAAAACATAGTTATACATATGGACAATGAGAATCACAGGAGGGTTTTCATATTGGGCACTGCGGCAGCATTGGAGTCCTGCCATTGTCTTTTGTCCTAAGAGGAGAATGAAGTCTTAACTCGGGTCCACCTTCTGATGGGGTATAAGCATCATTGCAACAGGAACCAGAGGGCCAATATAAGCAACTATAGCTGTTAACCTTTCACTTTAGTTTCCTTCAGGAAACGATTTCTCTAGTCAGTTTAACATTACATGTGACTAGTAAAGGGACAATCTGGTGGGTGGCTAAGTCTACAGAGGGTCAGCCTTTTCAAAAAAAGAGCCAGAAGAGTAAATATTAAAAGGGAGCTTTGCTTTTCAGGTGTCTCAGATGGGTAAATTATTACCAGGAATAATTAAAGGTAAGTTTGACTTACTGTCAAAGTGAAAAAAGGCAATTAAGGTAATACAAAAAAAGATATTAAAAATCATATGTGTCTAAATTATCTAGGTGGTATATATGTAGTAAACTTTTGAATGTCTATACATTCATCTATCTATCTTTCTAGCTATCTACCGCCCTATCTCATAATTCTAGTGTACATTTTGAAACCTGTACTAAGATTGTAGTATTAATAGAGATTTCATTATTGTCAAGGGAAGAAAATGAACAGTGAGTGAGAGGATGGGAAAAGACCAGAAAATACCAAGAATATGGTTTAACAAATTGTATGCTCCACTCCCCACCATCTCAGATGCCTAGCAGGATCTACATTCCCCAGGTCCATTAATGGGACCATGTGAAGGAGAGCAGAGAGATGGCTGAGCCTCCCTTTCAGTGGGTGAGCCTTCTCCACTCCTCACTCTGCCTGTGGCCTAGTGAAGATGATCATGATGACCTTGGAAGCCTCCTGTAGAAATGCAGGAGCCACAAGGGCTTGGAAGTGAGCCACCTTCTGATGAGGAAGAGGCATTTGGACTTGACATGAGCAATTAATTAACTTCAATAACATTGGTTTCATTGGAAGAGTAGCTAGCGCTACCCTAATCAATATCTGAAACATCTTTTACTTTAAATTAAAGTTGGCCTGATTCAGGATTGAAAGTGAACATTCAAAATAAATCTCCCCTAGAATCAGAGAACATTCTGCCAGCAGAATTCCTGCAATAAGTGACATTTCTTGCCATCTGTGTTGCCCATTCCTATTTCTCTGAAGTTAGCAACCACCCAACACCATGCTCTATGTTCCACACAACAAAGCAGATAAAGGTTTTGTGCTGTCAGAATGTCAAAAACTGTTTACATTTTGTATTTTTGCTAATAGCAGGGTGTAATGTGTAGAAACATCTGAAATTCATGGGGCCTTGTTAACACATTTTCTTTATCTTTGATTCTTTAACTATTTTTGTGTTTTTTTTATGATTTTACTATTTACTTTGATTCTTTTACTCTAGTAAAGTTATAATGAAATTGTGAAAATAAAAAAAAATGAATTTACTACTGAAACAAAGAACAGATGTCAAATTATCAGATCATTAATGATGTAAAAGCCTATAGTTAGGAAGCCCATTATCTAAATTGTGCTTTCTATCAGCATATTTTATTTCCACAAAGACTATAATGAGAAAGAATAATCTGGTTCTTGACTAGAGAAGTCCATGCACCCTGTGAAATGGGTGCACTTTAATAGCCTACTATGGGAATAGAAACTTTTGGATTAGATGATGGACATTAGAAATATCATACATTTGTAGTCTCAACCAATTCACTCATGTATGCAGTGTCAGAGTAGATGAAATCAATTTGATTTGACAATAACGCTTCCCCTAATTTTCTGTTAAAAGATAAAATAAGGAATATACAACTTTTTAAGAGTATATTTGAACAAAACTCTATTTGAATTGGGCAGGATCCAATCTAGCAGATGGAAAGGAGCTCCACAGAGCTGCATACAATGAAACTTTTATAGCCAGAAGGGAATGGGAACAAGGACACTATACTGGGCAAAAAAAGCAAGTTATTGCAAAGTTATTTTCCTTTAGGGGATGGCAAGGGTCTGTGGGGCAGATTCCATCACTAACCTGAGCAGGGGACTCCTGATTGACTGGTTAGTGGGAGAGTAAAGTCTACAATTAAGTCTCAGTTTGGTGACATGGGACTTAGCATAAGTGACTGCCTTTGGGCCTGTTGTCCTGTTTTCACACATTTTTCCTTTCTTCCTCTTCTTTATTCTCAGTGAAATCACTTCCTTGTCACTCACTTCTGATAAACCAAAACTCTAGGACAGCATTCGCCCAAGGCTGCTGTCCCCTGGCTCATGTTTAAAACCACCTCACTTTTCTTCTTCTTCTCAAATGGTTCTTCCCATAAAAACTTGTATTATCACAGATCCAGATAGTGGGAGGAAAACTATTTTATATGGGAGAAAGTCAAAATGGTGCAAGGGCTCAGAATCTGGGATTAGATCCTAGATTTCCTCTTATTAGCTGGGTGACATTTGGGTCACTCTTGAGCCCCCATCAAATTTATTCATCCATAGATGGGATAAATCACAGGGAAAGCATTTACAACTGTGACAGTGCATAGTAACTCTCAATAATAGTAGCTGTTATTATTTTCAGAAGAACCTTCTCAAAGCCCAAATGAAACCCTTTTTGGTTAATTGTGAATGGTTGGGGTACATGGAGAGGCAGTATGATAAAAAATCTTAATTACAATTGGAACAATTTTACTAGGCAAAAAAAGAAGGGGATGGGTCACATAAGTAATAACTTAAATCATGTTAAAATTTGCTCTTTGATAATTGGATAAAAAGTATTTTATATATATATATATATATATATATAACTAGAGGCCCAGTGCACGGATTCATGCACATTGAAAATAAATTCATTAGAAGATGGCTGGTGGGGCAGGACTGGGCCAGACAGGCAGGACATGCCCTGGAGCCAACCTCCCACGGTCCCTCCCTGTCCGGCCGCACCTGGGGCAGCGCTGGGGCTCAAAGGGCATCTGTAGAGTGAGCGGGGTCCCTCCAGCTGGTGAGGTCCCTCAGTCTAGCCTGCAGGGAGTAGATCGAAACTGGCAGTCCAACATCCCCCAAGGGATCCCAGAGTGTGAGAGGGCACTTTGCAAAGTTGCTATCCCTCGGCAGCTCCTGCGTTGAACATCTGCCCCCTGGTGGTCAGTGCATGTCAAAGCTACTGGTCAGATGATCAAACAGTCAGATGGTTGCTTAGGCTTTTATATATATATATATGGAATACTGTTCAACCATAAGGAAAGATAAAATACTGCCATTTCTTACAACATGGATAGACCTTGAGAGTATTATGCTAAGTGAAATAAGTCGGTCAGAAAAAGCTACAAACCATATGATTTCACTCATATGTGGAATATAAAACTGAAACTCAAAGACACAGGCAACAGTATGGTGCTTACCAGAGGGAAGGGGGGCATAGGGTAGTAAAGGGTAAAGGGAGCCAAATATATGGTTATGGAAGATGAATTGACTTTGGATGGTGGGAACAGAGGCAGTGTATAGATCATGTATCATGGAAATGTGTACCTGAAACCTATATAATCTTATTAACAAATGTCTCCCAAATAAATTTAATTAATTAAAAATTAAAAATAAAAATTAAAACATACTCTTCTGTTAGTGGGAAAGAAACTTTGTGGTGATCAGTAAGTGTTTATATTATTGCCTCTCAACTGTGTTTACTCTCTGATTGGAAAACTGGTCAGTCTTCCTGGGACACTCCCTGCTTCTTCCTTGAGCAGGTTAACATTTACTTACACCTCCACATTTAGCCTAAAGTCATTTCCTGCACAGGCCTCCAGTGACCTCTTAAAACCAGGCTGCTGTCCTCCCTATCTCCTGCCATGGAGTCCTCCCCTCTATAAAATTTTCGTGCAAATCACACATTGCAGTCTCACACTCTGGACTATACAGTCTTTGAGAATAGGGTTTTGTTCAATATTGTATTCTTCATGCCTAGTGTAGTTCTTAAGTCATAGAAGACACTTAAGATATTGTTTAATGAATGTAAAGTGAGAGATTGAGAAAGACAGGTCACTGGAGAAAAGTGTATAGGAGAATAGGTTAAAATTTAAAAGTATATTGTCCCAGAGATGGGAAGATTACAAGGGGGCATGATCCTTGTCTTTAAATATTGAAAAGCTGCAAACTCATTGCCTTGGTAAATCATCAAGTGGTAGTCAGCTTCTTCTGATAGGGTTTGAGGATATAAGGGAAGAGAAACAAGGTTCCTGACTTCACAGAGCACAAAACATAGCAGAGGAAATACTGATATTAACAAATAACAATGCTGTTACATAACCACATGATGCTACACAGCATAGAGGATGTCCATCTAACTCAAGGTAAATAGGTTCCAGAAAGTCTTCTCAGCATAATGCTCGTGTTAAATCCAAAAGGTGCACACAAAGGGCGATAAAGAGGTAGACAGAGATGACTATGATAAACATGTTTCCTTTTTATCATGGATCTCCTGAGTCCAGCACAAACTGGATGCATATGGAAGAGGAAAATATTGCCTCACAGAACTGAAGCATTTGGTGGAGACTTAGGAATGGTTAGGTCAATAGACTCAAATATTGTTTTCAGATCTCTTCTCTCTCTCTCTCTCTCTCTCTCTCTCTCTCTCTCTCTCTTTCTCTCTCTCTCTCTCTCTCTCTCTCTCTCTGTCTCTCTCTCTCTCTCTCTCTCTCTCTCTCTGTCTCTCTCTCTGTCTCTCTCTCTCTCCATTTCCTGGCTCTCTGCTTTTTATTTTGTCGACCTTTTCTTTCCACATTTGTACTCAAGGAAACAAGATAGTCACCAGTAGCTGCATATACTTCAGGTTGCCATCTCACGAATCCTGGTAAAATAAGAAAGTTTCGCCTTCTAATAGCACCATAAATCCCTAGGACCAAGTTACATTGGTCTGGCTCATAATAGGCCCATTTCTTAATTAGTCAGTGTGGCCAGAGAGATAAACTGCTCTGTTGGCTGTGTTGAGACATTTGACCACCTCTGGAATCTAGGGCAAGTCAAGCCTACTCATTCATATCGCCTAAGATTGGGGAGTTGTGCCAGTGCCAAAGTGAAGGGAGGAGCTAATGTGAGAAGAAGGAAGGTAGGGATGGACATCAGACAGGCAAAAACCACGTGTTCATTATTTACGCGCGCGCGCACACACACACACACACACACACAGAAACACATACCAGTGGATCTTAGACAATATGTCTTCCATACATCTGTCTCCTGTAATAAATTTATTATTAAATATTTTAGTATTACTCTTGTGCACATATCCTTATATTGTAACATACGCTTTGTATGTGGACACAGACACACATGGCAACTCACAAATTTTAAAAACATTAAAATGTGACAATGAAACAAAAAAGTTAATAACAAAAATAGATACTGGTATGTCATTTTATTTTTGGTAGAATCTATCCTAGCCAAAGTGCTTTAATCTTTGATTATTCACTATTTTCATTATCCTCCCTTATTCACGGCCTACACTAGCACTATCCCATGTAATGTGGGCATGGCTTATTCTCTGCAGGGTTCTGAGCATTCATTTCATCAGGATCACTGTATTTTTCTTTAACTGTAAAAGGCCTTACAGACCATATTGTTTATCCTCTTATTTCATAAACAAGAAATTAAGTCCAAAGGTTCAATGCCATGCAGAATTTAAAGATTTGCTGAACCAGTTTTGTTAAATAAGACACCAAATGGCTTTTCTCAAATAGAAAGATAAAAATTCTGAACCAGACCATGTCCCTCATCACTTTCTGTCCATGCACATAAGAGTAAAGAAGAACCGGGTGCCCCCTTTTCTGCTCATGTGAAAGCCCTTCATTACGAAACATTTTAAAATGCTCTAAAACACACACACATTTTATTTTAATTATTTTAAAGACAGAGAGACTTCTCTAGTTTCATTATGAGTTAGAAAAGCTGTGGTCATTTTAGAATCCTATTGAGTAGCAATTTATGGGGAAACTTGGCCATTTTGGAAAATAAGAACTAGTAACTGATTTGTCCCTGCAAATTCTTGAAGACATGTGACAATGTTTTTATATGTTCCTACCTTTGCTTTAAATACCAGAAGAAACGAGTGAAAACTTAAAACTCAGCATTCAGTTTCTGTGTTTTAAACCCAAATCCGAACATTTCATGTGACTAATTCAAATAAAGCTCTGCACAGATCTATCATTGTCTGTGTGTTCTTAGCCAAAGGAGAGAAGATGCAGTATGGTAATACACATTAATTTACATTTATTCCGACACAAAGTGGGAAAATATAGGGAAACAGTAAAAATCATTGCCATATTGTATAAATGAAAACAATAATTGAAGAAATATCAGTAAAATAAATCAAAACAATAAACTGGATATATGTTTTATTGCTGTTAATTTATACATATGGAAATTTTGCTATTTAACAAGGCTATTACACTACCAATAATAGTTCACTGCTAAAAATTTTAGTAATACTTTTTTTCTCCTGAACTTACTTTTAAGCTCAAGAAACTATCATAAAAAATATCAGACAGACATCTCCTACGGAAAATAATTCTAAAAATAGAATGAAATCTGAGATCTGTTTTATTTCTTGTGAAAGCCTCTAATTCTTGAATTCCTGGATTATAGTCCATCCTACTTAACATCCCTCCTTGTTTCTGGAAGTCGTTTTAAGTTCATAATTGACCTAGATGATAACTGGAAATTGGTATGATAAATAACCTTATATTTTTATTTTGGGGTTACCTCACCCTTGGTCAGGAATGGATCATTATGCTTTGCAATGTGGTTTTAAGACATCCTTGTTCTTCAATCATGTTTCTTTGACTTTACCCACAATATCAAAAGGAAAATCCCTGTAGGCATTCGGTTCTATTTTACTCTAATTACAGAATTCTTCAGCAGTGTACAGTGCTCTAAAACTTTAACTTCCCGAAATGGATGTTTTGGGGGTAGATTAAGGTGACAGCTATGACACTGGGTAGGACTTTGAAGTGTTTAAAAATTCCTCCCCACAAGATAAGTCTGAAACTGAATTTCAGCCAAGAATCTGTAATTGCCTGAAAGTGTGATATTTTCCATTTGTTTCTTCAACGTTTCCTTTATTTTATCCACAGAGGCAGTACTTTTTTTATTCCAAGACTCATCTTTTCCACAATGTTTTTCTACCATAAAGAGATTTTTGAGGGTCTATCTCAAAGATGGCTAATAAGTGATGGCTGGGATCAGCCAGCTAATCAGGATCTAATTAGTTAGTACAGTGGTTGGCAAACCGCGGCTCGCGAGCCACATGCGGCTCTTTGGCCCCTCAAGTGTGGCTCTTCCACAAAATACCACGTGTGGGCGCGCACATACAGTGCGATTGAAGGAGTACCATAATTAAGTTAATAACAATGTACCTACCTATATAGTTTAAGTTTAAAAAATCTGGCTCTCAAAAGAAATTTCAATCATTGTACTGTTGATATTTGGCTCTGTTGACTAATGAGTTTGCCGACCACTGACTTAGTAGATGTATGTATAGTGCTTTTAGAGAAATATGATGGCCACAGGTTAGCCATCCCTAGACAAGAGGAACCCCATAAAACTATTAGGAAACAATACAAGTTCCATGTGTTCTGAAAAGCCAAACTGGAAGAAGTAAAACAAAGGATAATAATTGTAGTTACATGGAAAAAGTCAGTTGAAACTCAGTCATAGTTTTTAATAATGACTTTTTTTATAAAGCTTTACTGAGGTATATTTTTCATATCGTCACCATCAATCAGTTTGAGAAAATTTGGATCCGCTCAAGAAAATCCTTCATGACCATTCATGGTTAATCCCCATTCCCACCCCCAGGCAGCCACTCATCTTCTGTATCTGGTAACTCGCTTTTTCCAGACATGTCATATAAATGGAATCATATGATATATGGTTTCTTGTGTCTGGTTTCTTTTACCTAACAATCTTTTTGAGACTCATTCATGATGCAGCATCTGTCATTATTTGTTTCTTTTTATCGATTATATGGAATGATTTTTAATGGGAATGATTTACAACTATGTTTTTCTGTGCTTTAAAATCTATCAACGTTGGTGGATAAATTAATTCTTGTTCCCTCCACAATTAGGTAATGCAACTGAGCTATGGCTAAAAAAGGCTAGAAAACCATTGACCTATGCGACGCTGCACAGTTCATTTGTGCAATGATTCAATAAATATTTGTTGAGCTCCTGTAATGCAATGGATACTATGCTTCTCACTGAGAGGACAGAGGGAATAAGGGAGATATAGTCTCTGTGCTTATGCCCCACCCATTATGGTTCTTTAGGGGAGCTGGGCTTTAAACAAATAATTAAGTGACTATGTTTTGGTTAAAATGGAGATAACTGCTATTATATAAAAGTACAGGGTGCTGTAAGAATGAGTAACAATGGCATCCAGCCTAGTCTGAGACTCAGACAAGATTTCCCTATTGGAGCTGTATTTAAACTGAGATCTGAAGGACATAATTTTTGGACAGGTTTGCTAAAAACAAGGAAGAGAGGTTTTTGCTCAAAGGACAGCCTTGGGGAGGAGGATGCATTCAGGGAGCTGAAATGACGCCAAGTGGCAGAAGAGCAGTGTTGGAGGTGATGTGGGTGAGTAGGATGCAGGAGGGAGCGCAGGAAGTGACAGAGGCCAGCCTGGGCAGGGCTGCATGGCCGCTGGAAAGATTTTATCTTGAGGGCAAAGGATGCCATTGAACTGTTTGATACAAGAGGGTGATATGATTGCATTTCTGTTTTCCAAAAATATGACTCTGACTGTTGTAAGGAGAATAGATATTTGAACAACCACAAATATTGTAACAGATTGGTAGGATGAGCTCACTATTAAGGGGTTTTGCATGCAAGTTTTTCCTTTATAACTAATGTATTTCCACCCCTGGGGGGCTAGAAATATGCCTGCCATACAATAGGAGCTCCTCTAGGTGCTCTTTCAAAAGACTTGATATCAGGATCTTAAAGAGAAATCTGCATGTCATTGTTCATTGCACTATTCACAATAGCTAAGATTTTTAAAACAGTCTAAATGTTCATCAATGAATGAATGCATAAAAATGTGTCTTATATGTACTATGAAATATTATTCAGCCTTTAAAAAGGAAATCTTGCCATATGTGTCAACATGAATGGATCTGGAGGATATTCCCCTAAGTGAAATGAGCCAACCACAGAAGGACAAATACTGCACGATTCTACTACTATGAGATAGCTGTAATAGTCACACTCATAGAAGCAGAAAATAGAATGGTGGTTTCCAGGGGCTGAGAGAAGGGGAAATGGGGAGTTGTTCAATGCGTCTAAAGTTTTAGTTATATAAGATGCATTAATACTAAATATTTTCTGTACAACATTGTGTTTGTAGATAACAATACTATATTGTACACTTAATTTTGTGAAGAGAGTAGATCTAATGCCAAATGCTCTTACCACAATAGAAAGTAATTGTTGAATAAATGATAGTAGACAGCATTCCTGAATTCAGGAATAGCTTACTTATCTCATAAATTAGAAGGGATTCTTGATTACCTCAATAATGATGTTATTTTTCAATCATTTGCTTGCTAACATATTTTATTGAGTCAGAGAGAAATGAGAGCTAGCATGCCCAAAGTAATGGATAACCCTGAGATTGAGCAGGAAACACATCCCTCTTCTATACTGGGTTATATAAGAGACATGGTGAGGATTCTGAGGTGAATACACAGTAGATCTATCTCACATAGGATAATACTAATACCTCAGTGAGATAATACTTCAATTAGAAGTACAAAGCCACTCTGACCACAAAGCAAAACAAAACAGACCTTTGGTATTTGAGGAAGAATACAGAGAATTAAAAAAGCCTTTCCTCACGTCAAGATGATTCTGGGCTTCTGACTTGCTACTGGTAAACTGTATGGAGGAATGCTATTACATCATGGCTGCCCAACACCTGCTGAGTGATGTCTTCCTTCATCAGCACTGAAATTGGTTCTTTCATCTCCAAACTCTGCAGAAGGGAAAAACATTTCCCTCTGTTCTGGACTATCTGGTTGCTAGAAACAGATTCTGAAACCCACTGCTGTCATATTTACCAGAAACACTAGTGAGGCTGAGCCCTCAAAGCAGAGAACAGACACCTTGAGATGGCAAATCTGTGATGTCCTTTATTATCAGTGCCAGTTTTCATTTTTATTTTAATCATTTGGAAGGCCCTACTTTTGAAACATCTGCGAACTATTTTAGAATTTATTGTATGAAAAATATTGGCTACCTGCTTGTCTCCATTCATCAAAAACTTGGAAAGGGTTTATACCAGGCATGAAATGTCTCCTTGGAATTTTACTAATGGATTAATGATGCTAATAAACATTTGGGGCAAACCAGGAAAAAAAAAGGTAGGATGTTTATTCGACTCTCTCCTAAGAACCTGTTAAAAATAAACAGAATCATTTAATGATTGAATGTGCTTGTTTACATTTCAAAGCTGATTAACTTAAATTTAATCTTTGTTTTCTTTCACTAGATGCTGCATAAGTTCTCTGTCATTACTTTAATTAGATGCATTAATAGGGTTTTAAGACCCTTCTGAACAGAACTATATGCAAATTCAGGATGATGAACCCAAATCTGGTTAGATAGAAGTCTTATTTCTAATTTTAACTGAAAGCCAGTGACTTTTTCTTTAGTGTTTTTAATATACATGTATGTGAGTGTTGACTAGAGTCAACAAGACATCTTAATCCATTTTAGTTCTCCTTTAAATATCTAGAATGTACAGAACTTCCCAGAAGAAACTAGAAATCCTTATCTGTATTTCATATAATGAACCTAAACACTCTGGTGCTGAGCATAAAGACAAACAATTAAGCAAGCCTGGATTGGTCCTAAAGGAGAGAAAGAAGGCTGCATATATACCCATCACATAAATTCCTTTTTAAGTGATATACATTTCTTATTTATTGGGCATAAAAGAAAACTGGAAATTCATTTTGGAATCAGCTGTCTCTTTGTAACTAGATAAGTACTCAGAATCTCTTGAGATTTGCAGGAGCAATGGAATCTTTGGCTCACAATTTTAAGACAAGTGTGAAACTGCACAGCTAAATTTGCTGTCTGGATTGTATTCTATCTAACCAAACCCTAATGCAAGAATTCTAATCACATCTATAATAATAAAAGCATAATATGCTAATTAGACTAGACATCCTTCTGGATGACCTTCCAGATGAAGCCAGGGCTGAGAGGGAAGCCCGGGTCCAGGGGGAAGGAAGGCCTATTCTTGCACGAATTCTGTGCATCGGGCCTCTAGTATAGAAGTAACAGAAGTGATTAGTGTTTCACTATTCAGTGTTTTAAGGTTTGTCTTGAACCTTCACAGAGTTTCTAACTTTCATTTCATTAGCGACATTGTTCTATGCATCCATGTATTTTCTTTCATTTGGGAATTACCTTTTTCTTATAAACCTGCATAACTGAACTGGAACACACAAATTAAGATTTATAAACATATAATTGGTAGCATATATCAGCATGAACTCTGAGATTCTTTCTTAAGAAGCATTATATAATAAATGACACCTATTAAAATGGTCTAACGAGTTTTAAGCATTTAACCAGCATTAACAGAGAGAGTCAAAACCCAGCCTAGCTAGATGGCATATTAGCTTATAATGACTTAGGAGTAATCAGCTTTCCCAGATGGCTTCACAAGGAAGAGAGGAAATAAAAATAAAAGTTTCAGAATCAGGTAACTAATTATACACAGATTATTTGTAAACAGCCTCTTTCCTTTGAACAAAAGAAATAAGCTTGGCTGAACTGAACTGAAGATCTCATTGACAAACCCACAATGGAACCATTTTCTTAGAAGAATAGCCCTACATTATGGATGTAGTGATGAGTAAGACAACAAGCTGGTCAAGGATAAAAAACAAACAAACTGATATTTGCTCTAGCAAATTTGAATGGCTGGGCTTTGGGACAGCTGGGGTGGAGTTTGTATACTTATAAATATTAAAAACAAACAAACAAACAAAAAACAAAAAACAGGCTTTTGTATAAATTCCCAAGTGCAATGCTGGATTGCAAACAACTGCATTCTTCTGCTCCTTCTCTCTGGTAGCTTTGCAAGGAGGTCTTTGCTTCTGTTGCTCCTTCCTATTTGAGGGATGCTTGGATCTGTAACAAATGCAGTTGAAGAAACGGTCTGAAATTTTTGTGCGATGTTTCATGTCTTCATTGGCAATTGACTCTGTTTCAGGGTTATTATTAGAGTAAAATCAGACTCCTGTTCTCTTTGAAACTAATTATATGTTTTCTACGTCCATTTGTTTCTCATTATTGTTATATTAATTGCAGTTCTGCAATAGTCAGCAGTGGCTGTTGTATGTCAGGCCTTGAATCCATACTTGATCCTGGCTCTCACCTGTCACCATACCCTTATGCAGTATATGTTATTACCCACATTGTAGAGATAGGAAAACTGAGTCTTGCAGAGGTTAAGAACTCGCCTAAGTTAAACAGCTAGTAGGAGGGAAGGAAGGATTGGATTCATGTCTACCTGACTGCTATGTTCCATACCCTTAATGATTACACATCAGAAGAAAAAAATACTTTTCATGAGTGAAAAATTGGTTGCTCCAAATGACAAGGAATTTGAATACAGTGAGGAGTAGTTATGTGAAGGTCAAAATGCAGAAGGCCGTACCAAGGGGTTAAAGCTGTTCTCCCTTCCACAATTTGCACTGTAATCAACAGTTAATCTTCATCTTCCTCAAAATATGACATGGAGATATATAGAGATATGATGTATTTCAAACATCATAAAATTCAGAAAGCTAACAAAATATATTGTTAACTAGCTGCTTGACATCCATTTATAATAATTTTCTAAACTTTGGCTGCACACTCTTTGATTGCCTCTTTATTGGACAATGATTTTATGTTTCTCATTAGTGAACAGATATTTTATGTGTCCTGTAGTGAATCAAAATAGATTTGTCTTTCCTCTAACATAACTGATGTTTTCTATTATTAATAGTTTAGAATATTTTTTCAGCTCCACGACTTGATATTATTTAATATGAAATACCTTTTAGAATATATGTTAAATTTTTGAAAAAAAACTTTTATAAATATTTTTCATATATAAGCTATAATATTTGCAACAATGTTCCATAGACCAGCTTCTGGCTCTAGAAAATTATTTTTATTTGAAACTATTAGTCCCATATTATCAAATATTTTAACAGAGCCCCAAAATATACATTTTCTGTGAAATTTCTTAACTTTTAAATGTTATCAGTGAATTCAGGTTTTAAGAAACACTATGTGCATAAACAAAATTTGTCTGTTGGTCTGCAAAAGGAAAATGAAGGCCACATTTTAATTCAATTTTATATTTATTTTAATTTTAATTTAGGCATTTATAGTTTTGCTATTTTATCATATTTGATATTAACAATTTTTAAAAGAAAATTTTATATTACATTGTGTCAATATATAATTTACAAGGCTCACATTGTCATTTTATACATTTATAGTGGTTATATTTTGATACCAAAATGTCAATGTAGAGAGAATATAGAGGGTTGAAATATTGCTTAAATTGTAATATAGTCAGAATATTCACCCACAGGATAGGACACAGCTGGAGAAGACCAAAGTGAAGCCCTATAAAGCATACAGATATTGGGAAATGTGTAAGAAATATTTTCTATCATATTTTCTATTCAACATTAGATGGTGGACTTGCAAATGGGGAGCCCATTCAGTTTCATTTCCCATTCTTTTCCAGTTTCTCTTCCATTTTTTCCTAAGGTCACTAAAGAAACGTATCAGCTATGACTGTGTTTTGTGGTTCCCAAAATGCTTTCATTTGAAGAAAGACTTTCTCAATCCAAACACAAAAATCTTTAAAACTATTGCTCTGATTGCCATTATTATAATGTATGCCTTTTCCATCAGGGCTATATTCTCCAGTTGTTTTTATTTTTTTTATTGGAATCATCACTTTTTCTATAGATATTTTACATTTTAGTAATCAAATGCTCCACCAAGGCCCCAACTAATTCCATAAACCAAATTTGAAAACTATATTTTATATTTTAAAATTATCTTTAAGATAATAATGATTACTTATTATTATTCTCTGTGGTCCAGCCACTGAAGTTTTTATCTCTCTTTTCCTAGCTTTGTTAAAGGATGAAGAATACATACATGATAAAGGAAAATGTCTTCATTCCCTGCAGCACTAATTGTTAGTAGCTGCATGGCAAATTACGCAAACATGTAGTGGCTAAAAACGACAAACATATATCAGCTCATCGTCTGCGGGACAGGCATTCAGAAGCAGCTGAGCTGGGAGGTTCCCGTGAGATTGTAGTCAGGGTGTTGGTGTGGACAGTGGTCACCTAAGGACTTGACTGTAACTAAAGGATCTGCTTCCAGGATCACTCACATGGCAATTGTCAGCAGGCCTCCATTTCTCATGCTGTTGATTGGAGGCCTCTCTTCAACACACGACAGCTGGCTTTCCCCAAAGCAACTCAGACAAGAAATAGGGCAAAATGAAAAGCAAGCAGAAAATGCAGTGACTTGTATGACCTAGTCTTAGAAGAGCCATGTCATCATTGCTGCTGTGTTCTATTGGTCATACAGATTTAGAAGGGGACTACACAAGGGGACAAATACCAGGCTGGCTGTTGCACCTGATAAAGAGAATGAATTCCTTTCATCTTTCATTTTAAATGCTCATTTTTGTCTTGGACACACTTGGTGAAAACTAAAATAGATGACTCCAAAAAGTCTGTTAAAATTTACATCATAGCCATTTTCATAAATTTTTAACAGTGATGTTCCAATTGGCAAAATAGGGCACTGCTTACAGTTAGACATGTCTAAGTGTATCTATCCAAATTTTAAAATCGCCTTTTCTTTTACATGGAAGAATTTGCTATTAGATTCCAAGTAATGTTTTTACACTAACATTAAAAAATAAATGGATGATAGTTTTATGTTCTTTCTGAATACGTGAAATCTATGGTGGATGGAGTGCAAAATTTTGTCACTTTGCAATTCAAATGAAACAAAATCCAGACTTAATTCAAGTGAGTTAATTCAACCTGAGTCTATAGCCCAGCTACTGACTCGTTCATAATTAAGTGCTACTCGCATGGGTGTGCTGTTTTGTGAGGCAGTAAACCAGTTTCCTGAGTGGATAAACAAGGAGGTTGAAAGCCTACAATATTAACCTATCAAGGAAGTGCAATTTTTCTGTAGAGAAAGAGCATACCTATCTGTTTTTACTGTAAGAATGAAGAGTGAGAATTCCTACAAAGTGAATGAAAGAGTTATTTTCAAAATTGGCTATAGAGAAGGGGTATTGCTAAAGGTAGCAAGTGTTACGTATATCCACAGTCTTTATGTTACCTTCTGTAAAATATAAAAATAAATACATTTGCCTATTTTTCAAATACTTTCTAACTGTAAAACATATTTTGTACAGGCATTTAAACTCATTAATGTTAGAGCTGAAATGAGCTACAGAGTTCATCTGATCTACCGATTCCCCATCCCACTCACTTGGAATTTTATAGATGAGCTAAACAAGATTCCAAGAGGTAAAGTACTTGTCCAAAGAGTGATTAAAATTCAGATTTTGTATTCCAGTTGGCTTGACATTGAATCCTAGTTACACATACACTGTTTGGGCCTGGAAGATTTAAACTCTTGTACAGCTCAATTTGCTCATCATTATACCACTAAAAAAATCCCTACTACATTCTTAAATTCTGTTGATATGTACAGCTCAATTTGCTCATCATTATACCACTAAAAAAATCCCTACTACATTCTTAAATTCTGTTGATATGTACAGCTCAATTTGCTCATCATTATACCACTAAAAAAATCCCTACTACATTCTTAAATTCTGTTGATATGAGACAGGCAGTGGGGATTCACTGCCCTCAAAGAGTTTTTTGTCTTTGAAGGCAATAAAGTCAAGTGTTTGGGAATACAGACCTTCAATCCAATTAGTCATAAGCAGTCAGTCATATATTAATATGAGCTTTATATAACAATGGGAGATAGAAAAGGACAACAGTGGTCTAAGTAGAGAGCATAGCATGTGCAAAGGTCTAGAGATTACAGTGAGCTTGGCATGACAAGGAATGGCTAATTGAATGAGACTAGAATATAGGTGGCCAGTTGGAGAGTTGTAAGTAGTAACTGAGACTATTAATGTAAAGGGTTTAGCATAGTACCCAGCCTATGATAAATGACATTTGAACTTGGTGAATGATAGCTGCTGTAATTAATTTTAATACTGTTATTAAACATTAAAACTATAGGAGGGAAACCAAGATGGCGGCATAGGTAAACACCTAAACTGCTGCCTGGCACAACAATTTCAAAACTACAACTAAAAGACAAAACGTCTATCACCCAGAACCAGGGAAAGCTGGCTGAGTGGAAGTTCTACAACTAGAAGGAAAGAGAAAAGAGCAGTGAGACATGCAAAAGTGCTGAAAAGCTGAGGTACGGAGGCACGTGAATTGGGCTGGCAGCAGACGACTGGGTGCGCTGCTTTTTTCAACCCAAAGAGAGACAAGCTCCCAATTACTCTGAACTCCAGTTTCTGGGAAGACGCTGGGGATCCAAATTCCTACAAGGAGAAGCTGGACTGTCTGCCATCGGATCGGAAAGTGAGGGTGGCTTTCTTGCAGAGGTGCGTGCAGCAATCATTGCTTACTGCGTTGGGGTGTGGGACGTGGGGACTTGGAAATGCGGAGACGCAGAGATGGCTGCCAGCAGCCATCGCTGTCTGCCATGCCCTAGCCTAGTGACTCCCTGAGACCCTGCCCTGCACAATTTACAAACCCACCCAAGCTCCACGCAGCGGCTTTTGCATATACATGGCCTGCCCGATTGCAGCTTAACCTAATAAACTGCAGCTCTGGCCAGACAGCTCCAAAACCTCCAAACCCCAAGCAAAGAGGAGAAAACTGTAGTTCTCACTGTAGCTCCTGCTGGGTGGCCTCAGACAGTAGCTGACCTGTATGCCATTGGAGATCCAGAAGCCAGTGTATCTAGTGGTCAGTGTGAGATGACACCAGATTTCAACTACTCACATCCATAAGTGATACATTCAAGTGGCAGGCTCAGTGAGCACCAAAGCCCCACTGAAGCAAGTCCTGCCTCATAAGCGTGTCTCCAGCACAGCAGTTCTTCCATTATAGACACAGTGGGTCCTCACAGCCAATTGGCCTGAAGGTCAATTCCTCCCAGTGTACCAACAGCAATCCAGGCTTAACTATACCAAGACTTTGCACTCAGCCCACAAAGGGGTGCACCAAGAGTGTCCACCTCAGGTGATAGGCTGAACCACTGGTCACCTACCACAGAAAACCATTCCATCAACACAGGGAAGCAGCAAAATGGGGAGACAAGGAAACATGTCATGAATGAAAGAAATGGAGGAAAGCAAACTACTGGACATAGAGTTCAAAACCACATTTATAAGGTTACTCAAGAATCTTCTAAAAACCTCTGAGGAACTTAGTGACACCTTCAAGGATCTTAATGAGAATGCCAAAAAAATGAAAAAGGACCAGTCATACATTAAGCATACACTGTCTGAAATAAAGAATATACAGAAATTCAACTGTAGATCAAAGGACCCCAAGAATCAAACCAAAGATCTGAAATATGAGGAAACAAAAAACACCCAACCAGAAAAACAAAAAGAATCCAAAAATATGAAGATAGTGTAGCCTCTGGGACAACTCTAAGTGTACCAACATCTGAATTATTGGGTTGCCAGAAGAAGAGAGAGAGCAAAATATTGAAAGCCTATTAGAAAAAATAATGTCAGAAAATGTTCCCTACCTGGTGAAAGAAATAGACTTACAAGTCCAGGAAGCACAGAGAACCCCAAATAAAAGGAATCCAAAGAGGACCACACCAAGACACATCATAATTAAAATGCCAAGGGCAAAAGACAAAGAGAGATTCTTAAAAGTAGCAAGGGAAAAACAGTTAGTTACCTACAAGGGAGTACCCATATGACTGTCAGCTGATTTCTCCACAGAAACTATGCAGGCCAGAAGGGAGTGGCAAGAAATATTCAAAGTGATGAACAGCAAGAACCTACAACCAAGAATACCCTACCCAGCAAAGCTATCATTTAGAATTGAAGGTCAGATAAAGAGCTTCACAGACAAGAAAAAGCTAAAAGAGTTCATCACCACCAAACCAGGATTATATGAAATGCTGAAGGGTATTCTTTAAGAAGAGAAAGAAGAAGAAAAAGGTAAAGATAAAAATTATGAACAACAAAATGACAACAAATACATACCTACCAACAAGTGAATCTAAAAATCAAGTGAATGGAAAATCTGATGAACAGAATGGACTGATGAATATAATAGAATCAGGGACATAGAAAGGAAGTGGACTGACAATTCTCAGGGGGAAGGAGGTGTGAGGGGTGTGGGAAGAGTTTGGACAAAAATCTTACACCTATGGATGAAGACAGTGACAGTCGGTAAGGGAATGGGGTGGGGTTTGGAATCAGGTGGAGGGGAGCTATGGGTGGAAAAAACGAGGAACACCTGTAATAATCTGAACAATAAAGATTTATTTTTAAAAAATAATAAACATTAAAACTATATGTTGGAGCCCTACTGCTGTGGCTCAGAAGTTGAGCATTGACCCATGAACAGGAGGTCACTGCTTGATTGCTGGTCAGAGCACATGCCCAAGTTGTAGGCTCAATCTCCAGTGTGGTGCATGCAGGAGGCAGCTGATCAATGATTCTCATCATTAATGTTTCTATCTCTCTCTCTCCCTTCCTCTTTGAAATCAATAAAAATATATCTAAAAAAACAAACAAAAAACCCTACAATTGGAAACCTAAATTTCCAGTTGAATTTACCTCCAATTGCCAGTATCTTTGTGTGTTTTCTAAATATCCTATATAATAAAAGGATAATATGCAAATAGACCGAATGGCAGAACAACTGAACAACCAGTTACTATGATGTGCACTGTTCCGCAACACCAGGGGGTATGTGCAAAACATGGAGGGCGTTGGCTGCGACGGGATGGTGGAACAGGTGAGTGGGGGTGCCAGACCAAGGTGGGGCGCTGGTCACTGTCATTGGGGTGAGCCTCTGATGGTTACTGAAAATTATTTGCTCCCGTGTGCTGCGGTCCCACCCGGTGCTCACACCTACTGCCAATGCCAGCCCCACTCACACACGCAGCTGGCACCAGAGCTGCTGCTTGCACCCGCTGCCAGTACCCAGCACCTGTCCTGATCACTCAGCACCATCAGTGAGTAGGAGCTGCAGCTGCTGGCCCTGATCAACCCTGAGGGCTTCTTCACCCCCCCACCCCCCGCTCCTGAGGGGCAATCGGGGCAGCAGCCACTGCCCGCACCCACTGCTGGCACCAGCCCCATTTGCTCCGTGCCATCAGCAGGTGTGAAAGGGGCCAGCGCTGTCAGCGCTGGGAGCAGTGGCAGTGGGAGCAGGGTTGCTGGCAGACAGGGGACCACAGGCCACAGTGGGAGTGGCCAGGCAGGGGTGCAGAGGATGGGCTGAGAACCGCCCCTATGTCTACTGCAGCCTCACAGCCCACAGTTCCTTTCAAGGTGCACAAATTTGTGCACTGGGCCCCTAGTGTGTGTGTATCAGGTGATTTACTGTAGATGTTTTTCTAGTAACAAAAATCAATTGCTTGCCTCTTCTTTCCCAGGTTGTGCCCTGCTCTAGGTACTAGGTTTTCAGGGGGGAAAAAAAGAGCAGACAAGGCTTTGGCCTTTCCAGTTCTTATATGGGGGAGAAATGGATAAAAAAAGGAACTATTAAATAAGTGAAATTTCAGTAGGAAAGTGCTGTGAAGAGAATATAGCTGGAGGGATAATGAGAATGGGCTGTGACAGTGTGAGAGGGGATTATGGGGGAGACCATGCTATGAAGGTAATCATAAAGGACTGTCTGAGAAGATAGAATTGGAGCTGAGACCTGAAGGATGAGATGAATCCAGCCTAGCAAAATCCTAGGAAAGAAAGCATTTCAGGCAGAAGCCCTGATTGGGATCCAGCCAGACTTGAGAGGAGAAGCCTTGCCTGAAGTTGAGGTGTTGGGGAGAGGGGGGAGGGAGAGGGGGACTTGAGGGAGTTAGGAGTCAGAGGATAGAGTGTAAAATTAAAAGAGATGAAGAACTTCCATGTGGTATAGTGACTGGGTTTTATTTTATGTATTTTGGAGAACTTTAACCAGAGGTATAACATGATATGATTTATATATTAAAACTAGAGGCCTGGTGCATGAAATTTGTGCACAGAGGGGTTGTCCCTCAGCCCAGCCTGCACCCTCTCCAATCTGGGGCCCCTCAAGGGATGTCCAACTGCCCGTTTAGGCCCGATCCTACTGGATTCCTACTGGAATCGGGCCTAAACGGGCAGTCGGACATCCCTCTCACAATCCAGGACTGCTGGCTCCTAACTACTCACCTGCCTACCTTCCTGATTACCCCTAACCACTTCTGCCTGCCAGCCTTATCACCCCCTAACCACTCCCCTGCCAGACTGCTTGTCCCTAACTGCCCTCCCCTGCAGGCCTGGTCACCCCTAACTGCCCTCCCCTGCAGGCTTCATCGCTCCCAATTGCCCTCCCTTGCAGGCCTGGTCCCTCCCAACTGCCCTCCCCTGCTGGCCATCTTGTGGTGGCCATCTTGTGTCCACATGGGGGCAGGATCTTTGACCACATGGGAACAGCCATCTTGTGTGTTGGAGTGATGGTAAATTTGCATATTACTCTTTTATTAGATAGGATAGCGGCCTGGTGCACTGGTGGGGGCTGGCTGGTTTGCCCTGAAAGGTGTCCCGGATCAGGGTGGTGGTTCCCTTGGGGCGTGGGGTGGCCTGGGCAAGGGGCCTGTGGTGGTTTGCAGGCTGGCCACGCCCCCCAGCGATCTAAGTGGAGGCCCTGGTATCTGGAATTTATGTGTCTTCTACAATTGAAACTTTGTAGCCTGGAGTGGAGCCAATCCTTCTGCTCGCTCTCTGGCAGCAGCCATTTCTGTTGGGATTTATTTATCTTCTATAATCGAAACTTTGTAGCCTTGAGTGGAGGCCTGGGCCCACCAGGGTGTATTGAAAGCTTGGCTTCTTCCATCACCGGGGAAACCCAAGCCTCCCTCCTGCTTGCTCAGTGGCCACAGCCATCTTGGTTGGGGTCAATTTGCATACTCCCTCCTGATTGGCTGGTGGGCGTGACTTGTGGGTATAGTAGAGTGATGGTTAATTTGCATATTACTCCTTTCTTAGATAGGCCAGAGCTTTTTCACTGTGGCACTATTTGCATTTGGGACTAGATAATTCTTTGTTGTGGGGAGAGAGCATGTGGAACTATAGGATCTTTATAGCATTCCTGACCTCTATTTACTAGATGCAGTAGTAGCAGCACCCAACCAGTGAAAAATCAATATTATCTTTAGGTAATGCTAAATGTTTCAAGATGAGCAAAATTTCTCCCAGTTGTGAGCCACTATCTTAAAATTAGATTGTTTTTGTCACTGTGTGAAAATTGGTTAGGAATATGGGGATGAGAAAAGGACAAGTGTGTAAGCAAAGAGACTACCATTAGGATAGTGCAGTAATCCAGGGGACAAAATGTGGCCTGCTGGTAGAGCAGTATAGACTGTAGGAGGACTGGCCTGCAGCTCATATTTTGGATACACTGTAGTTAGGAAATATTTAGAGGCCGAACCAACATAACTTGGGTTGCATGTTAAACATACACCTTGATGTGTCCGAGAGAGACCTGGTTTGTTTCTATATTCCTGGTATAATTATTAATAGTGCTCCCTTTCAGTTTCAAAAGTGTCTTTATTTGGACAGTAAATTACATGTTAGCACTATGGATGGTTAAGTGACAGGTCTGAGATGTCTACTGTATTTTCTATTATCTTGATCATTTAAGTGCCTTCCATTTTCAAAGTCTTTCTCACCTGACAGAATAAAGAGAACACAAGTAGATATTTATTTAGAGTAAGGGATAGAGTAATTCAAAGAAGAAGAAAGGGAAATAGTACATACAATATTTAGTCATTGGCAACATGTTAAATATAATTTTATGGCTTAAATTACCATTTATTTCTGGGCTTTTTATAGATGGCACCTGAGTAAAAGAGAATGACATATATATAATAACAATGTATATATTTGTTCATTACATTTAAAATATCTGTGAGGAATTTTTTTATTCTAAAGTTATGTATGATTCACATAAAGTTAGAGGTTTTAACAAAATTTGAATTTGTAAAGTATTTTTTTAATTTACCAATTAAGACTATTCGTAGTTTTCTTAATTTTTCTGTCTGTGACTAATCAGTTTTTGTAACCTCATGCTATTTTTAATGAGGTCCAGGAGGTGTTAGTCTTCATGTGTAACAGGAAGGAATCTTTGCATCAGTATTTTGCAACAGTACATATTGGAGGGAACACAAAATAAGAGGAAGAGAAATGAAGGTCAAGGGAAAGAAGATGAATATCTCAGCACAAATCAATCTCTATTTGTGGAAACAAGTGAATAAATAAACAAGAAAACACAGAAGCCCAAGAGATATGTGATATCCAGGAGAGAATGCTACCACAATCTTCAGAAACACTTCCGGCGTTGTGGTTTTACCCCATTGTTGTGTACAGTACATTAGCACCGTGTGTAAAGAAAGTTCCCTAATTTAATCTACAATTTAGCCATAAGTATAAAATAAATCAGGGAAGTTGTTATTATTATCATCCTCATTTTTCAGTCAAAGCACCTGAGACTCAGAAACTCCTGTGAAAGGTACCATGACTGATGAAATTTCTATCCAGACTCTTCAAGCTCCAAAGTATTCCTTTCTTTTATTTTACCTTTTCATCTTATAATATTAGTGAGGAGAGGTCTGTTTTGTAATTGAGAAACTGAAGTCCAGAGTAATGAGATGAAATATTCAAGGTTCCAAAGGCATTTGATAAAAGCAAGAGTTAGAATGGGAGTCATCTAATTCTTAGTCCAGTTTCTGCCCTAGTATTTGGATACTGAGGGTTAAAATCCAATGAGTTACTCTAGCACTTTCAACAGAATCATTTTTTAATTTATCATTTTTTCTCAAATACTCTCAGTAATTAAGAAAAGTATTTTTATATAAATCAAAGGAAAAGGAATAATGGTCAATACCACAGCAGAGATACTGAAGGAGTTGTTACATGCTAGTTTCCATGATTATATATTAATGTAATTTTGTGGTATTTTTGCATTATTGTGTATTAACTATTTATGTATGTTCTGTAGTTAGAAGCATGAATTGAAGATTTATGTAAAGTTCAGCTTTACTATGTTGTCCTCTGCAATTAGTAATCTAGAACAATAATTTTATGATGATTAAGCACATGAACTTTGGAATCTGAACAGTCTGAGGTTAAATCCTGGTCTGTCTCTTAGAACTTTCCAACTCTGTAACCATATCTCAGTTTTCTTATGTACACAATGGGTAGATAACTATGTTTATATCAATGGGTTGTGTTGAGGACTAAATAAGATTGAAGAGTAAGTACTCACTAGACATTAGCCAATATTATTTACAATATTAAGTGTTCCAACAAAAGTCTATTTGACCACCTAGTTTCTTGTGGCTTTTGCTGATGAAGGTCCTTTTTGGAGATACCTTGACAACTCATTTCAGGAGCTTCCCTTTTATGTATTACTAGAGGTCCAGTGCTGGCCTGGTACTCTCTCTCTTCTCCCAGCCGGCCCCACCCCCTGGTCGAACTCCAGGAGGAACTCCTGGCCATGGGGACAATTTGCATGCTATGCTTTTATTATATAGGATAGACCCTTTTGAAGCAATCTATATACAAATCTTCCTTCCTCCATTTAGAGACAAAACTATTTTTAGATTCAGAGAAACTTAAAAATGTATATAGTTATTTTTTCGTTTACAGGTAAGTAGCCTGTGAGGTTTA
Organism: Corynorhinus townsendii; assembly: GCA_026230045.1. Lineage (NCBI taxonomy): Eukaryota > Metazoa > Chordata > Mammalia > Chiroptera > Vespertilionidae > Corynorhinus > Corynorhinus townsendii. Next base: position 33,891,014 of record JAPDVU010000010.1, read on the forward strand.
GAGTGTGAGGACTTGCCTAAAGTCACACAGTGCATGGCAGAGCTGGGACAGAATCTGGTTCTTGACTCCTTGTTCTTTATTCCCTCTCCACAATACCATGCTATCCCTATGTAATGTGTCCAGCTTATTTCTTTCTCCAACTTAATTTTTTTGTTTCAACAAAATACAATAGAGAAGAAACAGTTCTTTTTCATGTGGTAGTGAATAGAGTTGAAAGATAACAACTTTTAGAATCATCATTTTTATTTTTTATTTTACTAGCCAGACTTTCACAGGTTGCCTTTAAATATGTCAGGAAGCTAAAGGATATATTGATGGTTAGTTTGCCTAAAGAACATTTGGTTCATTGTAATTGACCAAACACTTCCAATTTATTTCTACTAAGTAGGCCTTTGGAGAGATTTATTGATTTTTTTTTTCCCATCTAAAAGCTAAATACAGTCTGAGATCAGAAGAGACTTCTTGTACACCCCCCAAGATTTCTAGATTGATGGGTTTTTATTTGTCCTAAGTTGTACTAGGCTTTAGCCTTGACTCATTCAGTGTGTTTCAAATATATTTTATTTTACTTTATTTTTCAATCTTTTTTTGGACACCTGACCTGTTTGTTTCTTTACTAATTTGTGTCAATGGCATATTATTTAAACCAAAGAATTAAGTTGGGAGTCTGTATTACTTCATAAATTTGCCAGAAACTGGGTAGGCCAACTTGCCTCTGTTCACGGAAAGCATGAGTATTTTACAGTTTATTCTGGGAAAACGTATGAACCCATACAAAAGAACTACTTGGTGTCTTGGACTTTGGACACCACAAATAACTATTTAATTAGAGCTCCCATTCAGTTATAACTGAAAACAGTGTTGGGTAAGAATATGCTCATTTACAAATGAGTAGTTGGGTAATAGTCTCTTGATAATCTTTTCTTGATCAGTTCTGTATGTGCCTCATTTTTAAATTTCTATCTTTATTATTTCATTTTATTAATAAAGTCTCATTGTAATTCAGTCCCAGGCTAACAGAGATCTTTTGAAGAATCCCTTTTCTCCCCAAGGGTCTTGACCAACTGGGTTTTTATTGTCTTCTACACTCATTTCATGATTAATGCTGTATCTCCATACCTGGTTCTTCATATCTCTCCATCTTCCCTTGAATGATGTAGACTCCAGGTAATGAATTATTACCTCCCCTTCTCAAATACTTCAGTTATAGCTAATGTGAACTCATATGAAGACTCTCACCCATCTCTATCGCTATACGTCCAATCCCACCCAGTATAAATTAGCATATTCTCTACCTTAGCCCATGTGAGCCTGCCTAAAGGTGTTACTCATCTATTCAACACACCAATTGAATCAACATATTTAATCAACATAGCAAATGCTAAATCTCTCAAACTTCAAAGCCCATGTTCTTTACATCAAGGTGCTTACCACTCATAATCAGGCTGAGGAAGGAAAAAAGAGCAGCATTTTAGGACCGTTCTTTAATTCTGCAATTGAGTATGGCAAAACCAACTCAAGAAATTCTATTCCTCTTTCCTAATAGTGCTGTTTGTCGCTGTCTCTCCCTTTCCCTTTTTCTTTTATATTTCTAGTTAAGCTTCAGTAGGCAAACAGCGGGGTTGTGGGAAGTGGAACTCTTCTGGATTCTTTCTTGCTGAACTCCAAGATCGCTGTTTGTAAACTTTTTTTTTGGAGAAGGATAAAACCATCTACTAAAATTGCACTTCTGTAAGATGAAGATAATTAATATTTAAGTGAGTTTCTCCTAGCTTCACTACTATCACTGAGTGTTTTATCAATAGGATCACATTTCCTCTGCACAGCCCTTGAGATAGCTGACATTATTCCAATTTCAGGTAAAAACCATAAGGCCTGGAAAATTTATATGCTCATTAACTGGTGGATTCAAATCCATGTCTAACACCAAAGCTCATACTTGTTCCATCTAATAAACAGAAAACACGTGTTCCATATGTGAAATATTGTATTGTCAGAGATTTTGAGATGTAACCTACCCTAAATGTCTCAATTTAACAATTCTATAGTAAGGACCTGATTTAGGCCAGTCACTGGGCTGAGTCCTTCGATTAAAATAAAGAAAATAAAGATATTTCTTACTTTTTAGGAGCTCATCATCTTTCCCAGGAGGCAGGTTGAGAATAATCTGAACATATCAATCAGTAATACAGTCTTGCAATAAGACAGGCATAAACAAATTAACACCAAAGCATCTAATTCTGATAAACAAAAATGCATATGTGCTTTTCACTTCTGCCTTGATTTTTAAACTCTTACTAAAAAACAAAAAACTTAAAAAAAACAAAACTTGCTTTTTGAGTGCTGAGGGCCCAGGCTTTGTAAATATCCTTGTACTCTTCATTTCAAGCGTAAAAGGTTTCCCTATAAATCCCTTATAAGATATTTTGAAACTTTTCTATGATTCCAATCTTTTTCCTAAATGTTTTGTTACTTCAGAGAAACCTCTGGTTCTGAAGCACTAACGTTTCTTTAGTATTATATCAACTTACTTATTTTTCTATAATTTGAACAAAAGCTAAGTCTTAAATGAAAACATAAAAATATATGGATTTCAAACAAACGATTTAACCAGAAATGTCTGTTCTGTTAGATTTGTGACAAATCTGGTTAGGATCTTATAAGAATTATATAATTAGTTTCAGAATGGAAATGATTTTTTGTTAATATGAACTAGGAAAAATATTTTTTTACCTCCACATGTCTCAACATGAAAATCAACCACAGTCTTGCATCACTTAACGAGGGGTATACATTCTGAGAAATTCATCAAGTAATTTTGTCATTGTGCAAACATCATAGAGGGCACCCAGATGGCGTAGCCTACTACATACCTAGGCTTTATGGTACAGCCTATTGCTCCTTGGCTACAAGCCTGTGTAGCATGTCACTGTACAAAACGGTAGGAGATTAAATCAAGCACAAGAGAAAATGATACAATCAAGGGACACAGTAAATGAGACGTTACTGCCAGCATAACCAGACATACTGCTTTGCAGCAAACTTTAAAAAAAATAGAAAGCATATACTCTACAATAGCTAAGATTTGGAAACAGCCTAAGTGCCTATCAGCAGACGAGTTGATTAGAAAACTGTGGTATATCTATACAATGGAATTCTATGCTGCTGTAAAAAAGAGGGAGTTCTTACCATTTGCAACAGCATGGATGGAACTAGAGAGCATTATGCTAAGTGAAATAAGCCAGTCAGAGAAAGATAAGTATCACCTGATCTCATTCATTTGTGGAATATAATGAACAATATAAACTGATGAACAAAAATAGAACCAGAGACAGAGAAGCATCAAACAGACTGTACACCCTCTTTTATTATACTTTCTAAATGTCCTCGCCTTTACCCAATATTATAGTTGGTCTACGTGCTTTCCAGGTGGAATGGCAGACTCTTTCATTTTTCAAGGACCTTCCATGTCCCATTTACAGTTATCATTGGGCATGAGAGCAAGAATTCCCCTAGTGCAGTGATTGGCAAACGGCCGCTCATGAGCCGCGTTTGTCGCTCTGTTGACTAATGAGTTTGCCGACCACTGCCCTAGTGAATATTCTGGATTCCAGACACATTTTTTTTCTGCCCTCCTTGTGTAGTAGCAAATCTATTCTTTCATGATAACCAGAATTTATTATCCCAATCCATACAGAATCTCCCATTTTTGCCTACTGGTTCATTGGTATAAGGTGCAAACAGACACCAGCTGGCAATGTTAACTTTCACATCAATAGTACCCTACTATGTCCCCTTGTGGAAGTAGCCACCATGGGAACTGGACTCATCTACACCAATTGAACAAGTGGGTCACTGAGAGTAATGTTGACTGGGACTAATTATCTTTTATATTCACCACTTGATTCCTAGACTATATACTTTTTTTTGGACATCACACCACAAAAAATTATGGTCTATTGCTGGTCATTCCTGACATCATGAGGCCAAGAGAGGCAGTGGTCAGTCCTGATCCTGCCTATCATCAGTCAGATTGGCACATAGGATATTCATTCTTAGCATTTTCAAGCCCCTCTGGGAATTCTGGGGAGACCAGAGTCTCCATGAATCCAGTGGGATTGGACCTGAGCCTTGTAGCTAAGGAAGATAATAGCAAAATTAGATTATGCCACATGAGGAATTACTAAGGTTAAACTCAAGGGACAGACTATTTCACATATTTAAGATGTTTAATAAGAAATTTAACTAGAATTTGTTGGAGGATTTTATAGAGCTTCAATAGTACCTTGAAACATCTGAGACTGTAAAACTATTTATTAGGTAATTTTTCAACAGTGTCAAACAACCTAGAAAATGTAAACAATGCACAGAATAACTTTGGACTATGTCCACAGCCAGTTAAATCTGTTCCTGTTAAATGAGATTGGATATCTGATTTTTTTTCTTCCTGGGATGCATAAGACACCAGGTTATGAATGGGAAACTGACTGGGGCCATAGGTTGAAAAATGATAAATGATGGCAGGCAACCTCAGTAATAGTGCTAGCAATGTTGGCACATTTAGTTATGGAAGTAAACAGCTTCTGTAACCTTCATAATATAACCCTAAAACAGCATGATGAAATTACAACTATGTTTGGTTTACTTTGCAATATATTATGGAAAGGTCTTTTTTTTACCATACTTAGCTAAAATAAAATTATTTTGTGGAAAAGACTAATTCAACTTAGCAATTATTTATAGAGTACTTTGAATGAGACCCGGTTGTCATTTAGAGCAGGAGATAGATGTTTCAGATGTACAATAAATATTTGTTAATTGAGTGTATATTTACTTATGTCAAGGTCTACCCAACTGTAATAATCTTCTTAAAAATATATTTGTATTGCTCTTTAGAGAGAGAAACAGCGATCCATCAGTTGCCTCCCGCATGCCCCCGTATGGACATGTGCCTTCATCAGGAATTGAGCCAGCAACCTTTTGGTGCAGGGACCACACTCCAACCAACTAAGCCACAATGGCCAAACACTTAATTAACTGCCCCTAATGCCTTCCCAGGGCCAGACCAATGATTATGAGAGCCTTGTATGGCCCTTGGGCCACACCTTTCCCGCCCCTGAATTAATGGATCAAATCAATATCTTGCTTTAAATAGCTCATCTTTCTTTGTAACATGTCCAGACCTTAAGAAGTACTTCCTTTCAGTTTCCCAAATTTGACTAGCATGTTGGCCTTTCAGCTATTATGGGTTTTTATGTATGCAAAAGTAAGAAAGAAAAGGAATTTCATTTCATTAAATTCAATTATTTTTGTGTTTACTTAATAACAGGCTTTTAGTGACAGAAGGAAGGTTTTGCCTTCTTTTTCATCTGTGACCCAAGAGTAGAGTCTCCAGTTTGAGATCTTATCTGTTTTCTCCTTAGGATCAAAACATATGAACAAACATTATTTCAGCTAAGGGGAAAGATGTAAATAAAGCACTCAAAATTCAGACAACTTGGCAGACTCATTTTAGACTGCTTATTTCTGTGAAGAGGACAATGCTGCTATGTGCAAATAGTTTCTGAAGAATATTTTTTAAAGCATAAGTTGGTATTGGGGGGCCATTTCTACCTATTGTGTGGGGAGACTCTTTAGTGTACCGTTATTTTGAAATTTGATTTTTGTTCTCTTCAGTAAAGTGAATCTCAGCCTTGGTACAGACCAGTGAGTAACAAATTAATCCTCAATGTGGATTTCTAAAATAAGCTACTGAGAATCCCGTGTGTCACAGGGGGAGAGGTATGACTTTGTAACGTGGCCATAGTGCTGAGGAATCATTCCTAAAGCATTTTCAATCTGCAACACCTTTTAGAAAAATTAGTAAGAAAAATGAGCTCGCCCCTAATTCGTTTTCCCAACACTGATGTGTTTGACTTCCCAGTGTCTGGATCTAAATTAAGATTAGTCTCTAAAGAACCTTTTGGCGAAGGAAAACTATAACGATTTTATTACTCTTTTACATGAACCAGGAAAGGGAATTTTTCAAGCATGAAGAAGTTCTTAAATAGAGCGGGTAATGGAGGAAAAAGCAAGAATGAAAGGAAAAGGTAAAATCAAGATCCTTTTGCATTGCATTCCCCCATCACAGAAAGAAGTAAGGTTGTTTGCTCACTTGGTTAATCTCATTTTTCCATTATCAACCCACAGGGTGCGTTTTCCACCAGTTTCAAGTTGGGTTGTAAATGGACTCTAGAATAATGTGAGAACACGCAAAAGGGGCTAGTCTCTCATCACTCCCATTAATGTCAGCAGGGATTACCTACTCACATGCAGGAAAATGTCTATTTACAACTGGAGTGGATGCATTACTCCCCATTCCCACCATTTCAATTCATTGAAAATGGAATGGACTCATATGGACTGTGTTTGTGTTTGTTTCAAAAAAGGTGTTATTTTAGAATGGGCCACAAATGTTGTAAACCTAATTATGTTCTCTTTTTTTCCCTATATACTAAAGTTATATAGCTGGCTTTCAGTATTCATTTTTCCTTTGCTCTGCCCTACCACCTAAACTTAAAAAAATAAATAAAACATACCCTAGCTGGTTTGGCTCAGTGGATAGAGCACTGGCCTGGGGACTGAAGGGTCCCAGGTTCGATTCCAGGCAAGGGCACATGCCTGGGTTGCCAGCTCAATCTCCAGTAGGGGGCGTGCAGGAGGCAGCCAATCAATGATTCTCTCTCATCATTGATGTTTCTATCTCTCCCTCTCCCTTCCTTCCTAACAATAACAAAAAAATTTAAAAAAATAAACCAAATAAACAAACAAGCTACTGTTTAACTTCTGGTTCATTTACAAGCTACTGTTCAACTTCTGGTTCATTTACATTATTTATTTTTTAAGGCAAACAATACAGTTGAGTGATGTTAACCTCAACAGATTGTAAGTGGAACCTAAGTACCTTGTTAAGACAAGAGGTAGAAGAGGGTACAGGGGGGAAAAAATGGTGATGGAAGAAGACTTGACTTGGGGTGGTGAGCACACAATATATTGTATATACAGATGAATTATTATAGAATTGTACACCTAAAACCTATATAATTTAATTAACAAATGTCACCCAATAAAGTAAATTATAAATAAATAAGTAAACAAATACAGACAAGATATGTTTGCTATTCACTTCAGCACCTTGTCACTGGTCGCTTTCCCAAAATTATTTGGGTGTTAAGCTATGTAGCCAGTGTACTTGTGCCATGGAAATTGCTGTGACCTAATTGTGATGCTTCAAATTAATTCTTATTCTTCTGAGGGTGCTCAGATCCTCCATTATGTCTCACTCTTTCAAAGCAGGTGCTCTTGGCATAAAACAAAGCAATCTTTCTGTTAACACAAAAGCTGCAGATTTGTAAGCCTCCTACAAAGATCTCTAACTTACCTTTGAGCAAAAAAAGGTAGCGTGATGAACATAACACTAACCCTATTGGACCCCTTGTGTGCTTTAGTTTCTACCAGTGCACCAGTCAGTAAAGCTAAAATTATACAGTCAGGGTTTGTTTACTTTAAAGCTGCTTGCAAAATATCAGGAGACTTTTCAAAGCATTAGCAAGCAGTTTAAGGGAAAATGAATGGCAGAGGGTCAGGGGGAAACATTTACTTTGGAAGGTCAATTGAGTATTTGAAGAGAGGAATGGGTTTGGCTTCTAGGGTCATGTGAATGTATGTTGTCTATTTGATCCTAAATAATTAAGCTGTGGAAGCAGGAGGTCATAAAGTTATTGTAGATTAGGTCCCCAGCAGGGACCATGCCTCAACATGGTTTGAACAAAAGAAGGGCTGTGTCTTCTATGTAAATTATGGTTTGTTGCTAGGGCAGGTCAAGGCCTGCTGTCCTGGATCCTTAGTCTGGGCAGCTGTGCCAGAGATCAGGGCAGTCACAGTCTCGCCGGTAATGCCATGTAGGCAAAATGTGTCCTGTGATCTGTATTTTATCTGTTACTTCCCCACGTAATACTGACTTTACAGATGCGACAGCTTCAGGGAAATGTCTAACCTGGTGGCTTTTGGAAGCTATCGCCAATCTTTGAGTCACGCACACATTTCAAATGGTTGGCTTTTTTTGAAATTGAAGTACAACCCTTCATTACGTTAGTTAATTACCATTGCAGCACTTCAGTTACATCCATGATAAATGAGCATTGGCCTCTATCAAATTACCTTTTTTAATAGAAGACTTTGGGTCCTTTAAAGCGATTGTGTTATCTGCAAGAACATTTATGCTATAAAAATAAGGGGGGTGGCAAGTGGGAGAGGGTTGTGCTTTTCCAGTGGAAATGTTACTGTGCTTATGGCAGGCATAATTGTCACAGATGGACGGCTTCATTTTTCCGTTCACATATCACACACGATGAATTGAGTGGTCACGAACTTAATAAAGATGAAAATAAACAAAATGTTGTACTTTCTATTTTAATATTAATTTAATTAGGTTTTCAAATGTACCAGATCCAAAATATTCATTTTTTGCATTATCCAATTTAAAAGACAACTGCTTAATTGGGAGCTAAATAAATTTTCTGCCTCTATGCTCTGATTAAAGTGAACTAAATTCAAAGGATTATTTATTTCACAGATTTTATTTTTAATGTTAGAATTATATTTTCTTGGAGGCATTTTCATCGCCAATTCTATGCTCTGTACCGACTGATGCTTTTGGGAAGCTCAGAAAGAAGTTTAAGATTGTTTTCAGGTACAGATCTTGCATGTCCTTACCTTAAATCTCGAAAGAAAAAAAAATTACACTTCTTTGCAAACTGGTATTTCTGCCCAAATTTTATATATTATAGAGCTTCAAAAATAAAGTCTGCATTAACTTGCCTCTTTTGGTTAGGAAAATCAAACTATGCCACGTTCAAATTTACATTGATGACTATAATTAATCAGAGTTAGATTGGGGTATTTGGTTTTATATAAAATAGAAATCAAAAACTCTCCTGACCTCAAACTAATTCAGCTGAACAAAAGAAATTATACAGTGTTGAATGGAATGATCTTAAACTGTTTCATCCTTACCTCCTATGGATGGCTCTTAAAGGTATATCTGAGATGTTAATATTTTAGGTATCATCCTCACTCAAATATACTTTAGGTTTTATAATAACAGTTATTGCCATCATATAACAGAAAAAAATCGCCAGCTAGGCTGGCTCTGGTATAATCATAATATAAATACATTTGACATTTAATAAAGGTAAATTATGTGTCTAAAGGTAAAGCAGCCTATAATTAATAGTAACTTGGCTTGTGATAGCCCAAACACATCAAAGCCCTGTGTTTCTTATTGACTAACGCATGTGCTCTGGGCAATCCCTCTTCCCCCCACTCCCACCAGTTGGGATCTTTTAAGTTTAATAGCGTAAGATGGCCATGGAAAGGTTAATTTTTAAAAATAAAACGTCAGCTTGTCATTAAACTTGATGAATGCCCAATGATTATTCTAATGGAATTTTTACATGTGAGAAAAGAGAGTGAAGTGAGTGTGTGTGTGTGTGTGTGTGTGTGTGTGTGTGTGTGTGTGACAATTTCGCAAGCTTCACTTACAAGATCAACAAGGCCACAGGTACCTTTATTATCCAGAGATTAAGAAAACACACTTCTCCTTGAATAAAAATTTTGCATTTGAAAATTAAAATTATCCCAAGGCTGCCTTTGGCACTCTTTATACCAAATGGATGAAAAAATAGGTATAGTTAAGATATTAAGAAGATATAGATATTTATTAATCCTTAACATCTCGCCTGTTAATTTGTAAGGATTGAGTGCTTTGTTAGCCTGAATTATTTCTGTTTGTTTTTCAAACACTTCAGAATGGTTTGCATTAAGACAGGTATTGAAATCTTCAAAAACTGGAAGAAAATTGTATCCCTTTCATAGGAAACCATAAAAATATATATTTTTAATTCTTTGCCTGCTTTGGAATGCTTTATAAAGGAGAGTGGAGAACCAGAGTGGAATTTATTACATGGTCTTTTTAAAATTAGAAGTCAACCTAAAACTACTCATTTTATTGTTATTCTAGTTGTAGTTGTTGCTGTTGTTTGGATGCAGTATAATTTTGCAACTTGGTCCATCAGAGAATTGCATTTGCTGAAAGTCCTTGTTACCTTTTCAGAGCAATGATTTGGTGAGTTATGCTGCAAGTGTGTTTTGGGAAGAGTTTCTCAGCTTGCGTATATTCTCATTTTTAGAAATTGTGTGACTAAGGGTTTGCATAATTAAAAGGTGCACAAGAAGTGCTCACTGACCCCCCAATCCTTCCTTGCCACCATAAAAGTCTTCTGATTCAATTCTGTCCAAGTAATTAATCTATTACATTGTTCTTACCAGGACACAAAAACATTTGCCTTAGTTTCTCCATGTCCATCTATTCTAGGTAGATCTGTTCCACCTCTTACTTTTAATTTTTTGTTTTGTGTAATTTCTTCCTTAAGCTTTGCTTTATTTTTAATAGCACGAGGTAGACAGAACAGAGGTAATATGTTGTGTCTGCTAAAATATTCTGTACAAGCTCTAATAGAGTCACCCCATTTGGTCACAGGACTATTTCATTTTTTACTCTCTCCAATGCTATTTTCTTCCAGATGATAATCACTACACATGTCCTAATAATGCCTTACTGCTTACTGAAGAACTTCAAAAAGCGTTGAGACCAAGGCTTTGTTTTCTGTGCAGCATCACAGGGAAGGGATTATAATAACCTCCATTTTATAGGAAAACCATTTGAGGTTTAAGTCACTTGACCAATGCCCGGAAGTAAGTGAGACGCGAAACCAGAGTAAAACTCATGGTTTGTGATTTTGATCTCAGACGAAGGTTTCTGTCTCTCGGCAGGTGAACCCGTTTTTTTCTCCCATGAAAGAACTAGGTTATTTGTTGCCATTTCTATCAGGAAAAGGCAGAACTGAACTCATGGTGTTGGATCATTTCCTGACCCAGTTTTAATTCTCCTAGAACCACTGATATAATTAAAAGCTTCTCTTCCAGCTTGTACTTGTACTTTATTTTTCTTATTAATAAAAAAAAGTAAAGAAAAAAAAACACAGCGTAAATTAGATTTTTGCAAGGGCCAAAGATACCATTGCCAAAAATTCTATCAGTGAAAAAAAAAGTGCTGAGTATATATCTATTTTTTCTTGTTTAATTTAATATATGGATAATAAGTAATACCCTCATTGCCATTCTCCCTAAAATGTAGCATGCGTAGTTTGTAATGTGCTTAAGGTTTTTCTTAAGTGATGGTTTTAGGATTTCTAGACTAATAACATTAAGCACATTTTTCAAGATCTCAGGATCACTATGCTGAAATCTGACTCTCGCATACTAGAAATGTTTACTTTTAAAAACTAACTTTGCTATATTACAGTAATGGAATTTATAAGCCTGTGATATAAAATGTGATTTTTTTTTATAATGAGGAAAATCCATATAATTGAAAGAGTTAGAGCTAGTTTAAGCTTTTCACTAAAAAAAAAAAAAAAAAAAGCTCTGAAACTCTGAAATTTTATAGGAAAATAGTCTGGGATTTCTGATGTAAGTTATAATAGTATCCAAATCATAAAAATGGTTTCTTAAACAGATGACAAATTAATTTTAAAAAGTAGTAAAATTAAGTTAGTTCTAGAAAAAACAAAAGTACTTCATTTTAATACAACTTGAAAATTAAGGTTAGGATTTAAAAACATAAATACTGGCTTTTCTATGTGATTCTGAAGATGTTACATAGTTCACCTAAAGATCCTCATTTATAATTCTAAATGCTTGCAGCCTTCTGAATAACTTTCCTTTCTGTCTAAAACTTTCCATCGTTAATCTCAGGCCAATAGTAACTTTTTGTAGTTTAAAAAATATTTAAGGGAGAAATTAATAAAACAAGTTTGGTGATCCTTAAAGAGGAATTGACATATCATCTTACATTTAAAATATTATTCGAATAATTTAAAAATACATCCTCAAAATGTCAAACTTCCCTAAGGTCTTTAATTCAACACAGAATTATTGCTCTTTGAAACTTTAGACATATAACAAATTAATTTAGGTGCCAGAAATGTTTTTAATACATAAGCTTTGTAGTATTCCTACAAATCTCTAATCTGTTGATTTTAGAAATGTGCACTTAAACACTACATTTTATGATTCCATTTTATAATTCCAGAACAGAAGATGCTACAAATCTAGAAGACAGCATTGCCTAAAGGTAACATAGTTGGAAAAAATCGTAATTGTATTTTGCCAATTTGATTTTCTCTGATTAAAAAGAAAAAAAATTTAAGTCGAAACAGTACACATTAAAGGCAATGCTACATTGCTAGTCTTAAGTAATTAAAAATCAGAGTTGAAAAATAATATTTAGTAATTTAGGCACATATAGTATTCTCCTTAATATTATTGTAAGGCAGCTAAATGAAAGACAGAAGGTAATAGTTGCTAATGCATTTGGGATTCAAATAAATCACATAGTTGCTGTATTCATATTCACATTTTATGCAAAACTAGCTTGAAACAATGCCTATTCTGTTTAAATAAGGTTCAGTCAAGCACCTTGATCACTGCATAGAAATAAAGCAGAAAAGAAAAATCAGTAATTAAAATGCAAGTTCCAGGGGAGAATACTTCCAGAAGAAAGCCACAGAAGCACCTGATTCTAAAAATGCCAGGCGGTTTTCATAACTGCGTGCCATTTGTTAGCAGGTGGAAGAACACATTTATAACCGCACCTGCCTGTCAATAGCTTCATTGTAAAGCTGATAGTTTAATTAAATATTCAAAAGAAAGCTATTAGAATAATTGCTCACTTACTCTGGTAGCCACTGTTTTAATCACAGCAAAATGTAGCATTATTTCATGATTTCTGCCCCCTCAATTCTCCAGCATTTTAAAAAATTAGTGGCTTTTCTAATATGTTTCTGTGAATTGTTGAAACGAATGGTCAGATGGAAGTTGTATATACTCCTTTTAGTGTCAAAGACTCTTCACATAAATGTTTGTTACAGAGCAACAGAAAAGGATTCATCACAATAGGAATATAACAAAAGTTCAATTGGAATACAAAGTGGCCCTTTTTGTCCATCTGGTATATATGACACTAATTTCAGGTCTCCATGAGAAGGTGCAAAAAGGCAGAAATGTCTTCATTATGATTGTAAAACCATTAAAAAAAGATGAAATAAAATGTCTACTTCCTGATTTATTTAGTCCATATTTATCGGAAATATTTTCTAAGCAGAAGGATAGCTTCAAATGTACTTTTCCCTAAAAGTTCCTTGTATAGTTAATCTTGCTTCTCGATACTAATGACTTTATTATTAGAAATCTCTCGTTCCATGTAAGTTTATCCAAACCCCAAAATAAACCCGGAGAGCCTTGCTCATTAGCATCCACATTCCCTTGGTTTGTTCTAGGCAGGTTTGCATTTAACTTACCGCAGTAACTTCCCAAAGCCTTCACCTTTGTCTTACGTGAATTATTTTTATACCCTCCCCTTCCTAACGCTTCTCATTCTTTTTCACATTTTGGGAACTTCTATAAAGGTTCTGTAAATACTAACTATATAGTTAGTAACTGCCTATTGTTTATGGAGGCCAAGGGTAAACATCTTCCCTCAAGTCTTTTTTTAAACAAATATATATATATATATATATATATATATTTGTTTAAACATCTTCCCTCAAGTCTTTTTTTAAACAAATATATATATATATATATATATTTGTTTAAAAAAAGATTGAGGGAAGATATATATATATATATATATATATATATATATATATATATATATATAAATAATTGATTTCAGAGAGGAAGGGAGGATGTGGAAACATCAATGATGAGAGAGAATCATTGATTGGCTGCCTCCTGCACGCCCCCTACTGGGGATTGAGCCCACAACCCAGGCATGTGCCCTTAACCGGAATACGAACCTGGGACCCTTCAGTCCACAGGCCGACACTCTGCCCACTGAGCCAAACCTACTAGGGCTTCTCTCAAGTCTTTATTGAACATTTACTATGAGGATTTAAATGTATAAACCTATTTGTAGTTTATATTCATGTTCCTGACCACAATCCTATTACACAGAAACGTGGACATTTTTATTGGGTGGAGAAATGAAGGAGCACATGTTAAATGTTCTCTCTTACTAAGCCTTGCTTTTGATGCTCTATGTACAGGGTCACATGGATTCCTCACACTAACCAGACTTTTCAGTTTTTCTTGAACCCTCTCTTTCCCATCTCATATCTGATCTCTCAGCAAATCTTGTCTCTTCTACTTTCAAAATATATCCAGAATATGACTGTTTCTTACCACCTCCTCCGCTACTATCTTGGTTCAAGCAATCATACTCTCACCTGCAATATTGCACTAGCTCCCTAAGGGACTTACCCTGCTTATAGTACATCTCCTCCCCCGAAGTCCATTCTCACACGGCATACAGAATGGTCTTGTAAAAACAAGGTCAGTCACTCTTTCTCACTCCGTTAGCTGTCCATTTCACTTAGAAACCACAGCTATTTCTCTGACTTAGCAGATCTTGCACTGTCACTCATTTTAATGGCCTCCTCCAATACTCCAGGCCATGTATCTCCTCACAATCCTTGGGTCTTCTCTTTTTCTTATAGATCTTCCCTCAGATGCCACCTTGTCGGTGATGCCTAATCTGGGCTCCCCACCTAAAATGCAGTCATTTTTCCCCTCCCTGAGTCTTCTTGTCACTCTTTATGCTTTAATTTTTTTCTCCTCGGCATCTAACACTACCTAGCACACCCTATATGTTGCTATACATTTTAACATCTACAGGATGTATCCCCAACAATGTATACACACTTTAACAGCTGATAGCTCAATTTTGAGAAATTTTGGGGGACACCTTATATATTAATCATGTAGAAGATCTGCCTATTCTAATACAATATAAACTACATAAGGGCAGGGTTCAAATGAATGTTTCACTTTATAGGCAAGAGCAGTATGTGGCACATACAAAACAATAAATAGTTGTTGAATGAAAAGTTGTTGAATAAACACCTGCATAAGAAAAGCAACATTATTGTTGTCTACATTGTAGCAATAAGTAAATATGGTGCATAGAGTGATAAAAAAATTTGTCTGAGGCCACAAAAACCAGCCTTTTCTAACTCCCACAGTGTGCCTTTAACCACAATTCAAATCAGCCTGCCCAAAAAGATCACTAATTCCTGAGACAGGTGCTTTTCTTTCTTTACCATGCAATCTCCTACATGACATGTCCCTGGTAAGACAAAGGTCCAAGCAAATAAGATAGCATTCGGGCTTTGCCCAGAGCAAGCATATAATGCATATTGGAAGGCATGAGATAACTTGAAGGACTAAGACTTATCATATGTGTATTTATTACTTATTTGAAATGTAAGAGGTATATCAGAGGTATAGTATTTAAAGTAACTTTGTTTCTTACACAGCAGGTGACTTAGAAGTTTCTCTGGGTTTCATCTTCCCATTTCTGAAATGTAGTGATAAGGAAGAGATGAGGTTTTGTGCCTAGTGCATTTAAGCTTCCTGTCTGCTATCAGCACTATTATGGCTGTTACTATTATTTTGGGGTGAATGAAATACAGACTCCCCATCGTGGGTTAAGCATCTCTGGGTCATCTCACTCTGCCCAACACCCAAGTTCATTTCTTCTCTCTTCCCACATATTCAGCTCCAGTCACCAGGCTTTCTTGAGAAGCTCATTTCCAGCTCAAGGCCCATCATCTGGTTGCTCTGTTTAAAGAACACTATCACTGCCTCTTCACTCTTGAAGTCTCAACAAATGCCACCTGCTTTGTGTGGCTTTCATGAACAACCCAAACTAAAGAAGGTTACATCTCCCTACCAGTCACTCTTTATTGGTTTCCTTTCCTGATTTGTTTTTCCATATTTGGAGTTACTTAATTCCTCTTCTTTTTTTCTTTTCTTTTTTTTTTTTTTTTTTTTTTTTTGGTCTGTCTGCCCATAAGAATAGGAAACACAGAGGACAATAACTTTATTTCTCTTTTTGATGGCATCTTCTTAGTACCTAAAGCAGTGCCTACAACAGATATTGTAGGTGCTCAGTAAATATCTGTGCAATAAATACGTGAGGGAATAGGTAACTAGGTCAGTAACTAGGTAAACACACAAATAAATAGAATGCTTGGTTCAGATTAGGACTCTCTGATGCAGGACTACATGAAAAACTCACGAAGAATAGTCTACGAAATGGAGAGGAGGCTTTTAAAAGTAGAGACAACCCTTGGGCAGAAACATGCATTTTTTTAAACTTCAAGTACAAATATTGTATCAAACTCTTCAGATACAGCCCTAATGTATCCTCAAAGCATTTAAGTGTGGTATTCAAAAATAGTCCAATTGCCGAACATTTTGAGACTTGGTTCCCATCTGCCTTGAAGGGTATTATTTTGGTCCATGCCCGTTTTCATGGGTCTCTTTTCTCTAATACAGCTAGCATATCATTTGACCCCCTAATTACTGAAGAGAGTCTGAATCCCCATGCTTTTGAAGTACCTACAGGTAATGTGAATCATTAGAAGCATATGTCATAAAACCTGAAGACATTTTTCAAATCACTTAAATTATAATAATTAATTTAATATGCTTCATATGGTTAAACTATCTTTAGTTTCAAGCCATATGCTTCCTTCATGAAATGGAGTTTCAGATTTTTCTATTGCTTTTATTCTTTTAATTTTTTTAAATATATTTTTATTGATTTCAGAGAGGAAGGGGGAGAGAGAGAGAGAGAAAAACATCAATGATGAGAGAGAATCATTGATCAACTGCCTCCTTCCTGCCCCCTACTGGGGATGTGCCCTGACAAGGAATGGAACCTGGAACCCTTCAATCCGCAGGCCAATGCTATCCATTGAGCCACACCAGCTAGGATGGGATTTTTCTAAAGCTTTTAAAATACAGTCCCCAAACTGGAATTGTTCAGCACATTAAGAGCTAACATGTCTCCCCTAGAAACATGCCTTAGTGTCTGTAATAAGTATTAATAAATTTTTTAAAACTTGCTTTAAAATAAAAGGACATGCTTATATACAAGGTGGGGCAAAAGTAACTTTACAGTTGTGAGTAGGCAAAACATAGAGTTTACTCCTATAGTGATGAATGCTTGCTGCATCCAGCCATCTGAACTTTCCTTTACAACATAAAAAGCCAACTCTGCTCAGGATATTGTTGTCACAGCCCAAGATATATTTTGCTGTCACAGGCTCTTAGCTTTACTCTGCAGACACCATTTATTTCCTCCCAAAGAATCTGTTTTTCAAAATACTTTTGGATTTAATTTTTTTTCTGTCCTTAGATCTTTCTAGATTATCCCCATTCTTTCAGAGGTGGATTCGCTATTTTAAAGTTTATTGTTACCTCTGTTTTATATTTTGCTTCGTTTACTTTTCAACTGTTCACATCCCAAGACCATGTTAACAGTTAAATCATGCCATTGTGGCTTCAGTGATGAATCAACTACAAGGGAAAGTTTGCTGAGAATTTACACAGTGGCAAATAAAAGATTTTCTGACATAAATATAACTTGAAGTGGAAATATTCATCAACCAGCACTGATTTTTTTTCTTCTTAGACTTGAAATGCTTTTTTATTTAAAGAGACTATTTAACTTGTGGCTTATCTGGCAAATGCCAAGAAGTAGATTCATTTTAATTTGTTCTCCCTACTGCTTTCAACAATTATTGGGTAACTGGGCTGCTGATGGGATGAAATGACAAAAGACTGCTTACCTTGTGCAATGACAAGTCAGGATTACAGGTGTTAGTAATTATTTAAATTCCACTGTGTAAGTTCTTTGGCTTTCATAGACGTATATGTGGAGAAACAATGACATCATTTGAGGAAACAATTTTTGATAGAAATGTAACTTTTTTCCACTCTGGTGCAGGACTTCCAGTGATACTCTGGTTCATTTAAGAGAAACAGGCATCTTTGTTTCAATTGGCATATTTTGGATTATTTCACTGATGTAACAACCTGTTCCACTGTCTATTGTCAAACAATTGTGCATAGAATCACCTTGATATTAATCTAGGGAGACTCTGGCAACCAGAATGCATCACCACCTACATAGCTAAATTTTCAAAGGTTCTTATTCCAAATACTCGTGACTAATAGTGATTTTTTTATACATATGTACAGACGTCTTGCTAGATGTGCAAATCCCAGGGAATCTAGTTGACAACATATGATATTCCCTGGTCAATGTAAACTCAAATTAGCTGCAGAAAGAGTGATTTGCAGGCCAGTTGTATAACGTTGCTAACCAGCTGCATGGACAGGGCTGGCTATCTGCTTCTGGACTTGCTTTAGCTAATGTCCACTGGAACATGAGAAGAAACAGAAATAATTTTTCTTTTTGCATAGACTACTTCATTACAGGCCAGCTGTAACCTTAATGACCAACAGCTGTAAGTATGTATTGGCCAAAAGCTGAGAATTAAAGCATAATAGAAATTTAGGAAATAGATGAATTGGCAGGTGTTGGAAAGATGAATTGTTGCTTAAAGTAATAGGTTGTTTAAAGCAGAATATTCTGGTAAGTGTCTATAGGAAGAAGTTCCTAGTATTTAAAAGCTACTAGTAACCAGTACTTTGGCATTAAGAGTTGGTCCTTGGTCCTTAATGTTTTATTCTAAGTCTCATGTGGTGCTTTTATTATAAATGCTATGCCAACCTGTTTGGAGACTGACAATACATGAGCATAGATTTTTATTTTTTTCTGTATGTTCACTTTAGGGAAAAATATACTACTAATTAACCTTTGAGTTACTAAATATTTTTTGAAAAATAATTTCTGGTCACCTTTATTCTTAAAGTTTTATTTCTAATTAATTACCTATTTGTCTGCTCAGAAAATTAAGTTAGAACTATGGTTATAAAAGCTCTGATTATTTTTGAATAACAGCCAAATTAATAATTTTGTGGCATCCCTCAGAATATTGAAGAGATCTGGCTTTTGCAAATTTTGAATATTACTAAACACATTTATTACACATTTAAATTTTTCTTAGGCATTTTTTTTTACAGTGTAATAATTATTTAATTTAAAAAATTGGGTCCAGAATGTCAAGTAATTAGAGCATTGTTTCCAATAATTAATATCAACTCTCAAATGATTCTTTCAAATTTTAAAAATGTGATCTACCCACAGGTTCTCCAATATATTACATTTTTAAAAGATAATTGTTTATATGAACTTTCAGTATAAAAATTTGTGCACTCTCTAAATTATTGCTAGCCAATAAATAACGGGGAGTTATTTTCTGTCTAGCCTCTTTAGGTTTGTGCAATAAGCAAATTGCCTGGTATAATTTCAAACAGTTCTTTGAAAACATTCTTTCAATGATAGCTTTATGTATAAAATATTAACATTTGGGGAGAGGTAGGTAGTAGGATGGAAGACAGCAAGGAAGAAGGCTTTGCTGATCAACTCACTCTACATTTTTATTCTCAGAACTGCCAAGTGATGATTTATATGGATATTTTCTTGTAAAACCACAACTCGTTCACTTCCCTGAGACTTGTAGCTCTGGAAATGTAAGTTACATAAAGCTGCAGACTCTGCTTGAACTTCTGTAGTTTCTTTGCTGGTCTCTTGGTCTCCTTCTGCAGAACTTCTGCCAGTAGCAATGCCAACGCTGCCTTCTGGCACCACAGTGATGCCATAACCCCTTTTTACAGCATGTGGAAAACACAGCACACACTCCACCTCCAAAGCAGCCATGTGAGCAGAGGGCAGGACTACTCTCTTTACATCGATGGTGCCAATTACAGCATCCGGCAGCACCCAAAATATCATTCTCCTCTTCCTCATCGAAACTTTGTTCTTTCATCGGAAGCCTCGTTCTCGTCCCTTGTTTTTGCTAACCATGCCTGACACTGAAATAAGTGAAAGGAGGCACCCTGGACATATATGGACATACGTTAAAAGCATATCCATTTACCTCCCCCACTCTTTCTTGTGTATAACGAGGTGCATAATGTCTTCCTTGTTCTTGCTGTTTAAAAAAAAGTTTACAATTCATACTGCAGAATATCTGGTAATCCTCTCCAAATGCATACAGTAAATCCGCCCTGCCCTTGCCGAGGTTTTAATTTGCATGCTGCGTCTCTGGAAGCATTCCCTAGTCTTCTAAGAAAGCATTCCAGTGTCTGCCTCCCTAAGAGTCCATATGGCAAATGCCTCTGCCATCCCAGGACTTTTCTTATTTAAGGCCAAACATACCCCCTTTATGTTTGGAGCTCTCAGTAGGAGCCTAACAAAGATTGTGGAAATTATGGGGAGAATAAAGGCAAAGTGGAGTCAAGAGGATGAAGAAAGTATATTGGAAGACCAAACCTCTATGTGCTGATTAAGCGGCACCCACATAATGCACATCTTGGAACAAGGCACTCTCCTCACTTTGCTCCAGGAAATGAGAATGGCGAGGGCATATATCAGATGATGGAGTTGATTAGGTTAGCAGTTCAATTAAAATGTTTAAGTGATCCCGCAGTTACATACTGATTTTACATTTATTTTACTCAGGGGACACCTGCCATGAATGTTATTTTAAAAGAAAGAGCTAGGGATTTTAAGAGCATTTGAGTTTGTGTGTGTGTGTTTGTGTGTGTGTATGTGTGTGTGTGTGTGTGTGTGTGTGTGTTTAATGGGGCACTTTTAAATGTCATAAGTGGGCAAACAAAACTCTCAAGTGTGTGCTCACCCAGACAATCCCTAAACGTATAAGGCAGTCAGTCATGCCTCTGGAAAAAATCAATCACAACACCAGTTCTGCCTCTGAAATGCAAAATTACAACTTTGAACTCATATTCAGGACCTTGTGCTGACGATGAAGACATTTAAAGGGAATAATGAAAGGGAAGGTCTTTTTAAGTGAGTCTTTTCCCCTAAAGACTTTGGTAGGATCTATTCATTCCACAAACATTTACCCATTACTTTCTCTGGCCCTGGCATTCTACTGGGTTCTGGAGGAAAGAGAATTACACCATAGTTCATCCCTTTAAGAAACCCACAGGCAGGGGGGATGGGCGGGGCAGGGGCGGGGGCGGGGGAACCAGCATGACATAGATGATTGTTAAAACCATGAGTGAAATGCATGACAGAGATGGCTATGGGTTACATTCCTCTTCCCACCAAAACCACTAACCTGACGAGGTCAAGGGTCTTGGAAATTATAATCACTGAATCTTTTCTTTAATTGAATTTATTAGGGTGGCATTGGTTAGTAAAAATATACAGGTTTCACGTATACAATTCTACAATGCGTCATCTGTATATTATATTGTGTGTTCACCACCCCAAGTCAGGCCTCCTTCCATCACCATTTGTCCCCCCTTTACCTTATTCTACCTCCCCACAGTGACCCTGTCCCTCTGGTAATCCCAATATTATTGTCTATAAACATGAGTCTTCCTTTTCTTTATTTCTTTTTTTTTCTTCCTTAATCCCTTCATCCTTATCACCCAGTCCCCTCCTCCCCCTCTGATAGCTATCAGTCTGTTCCCCGTATCCATGAGTCTGTCTCCACTTTGTTAGTTTGTTTTGTTCATTAGATTTGACATATAAGTGAAATCATGTGGTACTTGTCTTTCTCTGGCTAGCTTATTTCCCGTAGCATAACACCCTCCAGGTGCATCCATGCTGTCACAAAAGAAGATTGCCTTCTTTTTTATGGCTGAGTAGTAGCCCATTGTTATATGTACCACAGCTTTCTTATGCACTCATCTACTGCTGGGCACTTGGGCTGCTTCCAAATCTGGCTATTGTAAATAGTGCTGCAGTGAACATAAGGGTACATATATTCTTTTGAATGTGTGTTTTGGGTTTCTTTGGATATATTCCCAGAAGTGGAATCTGAGTCATAAGGCAGACTCATTTTTAATTTTTTGATGTAACTCCATACTGCTTTCCACAGCGGCTGCTCCAGTCTACATTCCCACCAACAGGGCATGAGGGTATCCTTTCTCCACATCCTTGTCAATACTTGTCATTTGTGCATTTATCGATGGCAGCCATTCTGACCGGGGTGAGGTGGTATCTCATTGCGGTTTTAATGTGCATTTCTCTGGTGATTAGAGATGATGACTATCCTTTCATATGTCTATTGGCCATCTGTATGTCCTGTTTGGAGAAATGGTTATTCAGGTTCTTTGCCCATTTCTTAATTGGATTGTTTGTTTTTGGTGTGGTGAGTTTTATAAAGTTCCTTATAAATTTTCAATATTAAGCCTTCATTGATTGGTCCGAAGGCTGTGGGGTATTGTTAGGCTACACTGAGTCTTAAGGGTAGGAGTTAGCAAATAATAATGGTCTGGGATGGCAAAGGAGAGCATGAGCACAGTTTGAGGCAGGGTAAGAAAGATTTAACTGAGGTGTAAAGGGTGAGGAATGGAGTGGTGAAGGATGAGGTTTAAGAGGTGAACAGGCTCTAACCAAGTGATATAGGCTCTCTAAAGCTCACTAGCGAGCTTGAATTTTTAAATTATTATTATAAGTCTTGGTGTCTTAGACTTCACCATTTTTTGTCATAGGTCTGAATCTCCTTACATACGTTAAATGTATCTCTTATCCTCTTTTTACATCAATAAATTTATTTTTTTTAATGTTTGTGGACGCTGGTCTCGGAATCATAAATGTCAAGGGAAGTGACTAGATGTGTGTTAGGTGACAGCAATGATGAAGACTGGGGGTGGGACAGAACTGGGTAATTAAGCATCAGAGGGAGGTGAATAAGCTCTCCCTGTGGCGATGAAGACCCAGGGCAGTGCGAAACCCCACCTCTGACCCGGGTCTGGCAGGAAGAGGAGCCTCAACTACATAAGCCACGGGGACCATATTTTCAAGGTGAAAGTAGTTAAGGGCAAAGGGCAAAGTCCTCTGCCAACATTCGGGAGGATTCAGTAGAAACTGTTAAAAATAGATGAAGGGTTTCAGAGGAGGAGACGCAAAGGAGGGAGGCCTACAGTAATGGGTTCCAGGTCAAGAGGATTTATGACAAGAGCAGCCTGAGGGGACTAGAGAGGATGGGAGTCTTTGTGGAGAGTTGGAGGGGAGTGGGGTCAGCGAGAGCCCTGAAGAGTGACTGAACTCAAATGGTCAAATGTTTGCCCAGTGGTTTCCAGGCCAGAACTGGCTGAGCCGTTAGAGGCCCAAGCTGACATGGGAGTAGATTTGTGATGATAGTTTTTGATTGCCTTTATCAACCTTTTTCTGCAAAGCAGCCTAGTTCTATGAACAGGTCTGCAATATTGACTCTGCTTCTTGCTGGTTGTGTGACCGACCATGTGCCTCAGTTTCCTCAGTAGAAAATGGGTATTTTCATGCTGTCTTTATAGAGTTGAGGCAATTGTTAAATGAGTAAATGCATATGAAGTATTGATCAGAGTTACATGCCCCCCACATTTTAGCTAGTGTTGTTTTGAACTTGCATCCCCTGGAATAGAATGTTTCCTATCATTCTCACTATTGCTTAAAAATTTTTAATGGAATAACTATCTTTATAGAGAAATACTTAGGACAAATATTATTCTTAAGTCTTATAAAAATTCTTAAAAAATTCCAGCAACATTCTATTTTTTTTTAAATGCAGACATAAAATTTCATCATTTAAAGATCAAAATTAATGGGATAAGTCATCTTCATGACAAATTTAGTCTAAGACACAAGATAGGGTATTTTATAGCCATGTATGCACACATGCCTGCTTGTTGAGAGCTCCTATTTGCTACATCAAACCCCCTTTTCCTACGGCTGCACTATGACTACCATTTCAACTCAAGGGAAATAATCATTTTTCACTGTTCGCATGGCTTCCTATACCAAGTCCCACCCAAAATCTGTTCTCATATTACTTACATATATATGAAATAAGTGTTTTCCATCACTCAGAAATACAGGAAAGCCCTCAAATATTTTCCATTATCCAATGCCTAAAGACTTTGTAATGGGAACAAACTATTGAAAGGGAATGGGTATTACAGATAGGCAGACAGGACAAAAATTAATGATGGCTGATTGAAAAGTTAATGTTAGGGGGTTTATGAAACCAAAACTAGCAGGACGGATTCTCCTGCCCTCACAACCTATACTTCCTTGCCTCTCTCAAGTTTCGCTGCCACCCTTATTCTCATTAAAGTTATCAGGCCAAATGCTAGCAAGCATTTTCTCAGAACCTCAGGAAGCAATGCCATTGAGTGATCACCATGCTCTTAGCCCAATCAAGTTCAAGGAGAGATATAGGAGCTGGTGGGATAGTTCATTCAACTCATTCATGTTTCAGAAGATGCCACAAAACACCTTGGATTTTCAGAAATTATAAGTTCTGTGCAGTCTTACTATTCTCTGAACTGGTCCCTAGAAAAATAGTAAAATTTGCTATCTTTCCATCCCTTTCTTTTCAAACTTCTGATATCAAATACTTTCTACCAGGACCTGACCAATTAATTAATATTGAAATAACTGTGACTAAATAGTTTATGGTCCCTGGGGGTGTATGTACAGTGTTGTTTGAAACAAAATAATGAATCACTAATAATAAACCTTTAGAGAAATTTGATTGAAAAGGAAATTTCAGCCATTCTTAATTTTCATTTTTTCTGCCTATCTGTAATATCTATTCATTTTTAATAGTTTGTTCCCAAATGGTCCATGACTTATAAATGAATAACCCTAAAGGCAGTATTAGGTTTATTTATTTTTTCTTTTTCATTTACTACTTGATGTATGTGAAAATTATACATAAAAACATTTTTTTTTCTCTCACAACTACCCTCTATCCCAAGCATCACCACCTCTTCCTTGATGACTGCAATGGTCTCCTAACTTGTATTCTTGCCTCTTTTACTTAATTTTCAAAACAGCAGCCACAGTGACACTGATATAACATAAATCAGACTCATGTCACTCCGCACTCAACACGTTCCGGAGGCTGCCCATCTTGCTCAGAGTGATGTCTTGAAGTCCACGCCGGAAGTGTGAGAGGCTCTGCATGCTCTGGCTCCTCCTTAGCTCTCCAGCTCAGTCTCCTACTTCCCTCCCCATTTTTACTCAGCAACAGCCACACTGGCCTCCTTGTTGCTTCTCCCATAGCTCTTTGCTTCCAAGGCTCTGTATTGGCTGTTCCTTCTAGCAGACTATCCACTAGAACTTTCTGGAGTGATGGAAATGTCCTACACCTGAGCTGTCTGCTTTTGGAGAACACAGGTTTAGAGTCATCATCCCTGAGATAGCTGTATTATTTTCCTCCTTTTGGGTCTTTAATGTCATTACACCTAAAAGTTCAGCCATCCCCTTTTCAGCATTTTTCTATCCCCTATCATGATTTATTTTGTCTTTTTGGCATTTATCACTATCTGCTGTACCCTATCTTACCTAATAAAAGAGAAACATGCAAATTAACCATCACTCTGCTATGCCCACAGCCAATCAGAGTGAGTATGCAAATTAACCCAACAAAGATGGAGG
Organism: Corynorhinus townsendii; assembly: GCA_026230045.1. Lineage (NCBI taxonomy): Eukaryota > Metazoa > Chordata > Mammalia > Chiroptera > Vespertilionidae > Corynorhinus > Corynorhinus townsendii. The sequence goes on from JAPDVU010000010.1 coordinate 33,916,551, forward strand.
TTAATTTTCATATGCAGGCACAGAGCAGTGTGAAGCCTGCTATGAGGGGAAGCAGGGCGGTGGAGGGAGCTATTGGAGTGGTGCTCTAGACAGAAGTGAGGACTTGCCGGCTCCTGGGCGGCCAGGGAGCAGGGACTTGCCAGCTCCCAGTAGGAGTGGGGATGTGCCGGCTCCAGGCAGCCCGGGAGTGGGGACATGCCAGCTCTCGGGTGGCCGGGGAGCGGGGAATTGCTGGCTCCTGGTGGGAGCGGGAACATGCCAGCTCCCAGACTGCTGGGAATGAAGCCAGGGGCCTATTCTTGCACGAATATCATGCGACAGGCCTCTAATCCTATATAATAAGAGCATAATATGCAAATCGACTGAACTGCAGAATGACCGGCCGCTATGATGCACATTGACCACCAGGGGGCAGACACTCAATGCAGGAGCTGCCCCCTGGTGGTCAGTGCATTCCCATTGGGGGAGTGCCAATCAGCCAGAAGCCGGGCTCACGGCTGGAGAGCGCAGTGGTGGTGGCGGGAGCCTCTCCCGTCTCCCCTGCAGGTAGGCAGTAAGGAGCAAGGGGTCCTGGACCATGAGAGCCCCGGACTGCAAGAGGGAGGCACAGGCTGGGCTGAGGGACCCCACTCTCCCACCCCCCACCTCCCCCATCCCCCCCAACCCCCATGTATGAATCTCATGCACTGGGCCTCTAGTATGTAATAATTCCATGTTTAGTTCCTGTCTGTCACACAAAGGCAGGGAATTTTATTTATTTACTTTGTTGTTGTTGTTTTATTTTGTTTTCCTCATTCATTGTTGAATTCCCAAGAACTCAGAATGGTGTCTAGCACAGGGTAGGTTGCCCCCCAGATATTTGCTAAATAAATGAGTAAATGACAATTAATACTTTATAAAACAGCATCATGGTATTTGTGTTGGTAGCATTTCTTGGTGGGGGGTGGAGAGGTATTGTAGGAAATAATAGAATAATTCAATTCTAATCTTAATTTTAATAATAAATAATCAGATTCTAATAATAATTCTAGAATTCCCTACTCTTTTAAGTTCTGAAATACTTAAGCCAAGGAGGAAATATTACAATTCCGGCACTAGACATTCCTGATTCTGTAAGTTACTGCATAGCTCTGTGCATCATTGGTAGTTGATAAATTTTGCTCTAGCTGGGACTGCACTCTTTCCCCAAGTATTTACTTGATAGTAAAATATATATAAAAAAAACACACCAATGTTCAGGTTGGAGTAAAAGAAATTCCCATTAACTAAGCACAAAGACAAACTACTTCATGATTGCTTACTATCTTAAAATATCACTTACCCTCGCCTGGAAGTTTGTTATCTAATAGTATTATGTTCCCTTATGTGGGGCTACATAAAAAGATAAAAATCTAATTGACAAAAGCATACTTCTCTTAAAAAGTGCATAGAATTTTACTATATTCAATAAAAGCTCTGAGTAGCTTCCAAAAAGCCTGAAATAATATATAAATAAAAATTTCAAAAGAAATCACTAGGCCATAACACCTTCTCAGATGGAGGTTCTAAGAGGAATGGAAAAATACCAGCAACAAAGTACAAATCTCATCTGAGGCTAGAAGTTACCTTACTAAAGAACTATTAGGGATAACCCTGGCTGGTGTGGCTCAGTTGGTTGTTATTGTCCAATGCACTGAAAGGTCACTGGTTCAATTCCGGGTCTGGGCACATATCCAGGTTGTGGGTTTGATCACTGGTCGGGATGTGTATGGGAGGTAATGGATGCTTCTCTCTCTCCCCCCTCTTCCTTCCGATCTCTCTAAAAGCAAATAAAAGTATATTTTTAAAAATATATATATTAGGGGACAGAGCTTAAATTTAATTTTGTTTAACTGAATATTGAATGCAGTAACTTTTTTTCTGGTTGGTTTTGGGAGAAGGTGCTAAAAAATGTGCTGAATGTGCCCATGATTTTAAATTGTATGTCTGTATTTTAACCAGTCCTATCCTACCTCACCCCCACCCATAAAAAAATAAAAAGACTGACTCACATCATCAAGCTGTTTCACCATGATTACCTCAGGTTAAACACTCCCCTTTGAAACAGATGGTCAATTGCCAGTTTAATAGAAGGAATTGTCAGCCTTCCTCTCATCCATCGAATATGCTTTTCATACCCCGTGTGCCAGCAAATTGCTACAGGTTCAAATAGTGCCCTGCGAATCATAGGGAAACCATAATCGAGACTGTCAGGCAGCCTCTTTTCCCCCCATCCTTTTCCTTTGTATAGGAAAATTGTTCTACTTTCATATAATTAACATTCAGCAACACAGCACATGGGAATAGCAAGATGGGGTCTTACAACTTCATCAAAACTAAGAGCGTACCATTATGTAAGATAAAGAATTAGCAATAAATGTAGAGTTCCCAGAATAAATAATATCTCTTTTACCACTGGGCATACTTGGCATGAACCAGAATCCTTTTTTTTTTTTTTTTTTTTTGTTAGCCAACAACAACAACAAAGGAAGTTAACTTTGATTTTTCTGTTTAAACTGTCACAAATGTGCGCTGTCCGCTACAGTTCTATCTCAGTGCTAGTTTGGGTTGTAACTTATCCTTGGGAAATTTGTACTTTCAAAGAATAGAGAATGCTTGTAGAGACAATGTCATTTATTTCCCATACGGAATCCTAAATATTGCCAGATTAAATAGATGGGTGTAAGGATGTGGAATGAGCATAGAAAGAGAAAACTGAGTTCAAGTTCAGCTATGCCACTTCTGTCATCTTTGGCAGATTTGAATTTCAGTTTCTTCATCTTCCTACTTAAGACAGTTAATTTAGGAATCACATGTAAAGTATCTAAGATATCTGGTACTTTATGGATGCTAATAACTTAATAGCATTACTATTATTATCATTATCATTATCATCATTAAATTGTACAAGCAATTGTAGTGATCTAGAGCAAGTCTCCCCAAATGGGCCACCCCAACATGCAAATGATTTTGACCTAAAAACAATTAAAACCCAACATACTTAAGAAGAGTCTTTTGTTTGTGTGTGTGTGTGTGTGTGTGTGTGTGTGTGTGTGTGTGTTTTACCCCCCTCCCCCACCCCTTTACCTGCCTAAAGGAATTCAGATAGAAAAGCCTGCTTCTAAAAGGGAACCTTAGCATATCACCTTAGCATATTTGAATTAAGTGTAGCAGACAGGGGAGATCTGAGCAAATCTTTTGTTAGGTCACCTCTGAGTTCCAGGGTTTCTGGGTGGCCCTGCAAGAATTTGTTCACCCCATGTTTACTCTTTCGCATCTACCTGTGAATTGCCTACGTTCCCTTTGAAATCCTCCACGCTTGCCTCCCTTTAGGTAGTCCAGAATGACATATAAGTCTCACTGCCTAATGTGTCTTTGGGTCTCCTGTTCTTATGTGAGCCTATCTACACTAATAAAAGAGAAACATGCAAATTGATCATCATTCCACTACACCCACAGCCAATCAGGACCAAGTATTCAAATTAGCCCAACGAAGATGGCGACGGCCATGGAGCTGGAGAGAGCAGGAGGCTTGGGTTGCCCCCAGCAATGGAGGAAGCCAAGCTTCCCGTCTGCCCTGGCCAGCCCTGGCTTCCACTTAAGGCTACAAGTTTCAATTATAGAAGATAGATAAATCCCAGATACCTGCTTCCAGCCGGCCCTAGCCTCTGCTCAAGGAGGCGCTGAAAAAAAAGAAAGAAAGGAAAAAAGGAGGGGCGGGGAGCCTGGATCTCCGGGGGGCGTGACCAGCCTGAAAACGGCCCTCAGCTCCTCACCCAGGCTGGCCACACTCCCATGGCGTGAGGGTCCCCACTGGGGGGCTTGGCCAGCCAGCGAACAGCCATCAGCCCCTCACCCAGGCTGGCCAGGCACCACAGTGGGGACCCCCACCCTGATGGGGGTGTGGCCAGCCTTAAAACAGCCCTTAGCCCCTCACCCCATCAGTGAGGGTCAGTTGGAGGTGATCAGGACACCGGGGAGGGGGGCAGTTTGGTGTGAGCAGGCCAGCAGGAGGGCAGTTGGGGGTGAGCAGGCCAGTAGGGAGGGAAGGTGGGAGCGAGCAGGCCAGCAGGGGGGGCAGTTGAGAGTGAGCACACTGGCATGGGGGGGCAGTTGGGGTGATCAGGCTGGCAGGGGGGCATTTGGGGGCAGGCAGGCTGGCAGGCAGAATGGTTAGGGACAATCAGGCAGGCAGGCAGGCAGGCAGGCATATGAGTGGTTAGGAGCCAGCAGTCCCAGATTGCGAGAGGGATGTCTGACTGCCGGTTTAGGCCTGATTCCTGTAAACTGGCAGTAGGACATCCTTCAAGGGGTCCCAGATTAGAGAAGATGCAGGCCAGGCTGAGGGACAACACCCCCCCATGCATGAATTTTGTGCACTGGGCCTCTAGTCCTACATAATAAAAGGCTAATATGCAAATCAACTGAACAATGGAATGACTGGTCACTATAATGCACACTGACTACCAGGGGGCAGACGCTCAATGCAGGAGCTGCCCGCTAGTGGTCAGTGCACACCCACAGGGGGAGTGCTGCTCAGCCAGAAGCCAGGCTCACAGCTGACGAGCGCAGGGTGGTGGCGGGGTCTCTCCCTCCTCCGTGGCAGCACTAAGGATGTCCGACTGCCAGCTTAGGTGCTTCCCCATGAAGAGCAGGCCTAAGCCATCAGTCAGACAACCCCGAGGCCTTCTAGAGTGTAAGACGGTGCAGGCTGGGTTGAGGGACGCCCCCCCAAGTGCACAAATTTCATGCACTGGGCCTCTAGTGTATTTATAATAAATTTTGTCATTTTCTCCTGTTACTCTATCTCATGTTAATTTATTAGTCCAGCTAAGAGAATTTAGAAGAATAAAAGGAAAAAAAAATTTTTGCCCTCGCAAGTATAATCACAACTAAAAATAAAAATTAGAAGGCATTGTTTTGTTTTTTTAGTTTCCCATATTTTTTTCTGAAATATTTAATAAATGTAATTTCACTCTTAATAAAAAAAGTTATGTTGGTTTCATACTAAAACTCCCTGCAATGCTTATCAGTGTATTCCACTAGGGAAAGAGAATCCAAATCATGTATTTTTTTATATAAAATATGAGAGTGCTTTTAAATGTCATATTACAGAAATGTCCAACTTAATTTATGGATAATGTCGCCCTTAACACTTTAATATATATATATATATATATATATATATATTACACACACACACATACTGAGTGGCCAGATCATTATGATCTCTGAATGCATAATAATCTGGCCACTCAGTGTATATCCTTTATAATAAAAACTTAATATGCAAATTTTCCCCTCTACCAGGAGTTCGACCAGAAGGCAGGCCGGCCAACTGCCCATGTCCCCTCCCCCTGGCCAGGCTGGCCAGAACCCACCCATGCACGAATTCATGCACCGGGCCTCTCTCTCTCCCGCTCCCTTCCTCTCTGAAATCAATACACACACACACACAAACACACACACACTGAGTGGCCAGATTATTATGACCACCCCATCAGTACTTTGTTGGTCCACCTTTTGCCTTCAACACTGTGGCGAGTCTTCTTGGCATTGACTCCACGAAATATTGAAAGGTGATGTGAGGAATCTGACACCATGCCTGATGAATAACACTGTCCAGTTCTGTGAGATTTGATGGTTGTGGAACCAATTGCCTGATGGCTCTTATAACTTCGTCCCACAAATGCTCAATTGGATTGAGATCTGGCGATTGTGGGGGCCACCTAAGCAAGGTAAAGGTCTCCCTCATGTTCTTGAAACCACTCCTGCACAATACAAGCACCGTGGCATGGCACATTGTCTTGTTGGAAGAAGCCATCTCCATTGGGATACGCCATCAACATGATAGGATGAACTTGATTAGCAATGATACTTAGATATGTTGTGCTATTTAGACATTGTTCTGAAAGGCCCAAATCATGCCAGGAAAACATGCCCCAAACCATAACACTGCCCCCACCAGCTTGAAGGGTTGTACTCATGCATGTGGGGTGCATGCTTTCATGCTATTTCTGCGAAATTCTCTCTCTGCCATCTGCATGATGCAACTGGAAATGTGATTCATCAGACCACATGACTTTTTCCCAATGCATGACTGTCCAATCCTTGTGTTCCTGTGCGAATTGGAGACGTTTTATCTTGGTAACTGCGGACAGCAAAGGTGTTCGAACAGGCCTTTGGCTTCAATATCCCATACGATGCAGTGTACGGCTAATTTGCCTACAAATGTCAGGTGGTCATAATAATCTGGCCACTCAGTCAGTGTGTATGTGTGTGTGTGTGTGTGTGTATGTGTGTGTTGATTTCAGAGAGGAAGGGAGAGGGAGAGAGAGATAGGAACATAAGTGATGAGAGAGAATCACTGATAGGCTGCCTCCCACACATCCCCCACCAGGGGATGAAGCCCACAACCTGGGCATGTGACCTGACCAGGAGTCAAACTGTGACCTCCTAATCCATAGGACAGTGCTCAACCACTGAGCCACAACAGTTGGGCCCCATTTACACTTTTTGAATCCCTGTAAATCTGAAGGAAAACTAGTTTCAACTTATCAATTAACCTATTAGAAGACCTATTTCATAAAAAATGTCCTAAAATTTCTATAAACTTTTCTTCATTGAACGGGGAGTTTCTTTTTACCAAAACTACAGAAACTTATACCCTGAAAACCAGAAGGTTTGAGTAGAAATTCTGGGCAAACTCTTCTTCCTGATCTCGTTTCTGCCTCAAATCAGAGCAACTTGAATTTTTCACAAGCGGCAACTCTCTTTTTACTGAAATTGTATAGGCTCACACATCTGGGACAACTGCAGCCGGCCTTAAAGTCACTTCATGCTTCTGTGTTTAGGGATCAAGAGTATTCATTGTTTTAGTGAGAAACTGTCCATAGAGCATATATGCATTCTAAAGTGCATAGTATCTCATATGTACGGCTCGCAGGAAAACTTCCCGCACAGATTTCTTTTGACTCTTTTTTGCCATTTCCCCCTAATTACTTCTCCATCCTAACCCCTTTCTCATTGACCAGTTTTTTGTTTTTCCCTTGTAGAAGATGTTAGAGTGTCTTTGAGTTAGAAAGGAAACGACATAGAAGGAAATGACAGAAGAAAGAAAGGCAGGAAAGGAAAAAAGTGGATTTAAAAATAAAAGCAAGAGAAACCCTTTTTCTCATTCTTTCAGTCCATGTTTATCTCAGCCTTCAGTGCCAGCGGCATAGGGTCATGTGCCCACTAGAAAACCTTACTTCAAGGATTCGTTGAAAATTTGCCAGGAGTTGAGGGAAAAAAATGACAACCCTCTTTTACCCACACAACAAAAAGACAAGCAGGCCTTCCTCAAATGTAAATCTCCCCAGTTCCATCCTGAATCTGAGGTAGCAGTCTCCTTTAAAAACATTCCTCTCCCTTGAGGCCTCGTTCCTCTCTGTGGCTTTTAGCAATTGATGGCTTCTTTTGACAATTTTTCAACCTTTGCATCAGGCTAACACACTGTATGCCCAGTGGTCGACAAACTCATTAGTCAGCAAAGACAAATATCAATAGTACAACGATTGAAATTTCTTTTGAGAGCTAAATTTTTTAAACTTAAACTTCTTCTAACGCCACTTCTTCAAAATAGACTCGCCCAGGCTGTGGTATGTTGTGGAAGAGCCACACTCAAGGGGCCAAAGAGCCGCAGTTTGCCTACCACCGGTATAACCCATTCCCCAGAAGGTGGCAGGTGTCTCATTAAGCACACAGAAGGGGTCGTATTTTTCCTTCATCACTCAATTTATCATATCTTTCCTTGGGAGAGGGATCCACATGTCCCTAGTCACCTTGAGTCTTCTACGAAATGGGAAGAGCTTTGCTAATATCCTCCACAGAACCCTCTGATTTCTTTCACAACGTGACATAAGAGCCCAGAGTTGTAGTTTATCTGTCATTAATCCACCGCAACGTGTAGCCGTCATTAAGCTGGTTACTTACCGGCTCCTTCACTGATGAATATACAGAAAGGAGGAGAGAGGAAAGTTGGCAGGGTCCAGGACAAACGATAGACAAACTGGGAATAAAGACCCAGCTGTTCTGACTAGTGGGGAACCACTTGCCCCATGTCAGCACAGAGCCCACAGGGCAGAGGGAATTTTACCATTTTATGGTCTACTGTACTTGGCATCTGTCCTGGCACCGGAGACTGCATCTATTTTGGGGATCAGTTGTATATTCCCAGATTGCCATTTCCCTCTGCCTTTTGCTCTGTTAAATATTCTACAGTATATTATCACTTCATTTTACTTCAGTTATTTTCTCTGACAGTGGTGTGGGGCAGTCTGGGCTCAGAGTCACTTCCTCTCTCAAACTCAATCTGTCTAAATGTCAAAAAGAAAAAAAAAAGTAGAACTTTAAAAAATCCCAGCAATCTGTCTGGCATTTCTGAAGAAATATTTGATAGGTGTGGTGTTTCTAAGCTCTACTTGCTAGATGTGGGGGCGGTAAAGGGGGGACTTGGGATTAAAATGCTGTTACATTCATGTTTAGCTTGGTCTGAGAAGTGAAATTTTGTTCTTAAAAGCCCCAGGATAAAGCACTCATACTACTCAATGCCCCCAAAAAACAAACAGTTTAATTAAAACATGGGCAGAGGACCTGAATAGATACCTCTCCAAAGAGGACATACGGATGGCTAAAGGACATATCCATGCGTGACAGCATGGACAGACCTAGGGAGTCTTGTGCTCAGTGAAATAAGTCAGTCAGAGAAAGACAAATACCATATCATTTTGGTTATATGTGAAATCTAGAGAATAAAACAAACAAAATTGAAAGAGACTCATAGACACACAGAGGGAACTGGGGGTTGACAGAGGGGAGGGAAGCTGTAGGACTAGATGAAAGAGATGAAGGGATTAAGAAGTACAAATTGGTAACTGCAGAATAATTATAGGGATGTAAGTAAATCATAAGGGATATATTCAATAATATTGTGATAACTATGTATAGTGCCAATTGGGGTATTGGAAATATTGAGGGGAACACTATGAAAGTGTATGACTGTTTTATCGCTAAGCTATATACTTGAAACCAGTACAAAATAAAATTGACAAAAAAAGGCTCTATTCACAAAAATAGAGGCTATGTTGTCATAAAAAAATCTTTTTTATGTGTGGGAAATTGAACTTCTCCCAACTTTTACTCAGAGATCTGAGAAATCTGGTGACAAATTTGGGCCAGTGATTTGGTCAACAATTTGATAACACTATCAAAGCTGTAATTTTCCATTATTTGCCCCCCCCCTTCCTCTCCTCTCCTGAGTTCTTTCTTCCTCTTCCTTTTCTCATCCTTCTCTTTCTTTCTATGCTTAAAGATGGTCAAATCTAGTAACATAAAAGCACATATGTCAGAAAAAGCTTATTAAAGGTTTTGCTACTTGCCTTTTGGGCCAAATGTTGGCATCGACTATTTCCAGGCTCTTTTAGACTATTCTAATTAAAAGCTATCAGGATAATATGCATGCATACAAATCCTTTGGTTGATCTCTCCCCCTTGTCCCCACCCTTCCCTACCTTCCCTCTGAGGTTTGACCGTCTGATCGATGCTTCTCTGTCTCTGGATCTGCTTTTGTTCATCAGTTTATGTTGTTTATTATATTCCACAAATGACTGAGATCATGTGATATTTATCTTTCTCTGACTGGCTTATTTCTCTTAGCATAATGCTCTCCAGTTCCATCCATGCTGTTGCAAATGGTAAGAATTCCTTCTTTTTTTTACCACAGCATAGTATTCCATTGTGTAGATGTACCACAGGTTTTTTTAATTCACTCATCTGCTGATGGGCACTTAGGCTGTTTCCAAATCTTAGCTATGGTGAATTGTGCTGCCATGAACATAGAGGTGCATCTATCCTCTCTGATTGGTGTTTCTAGTTCCTTGGGATATAGTCCTAGAAGTGGGATCACTGGGTCAAATGGGAGTTCCATTTTTAGCTTTTTGAGGAAACTCCATACTGGTCTCCACAGTGGCTGCACCAGTCTGCATTCCCACCAGCAGTGCACGAGGGTTCCTTTTTTTCCGCATCCTCTCCAGCACTTGTCATTTGTTGATTTGTTGATGATAGCCATTCTGACAGGTGTGAGATGGTACCTCATTGTCGTTTTGATTTGCATCTCTCAGGTGATTAGTGACTTTGAGCATGTTTTCATGTGTCTCTTGGCCTTCCTTCTGTCTTCTTTCGAAAAGTATATATTTAGGTCCAGTGCCCATTTTTTGATTGGGTTATCTTCCTTTTGTTAAGTTGTATGAGTTCCCTGTAAATGTTGGAGATTAAACCCTTATCGGTGATGACATTGGCAAATATGTTCTCCCATGCCATGGGCTCTCTTGTTGTTTTGTTGATGGTTTCTTTTGCTGTGAAGAAGCTTTTTGTTTTTGATGTAGAACCAATGGACACAGACACCAGGAGGGTGAGGGCATGAGTGGGGGGAGGATGGGAGGATAAGGACACATATTTAATACCTTAATCAATAAAAAATAAGTTAAAAAACATGCAAAAAAAAAATGAACAGCCGAAACCGGTTTGGCTCAGTGGATAGAGTGTCGGCCTGCAGACTGAAGGGTCCCGGGTTCGATTCTGGTCAAGGGCATATACCTGGGTTGTGAGCACATCCCCAGTAGGGGGTGTGCAGGAGGCAGCTGATCGATGTTTCTCTCTCATCGATGTTTCTAACTCTCTCTCTCTCTTCCTTCCTCTCTGTAAAAAAATCAATAAAATATATTTTTTAAAAAATGAACAGACAAAAGAAACAACAGCTATGTAGATACAAAAAGAGTACACAATAAATGTATATACATCTGAGAAAAAAAAAACTTAGTGGGGGAGAGAAAAGTCCCTTCTATTTCCTTCTCATCCAAATTAACTCAAAACCTATTTTCTTTCTTTCAATAAAAGTTTAAATCTTAATAAATATAAAAGCTATCAGGAATTAAATTAGAGATGACTTCACTAGGCCAACGGAATTCAGTGATAACATATTATATTCTGTGGTGAGGAGTCTGGGATTTACCAAAAAAGAAAAAAAAAAAGTACTTCTGTTGAGTAACATTCAGGAATGCTCCTATACTGGGGAGCAGCAATGGACCTACTAGCAATGCTGAATAACTGCTGCCACACAGAAACAGGATGTGTCTGTTGCACCACAGATTTCATAACTTTTACAAGTCAGAGTAGCCTTTCATTCCTTTAGTTGTTTCAGAAAAACAAAGTGGCGGGGGGGGAGGGGGGGGCGCGGGTAAGTTAGTGTAGTCTGAAAGCAGGCATAGTGTGAAGGGAAGAGGGAGAGAGAAATAATGTTGGTTGACAGCCCACAAAGTGTGTCAGGCACAAAGCTAGGTTTTTAATGTACAATAGCTCATTCATTTTTAGGCCATCTCTGGGAGATGTTTTTCCCTCCATTTTAAAAATGGAGAAATTGAGGCTCAGCCAAAAACAACAATTTGCCCAAGATTACACTAACAAATAGCAGAGCCAGGGTTTCTTTTTTATCATTGGTACTAAAGCCCAGGTACTTTCCATCATTCTAAAATGGAATCTCAAATTTGTCTTCACCAGGCTTTTTCCTCTTTTACTTTCTTTTTCTTTTTTAAGAGACTTGCCTTCTTTCTAAGACTTGCAGCAGATTGTCAACCTTCAAAATAATTGCCCAGTCATCTGGCTAGAATGCATGCAAGGCAAAAAAATCTTTTATTCTGGATTAGGAAAATCTTCACTAATTTCATTTTCTTTTTTAAATATAGTTTTATTGATTTCAGAGAGGAAGGGAGAGGGAGAAAGAGATAGAAACATCAATGATGAGAGAGAATCATTGATCGGCTGCCTCCTGCACATCCCCCACTGGGAATTGAGCCCACAACCCGGGCATGTGCCCTTGAACGGGAATCAAACCCAGAACCCTTGAGTCTGCCAATGCTCTATCCACCGAGCCAAACCAGCTAAGGCTAATTTCATTTTCTATATCCCAAGGACAAAGGCAGGTTGGCAAAAAAAAAGTTGGTAGTCTATTAAATATTTTGAATTCACTTATAATTTGAAAAAATATTATTAAATATTTTAAAACTTTAAGCTACTTTGTAATGAAGGACATCATTGCAGCTGTTTATTTCTAAGCATTGAAGAAGAAAGCAGCTGTGTGAAATGATCAGCCAAAATTATGTATTATGTTTCAGAAGATCACAACCCTCGCTCTGGAACATCAAATTATTTCTTCTGTATTTGTTTGTAATCTGTTGCCATAAAAATACTCAGGATCACCTGAGTTCAAATTATGACAAGTGTGAACCTGATATTTAATGTTGTTCAAATATGTTTTTATAATCAATGAAGTCTCCCAGACAGAATTTCATATTTTTCAAGTTGGCAGAGTTTTGGTAAAGAATTTAGGGTCTCTTCCCACCCTTCCAATGTGGGATGATTTTCCAGAGGAACTGCCAGTAATTCAGTTATCTTCTTGGAAGCAATAGGGCTGTCTGAGACTCTGATTCTCCGGCTTCCTTATGAGTTATTCCATAACTCGATAGGAACAAGCCTTTTCCATTAGACTCACATGGCAGAGGCTGGCTATTTGAGCCTGATCTTTGGCTCTTTCATTTTGTTTTTCCTCTGTCAGCATGTCTATATTCATGGATGGTTCTTTTTTGGGAGTCATTCTCTGTCTACATGTTCATGAATCCATATCTTAGATTAGAAATTATAGGGACAATAATCATGGGGAGATCTGACCCTCATATACCATACATTCTGTGACTCCAAAAAAAATAATTAAGAAAGATTTTTAATTGATTTCAGAGAGGAAGGAAGAGGGAGAGAGAGAGAGAGAAATATCAATGATGAGAGAGAATCACTGATAGGCTGTCACTTGCACGCCCCACACTGGGGATCAGAAATCAAACAGTGACCTTCTGGTTCCTAGGTGGACACTCAACTACTGAGCCATACCAGTTGGGCATGAAAATTTTGATAACAGACATTTAGTCCTGTTTGGTTACAACATACAGGATGAAGGAAGAACAATTTTACCCCATATTTCTTTTTCCTTTCATTTTGATTAATGTTGGTCTCTTTGAACACTCTTTAGGGATAACTTTTAATAGCACACCTAAACATTTTTTCTTATTAAAAGAAAAAATGCATGAAGGAACATAGAAATCCAGGACTTTTGAAAAAAATAATTTTTGAAGGCAAATGATAGCTATAGACTCCAATCACTATCATAGAGTAAGACTGTACAAATAGAAAAAAAAATGTGACTATAGAATGTTGAATTCTTCCTGGCAACATGGTGTGATGTATTTTGAATAATCTTGGAAGCAGGCCTGGATTATAGTCAAGGAAACTCATTGTATACACACAGACACACATACAGTCTTAGCTACTACCAACACATCCATAATTACCATATATGTCTGTGCATGTTTTATATATGTAATGCACTGTTGTTAAAGCAAATTTATTTAGGAACCCAATAAGGAGTTTATTAATGAAATATGTTTACTCTGAAGACATACGGCTCTGTGTCATATGTTAAGTTGGAATTGTTTTCCTAAAGTCACTAGTAGGAATATAGTTGTTTTATCAAACCATCATCAAACAAAGAAGCTGCCTTCTTCATCTCCGTGCTACGCAGCCAAAAAGTAGTAAAGAATTCCTTGTTTCAAGGTGTATCTCAGGAGTCTGGAAACAAACCAGAGATTCAGGGGCACACCAACATTTCCATTTTAAACCATTATTTTTTTAAATTTGCCTGTTGAAAGGAGAGGACTATATGAATAGAAATTTATGTTCCTAGTATAAATCTGAGAGATATCATTCTGGTGGTATTTATATATTATTCCCACTGACCCCTCAGAATTTTCTAGAAAAGTCATACTACATTTATTGAATAGCCTCTAGCAAGAAGAAGTAAAAAAAATACATGGTTTTCTATTAGATTCACAGAGGAGAGTTTTTTTTTTTTGTAGTTGGATATTTTAGAGAATAACCTTGAAGTATCTGCCAAGAATTTGAAATTCCTGTTGTATCTAGAGTTCAAGTATCTTGGTGGTTCTTGTGTAGGAGAAGAATGTGAGGTAGAGAGTGAAAGATTAAATAAAACAAACAAAATAAAAAAAAGAATATCTATTCTGAAGGAGCTAGACTGAGAAACTGAACAGACACAGTGCTCTTTGGAAAACTTAAGCATTCCACCTAAGGATTATAATTCATCTCAGGTGTTCCTCACACTTGGATTAAACCATTCATAATTGGAATCAAATTGAGTTTCACCCACCTCATTTATTTGCCAGTATCTACTAGTACTAACTGTCACAAACTGTGGTGTGTGCTAAGGATACAGGAGCACTGTTTCTTCTTACAAAGGTCATGCTCTAAGGGGAAGGGATAGCAATTGAACAAAACATTATGATTAGAAGACACAAGTCATATGAAAACACTAAGTCTAGTGGGGTTTGAAGGGGATGGTCAGAGAAAACTTCCTGAATAGCTTGACACCGACACTGAATGTTGTAGGATGAATGTAGAAGGAAAAGGTTTTCTTTCTATACTCCAGTAACAGGATTTTATCCTCAGAGCTTCAACGGACTATTGAAGAATTTTAAGTGAGGGGAAGTGGCATAGTCAGATCTTTTTTCTTCCTTGTGTAATTGGAAACAGGATACTATAGGTATTGGGCATTGGACTTTGCAAGATGGCACTAATTCTTCATAAGGGGAATATACTATCTTCATACCCATTGTTCAGAGCACATTCATAAAAGAGGTGGAGACTCATATGTTGTCATCATGTCGGGAGCATTTATATCAGACAGAAAAACAATTCTGCTCTGAGATTATTCGTGGATGGCTGTGGAGGAATCACATCCATGCTATAGTTCTTCAGCGTAGACTGTTGTTCAGCCTCATCGATCATTTATCTTTGACTTTTTCTTGGCAACAAAGACCAGTTCCGCTTCCTTGAGTCTTGTGTGACTCAGGACAGATATCTCATCTCTCATGATACCTGAGTACATCCCAAAGTCAAAATGATTTTTCAGGAAAAATAAACTTTTAATTTAAGCTTCTTCTCTAAATTTATCATTTCATTAGCAGAGTGAACATAATGACTCATCTTTATCTACTTCTTTTCCTGTTTTGGGAAGTGAAGGTGGGACAGATCATACCTAAAATGGCTCCAGACAAAGATGTTTCCACTTTTGGCATTTTGCCTGCTATGCCTTTAATAGAACACACTAACATTTATTTCCTCCTAACTGCCAGTCTAAGCAGCATTAGTTGCTAATATAAATTAGTACTCTAACATTTTTCCATATATATTTATTTTCTAAATCTGAAAAGTGGGCTGTGTTGGTTCTTAGAATGGAAGCCTAAATATAATCATTTGCCAAAATAAACCAATGTCCTTTTAGTTCACTAGAAAACTTTGTGTCATTTAAAATTTGTAAATTAGTCCATGAAGTTGGAAGAAAGTGTCCCTTTAATAAGAATATCACTTCTTTAGGTAAGTTTATTTTCTGTCCCAGGAAATATGTTTTCTTTATTTTTAAGAAAACCTCATAAAAACTTTGCAGACTGAGTCAGGACTTTTTGAAAGGACATTGAAGAACGTAATTGAGAAGATGTGATTATATTTAGAAGTAGGAAGGTACCTTCCAAAAGGCAGATATATCATACTTTTTAATTCATTTTACAAGTCATCTTCATTTGCACCCAAATACAAAATATTGATAATTTGCTTCATGCACCAAATCTATTTCCTGATTCCTGTTGGTGTTTTTCCTTTGACTCTCGCTTGTGTATCTATACTACCCTCATCCTGTTCCAGGCTGCCTTCGCTTCCCTATTTTTTGTCTCTTCCCCTTTTCAACCAGCTAGTCATGTCCAGCTAGTAAAAATAGCTAGAATCTATAAGACTCTACTCCAGGTACTTGGCACATATTATTTCACTTAATCCTCACCTTGACCCTACGAGATAGTTGCTACATCTCCCTTTTTACAGAGAAAATGAAATTCAGGAAAGTTTAACCATTTTCCCATGTAAAACAGACAGGCTCACCTGACTCCAAAGCTGATGCACTGTCTGCTACATCACTCAGTCTCCCAAAGTATGATTCTTTATTCCACAGCAATTTCGTGATCGAGGGATCCTCATGAATGTACCATATCATCTCTGAACTTCTCTGCTTAAGGTTTGAAAAACCTTTTCTCCTTTGTTTCAGTGCTTCGGGGTATACTTTTTGCCAAGCACCACTCAGAGCACGAAGGAGGAAAAGAAGTATACTAGTAATGTGTTTAGCCTACACATGCAAGTTCATTTGCCATCCGCTCCTAACCTCTTCACCTCTGTTTTAGTGAAATCAGTATCCTTGTTCTTCACTCATGCTATGTTCTTTCTCACTCTGACACATTTATTCTCCATATCCTATAGTGAGTTTCCTTTTGGTATTTTCAATTTATATATATATTTTTAAGGCCTACTTTAATCTCACTTCTTCAATGAGTCTTGCCCATTTCTCAATAAAATAGATAACACCTCATGGTTTAACCCTTAGTATCTTCTTGTTTCCTGTCTGTTCTTTTGATCTCACCAGCAAGATCTGTAAGTGGTGCTGAACATAGGAACCAGGGCACTCTTTTTCTGCCCTTCTCCCATAGCACCAAGTCTACAGTAATTGCTGAGCTAATCATTCTGTCTACACATTAGCGGTGGGGACTTGTTGGAATCTGACTCATTGCTAGAATTACGGGAACTTTGTCTTCACATTGCTGAGTACAGAGCCTTGTCCAGTATCATGAATCACAGGATGTCACTAAATTAATTCTTCCTCAAGATGAGAAAATAAAACTTTAAAAATATTAAAAAGTATTATAAATCACAAGATTAGGCATCATGAAATATTGGCCATATTCCTAGCTGTGGCATTGCCAGACTTTGTACAAGCCAATAAACATTGACTTCGCCTGAGAATAAAAATCATTATGTATAGCTATTGAAGTTGATACATGCAGGGCCAAGAATTAAATTTCATAAGATTTAAATTACTTTTCCTAAAAACAAAACAAAACAAAAACAAAAAGAAAACAATTTTCTGGAACCCTCACTTTAAAACTGTTTTGAATCAGGCAACTTTCTCTGTGAAATCCACTAAGAAGATGGCTTCCCTGATAAAGTGTGTTGCAATAAGATTCAAGTTAAATAAGCAATAAATGAGTGCCCACCATGCAGAGCCACATGCAAGGCCTGAGGGGATGAAGCTTGAACATGACCGTCTCCCTGTCTTCTAAAAGTTACAGTCTCAGTGTCTCCTGTTGACATTAGATAATTTATGATGAATTGTATGGGGTGTAGAAAGTGGTGTGGTATTTGGACAACAGCCTGAAGAGAGGCATCTCCACAATTATTCCCAGAATAGAGATCTCATGGAGAGGATTTGCGAAGATTTAGAAATATTAGAATTTTATGAAACAACTACAAGTAAAATTGTAAGACCGATAGTTGTGCTGTAGATATAATTATCTTCCTGTCCTCTCTCTTTAAACATGTTGAAACGCTGATGCTTTCAAAGCGAAAGGTTACTGCTTGATGTACACTGCTGTGGGCAATATAAATAAATAAATAAATAAATAAATAAATAAATAAATAAAGTTTCTGGGTAGGTCAGAGAGCATGGTTTTCAGTTTTTCAGATAATGTTATCAACTGAAATCTCAGTTCTAAGTACTGAATCAAACATCATTCCAATATCCTGCCAGGGTTGTCTTTCATAGAAGAAGAGAGACAGCAATCGCATAATTAAGCTTCAGGTTAGACAGAGCTAGGTCATACCCACCATCAGGAATTTCCAGGTAGGATATGAGAAGACTGGCAAGATAAGCCCTTCCTCTTTTGGCAATAGAGTCCCTGATGTGCCCATGAAGTGTCCCATGTTAAACGCCAGGACTTTTCGTTGTCACTAAAGTCACACAAGATGTCCATCCCTTGTTTCTTTACATAGTACCTTAAACACAGGAGGCTTTCTTCTGGTTGTAGATTTTCAGGAGAAATGAATTTAATTGCCTCTAAAAGGGGCCAGATACAAGCCTCTCAGTGATGGTTTTACCTTCGCCCTTCCGTACCCCCCCAGAAAGAGGGATTATACCCTTTCATGTACCTGCGAAGTAGGTATTGTGCTTGAGAAGAAGTTTCAACCATTTCAAAACATGTCTTTTCCCCCCCACAGAGACCGTTCTGTGCTCTCCTGTTAAGATTCTGAAATAAGGAAGTTAACAGGCCCACAGATCGCACTGTTTTCCTATTTCTATATCCAGTAATAGCTCTCAGGGCTACTTTGTCACCAAGACCCACAGAATTGAATGTGATTGCAGCCAAAGGTACTATGAGTAGAAAATGAATTCCTTATGATGAAAATAGAAAAATGTGTGGGTGCTTTAGGAATGAGACTGTAGACAATGGTGGACTTTTCAACAACATATTACAAAGGGATGGCTAAGCTGACAGATGATTAGATGATTGACATAATGTTTGAAAATAATAAAGCTGAATTTTCTAATTTATTATGGCTTTCATGCATTTTCCTTTAAACTGCTGGTTATAATGCTTACCAAAATTTTATATGTGCAATCTATTTTGATTTGTTTTGTCAGAAAAATTCATAAAGCAATATAAACTCTACTTACCTTGGAGTTTTCTCCAAGAAAATAAAAGTCTGTGACTCAAGTCTTGACAGATGATTCTTACAAACAAAAGGGACCCACCCAGCTCTCCATGGCCACTCAATCAAAATGGAAATGAAGTTGTCATTTGAGATTTGGATGCTCAGTGACCTAATAAATTGAGAAGAAAAAACTTTTGGGAATTTGGGCAGTTACCTTTTATAGTGTGTCCTATATTTTAGTCCATAGACTATATATAAGGTACATTTTTTCACCTTTCTGCCATAACCAATCTTTTCAAAACTTGAAAGAGTATATTCAGTAGACTTGCATATCCTACACAATAGTTAGGTTAGAAATTCAGCTTGTAAAATTTTTCTAAGTGTGTATCATTTATACAAACAACCTTATATAATATTAGAGGCCTGGTGCAGGAAATTCTTGCGGGGGGGAGGGGGTGTGGTGCGGTCCCTCAGCCTCACCTGCACCCTCTCACAATCCGGGACCCCTTGGGGAATGTTCAACTGCAGGACATCCTGCAGGATTGGTCCTAAACCAGTAGTCGGACATCCCTCTCACAATTTGGGACTGCTGGCTCCTAACCACTCGCCTGCCTGCCTGATTGCCCCTAACCACTCTGCCTGCCAGCCTGATAGCCCCCTCCAGCCTGATTGACTCCTAACTGCTCCCCTGCCAGCATGATCATCCCCAACAGCCCTCCCCTGCTGGCCTGATCACCTCCAACTGCCCTTCCCTGCTGGCCTGATTGCCCCCAACTGCCTTCCCCTGCAGAACTGAGGGGATTGGGGGACTCCAGCTGGATGAGGCAGGGCTGAAGGGACTGGGGGACCCTGGATGGATGAGGTGGGGCTGAGGGGACTGGGTGCCACCATCTTGTGGCTGTGGGCACTGCCATCTTGTGAGGGCGTGGCAGTCAATTAGCATATTCCCTCTTTATTGGCTGTGGACGCCACCATCTTGTGAGGGTGTGATGGTCAATTACATATTCCCTCTTTATTAGATAGGATGTGTACTTATGTAACACATAAATAAAGTATTTAATACTGAATGCATTTTTAGAATTGTGGTAATATATATACAATTTACCATGCATTGTTAAATATATAGTTCAGTGACATAAGTACATTCACATTGTTGTGCAACCATTTTCATCCATTGCCAGAATTTTTTTTCATCTTCTAAAACTCCAACTGTGTACATACTCTTTACACAATAATACCCCATCTTCCCCCATAACTTCTAGCAACCACCATTCGACTTTCAGTCTCTGAATTTGGTTATTCCAGTGCCTTATGGAAGTAGAATCATATAGTACAGTCTGTGACTAATTTATTTCCCTTAGAATAATGTCTTCAAGATTCAGCCATATTGCAGTATAGGTCAAAATTTCCTTCCTTTTTAAGGCTGAATACTATTCTGTTGTATGTATCTACCACATTCTGTTTATCCATTCATCTGCCAATAGACCCTTGGGTTGCTCCTATCTTTAAACTATTATGAATTACTCTGTTAGGAGCCTGGTTATACAAATACCTGTTTGAGTCCCTGTTTCCAGTTCTCTTGGGTATATACCCAGAATTGAAATTGCTGTATTAGATGGTAATTCTATTTTTAGTTATTAAGAAATCACCATTCTGTCTTCCATAGCAGCTGGACCATTTTACATTCCAACCAGCATTGCATAGTTCCAGTATCTTCACATCTTCATCCACACTTGCTATTTCTCTTTGTTTGTTTTTTAATATATGATAGCTATCCTAATGGATGTGAAGGGGTATCTCATTGTGGTTTTGATTCACATTTATCTAATAATTAGAGATACTAAATATGTATTCTCCTTTTTTTATTTATCTTTATTGCTGGAAGTATTATAGAGGTCCCTCTTTTTCCCGCATTGACCCCACTTCTTCCCTCTCTCCTCCCCTCCCCTCCCTAGGCCCTCGCCTCACTATTATCTGTCTCCATGGGTTATACATATATGCATATATGTTTTTTGGTTGGTCTCTTCCCTCTCCCGCTCCCCCTCCCTTCTAATAATCCTGTCTGTTGAATGCTTCCATGTCTGTGGATCTATTTTGTTTGTAGTTTATTTTGTTCATTAGATTCTACTTATAAGTGCGATCATGTTATTTTTGTCTTTCTCTAACTTATGTTACTTAGAATAATACTCTCCAGGTCCCTCCATGCTGTCTCAAAGGGTAAGAGATCCTTCTTTTTTATAGCTGCAGAGTATTCCATTGTGTAAATGTACCACAGCTTTTTAGTCCATTCATCTACTGATGAGCACTTGGGCTGTTTCCAGACCTTAGCTATTGTAAATAGTGCTTTTATGAACA
Source organism: Corynorhinus townsendii (assembly GCA_026230045.1). NCBI lineage: Eukaryota > Metazoa > Chordata > Mammalia > Chiroptera > Vespertilionidae > Corynorhinus > Corynorhinus townsendii. The sequence goes on from JAPDVU010000010.1 coordinate 33,937,611, forward strand.
TAGGGGTATATATATTCTTTCTGATTGGCGTTTCAGGTTTCTTAGGATTCCTACAAGTGGGAACACTGGGTGAAAAGGCAGTTCCATTTGATTTTTTGAGGAAACTCCACACTGTTTTCCATAGTGGCAGTACCAGTCTGCATTCCCACTAACAGTATACTAGGGTTCCTTTTTGTCTGCATCCTTACCAACACTTGTTTTTAAATTTATTTATTTAGTGTGTGTGTGTGTGTGTGTGTGTGTGTGTGTGTGTGTGTTCCAGTGTAACTTTACTTATAAAACAGGCAGCTGGCTGTAGGCTAGCTGTGTCTGCCCTAGAGTATCACCTCCTCCAAAAGATGTCATTACTTTTGTTTATTCCTCTATTTGACCGTGCCCAATCCCTTTTAGACTAGTCAGTGACATTAATGATCAACATCCTGGATGTTTGCTTTGGTGGCTATTTTCTTTGTTATCCTAGCTTCTTAATATTGTTGTCATCTTAACCCCCTTCTTTAACTTCTTTTACACATTTTTTCAACAAATATTTAATACTCTGAAAGAGGAATAAAAAATGAATTAGGTTGGGAATATGCCCTTAGCCTGTATAATAAGAGAGATAAGACAAATACAGTATGATGGTAGTTATTTTCCATTAGATAGTGCTTTCATATTTTTTTCATGTAGATTTTGATCTTTAACTCTGAGAGATAGGAGGCTAAATGTTACAAAATTCCTTTTTCTTAAATCCTCCCTCGAGGATATTTTTCTACCTGCTTTTAGATAAAGTGGGAGGGAGGATGGGAAAAAAGAGAGAGTGAGAAACAGCACTGTGAGAGACACCACTATGAGAGAGACATATCAATTGGTTGCCTCCCGCACCCTCTGACCAGGGCCAGGATGAACTTGTAACCCAGGTACATGCCCTTGACTGAGAATCGAACCCACAACCCTTGAGTGCTAGGGCTGATGGCTAACCGCTGAGCAATACCAAGGAGAGCCAAAATTCCTTTTTTTTTTTTTTAATATTTATTTGAGGAGAAAGGAAGGTAGGAAAGAAAAACTGAAACTTGGGGAGGCATAGTTATTTGACCAGGCAAATTATAATAAGTGGCAGAATTCTTGAACTGATGAATAATATTTATTGGCCTATCCCTATTTGAATACTTAAATGACTTTGGACCCTGGACAACCCTTTCTAATTTGTAGACTAGTTTTTAGGAAGCTTTTCCTTATTGAGCTGCAGTTTGTCTTTATGATTGATACTTTCCAGGGCCATATAGAAAAGTCTATTAATATTCTATATTATAGTTCTTCAGATGTTGGAGATTAACCATTATGTCTCTTCTTTTCCTAGGTCTTCTATTCCTCAGGCTAGATATTCCCATTTCCTTCAGATGTTTCTTATTTTACAGTTTTAAATCCCCTCACCAATTTCTTAGTCATCTACCCTTCATTTACTTTGTTAATACAGTATTCAATATACAATGCCACCTAAAAGAGTACAGAGTAGACAGCAACCTTAACTCCTTCATTTTTGACACTATACTTTGTTGTTGTTTTTTTAAAAGAAAAAGGTGATAGTTTTTGTTCTAAGCAGTAACATATTCTTCATGATTTTATTTATTACTAGTGGCCCAGTGCACGAAATATGTGCATGGGTGGGGGGAGTTGTCCCTCAGCCCAGCCTGCACCCTCTCCAATCTGGGATCCCTCAGAGGATGTCCGACTGATGGTTTAGGCCTGTTCCTTCTTGCAATCCAGGACCGCCGTCTCCTAACTGCTCACCTGCCTGCCTGCCTGATTGCCCATAACCACTCTGACTGCTGGCCTGCTCGCCCCCAACTGCCCTCCCCTCCTGGCCTGATCACCTGTAACCGCCTCTGCCTCGGCCCTGCCACCATGGCTTTGTCCGGAAGGTCTCTAGGAAGGTCTGATTAGCATATTACCCTTTTATTAGTATAGATTATTAGTATAGATTTTATTTTCTAAAAATATTTATTATTGAAAGTATTACATACTTCCCCTCTTTTCCCCATTGACTCCTTCTAGCCCAATCCCACCCCAGGCCTTCACCTCTCTGTTGTCAGTGTCCATGGGTTATGCATATATGCATACAAGTTCTTTAGTTGATCTTTTCCCTTCCTCGCCCACCCTCTTTCCCTCTGATGATCCTCCGTCTGTTGCATTCTTCCATGTCTCTGGATCTATTTTGTTTGTCAGTTTATTTTTTTCATTAGATTCCACCTATAAGTGAGATCATGTGATAATTTTATTTCTCTGACTAACTTATTTTGCTTAGGCTAATACTCTTCAGGCCCCTCCATGCTATCTCAAGGAGTAAGAGATCCTTCTTTTTTACAGCAGAAGAGTATTCCATTGTGCAAATGTACCACACCTTTTTTTATTCATTCATCTACTGATGGGCATTTGGGCTATTTCCAGATCTTAGCTATTATAAATACCACTTCTATGAACATGGGGTGAATATATTCTTTCTGATTGGTGTTTCAGGCTTCTTAGGATATGTTCTGAGAAGTGGGAACTCTGGGTCAAAAGGCAGTTTCATTTTGAAATTTTGGGGAGAAACTCCACATTATTTTCTATCATGGCTACATCAGTCTGCATTTCCACCAGCAGTGTATGAGAGTTCCCTTTTCTCCACATCCTTGTCAGCACTTTTTTGTTGATTTATTGATGGTAGCCATTCTGGCAGATGTGTGGTGGTACCTCATTGTCATTTTAATGTGCATCTCTCTCATGATTAGTGACATTGAGCATTTCTTCATATTTCTTGGCCATTTGTATGTCCTCTTTGGAGAAGTTATCTATTTAGGTCCTCTGCCCATTTTTTCACTGGATTGTTTGTCTTCCTTTTGTTGAGTTGAGTTGAATGAGTACTTTATATATTTTGAAAATGAACCCCTAGTCCTATCTAATAAAAGAGTAATATGCAAATTAACCATCACTCTGCTACACCCACAAGCCACGTCCACCAGCCAATCAGGAGCGAGTATGCAAATTAACCCAGCCAAGATGGCTGTGGCCATGGAGAGAGCAGGAGGCTTGGGTTTCCCTGGCAATGGAGGAAGCCAAGCTTTCTGAACACCCTGGCTGGCCCAGGCCTCCACTCAAGGCCACAAAGTTTCAATTATAGAAAATAAATAAACCCCACCAAAAATGACTGTGGCCACAGAGCTGGAGAGAGCAGGAAGCTTGAGTTGTCCCCGGCAATGGAGGAAGCCAAGCTTTCCACACACTGGCTGGCCTAGGCCTCCACTTAATGCTACAAAGTTTCAATTATAGAAGATACATAAATCCCAACAAAAATGGCTGCCTCCACTGAGCAAGCAAGAGGCTTGGCTCTGCTCCAGACTACAAAGTTTCAATTGTAGAAGATAAATAAATCCCAGATAACAGGGCCTCTGCTTGGGTCGCTAGGTGGCATGGCAGGCCTGCAAACCACCACAGGCCCCTCACCCAGGCCACCCCATACCCCAAGGGAACCCCCACCCTGATCCAGGACACCCTTCAGGGCAAACCAGCTATCCCCCAGCAGGCTTCTATCCTCTTACCTAATAAAAGAGTAATATGCATATTGACCATCACTCGAACACACAAGATGGCTGCCCCCATGTGGTCAAAGATGGCTGCTCCCATGTGGACACAAGATGGCTGCCACAAGATGGCCAGCAGGGGAGGGCAGTTGGGAGGGACCAGGCCAGCAGGGGAGGGCCGTTGGGAGGGACCAGGCCTGCAAGGGAGGGCAGTTGGGGGTGATGAAGCCTGCAGGGGAGGGCAGTTAGGGGCAAACAGGCTGACTGGGGAGCAGTTAGGCATCGATCAGACTGGCAGGGGAGTGGTTAGGGGGTGATCAGGCTGGCAGGCAGAAGCTGTTAGGGACCATCAGGAAGGCAGGCAGGTGAGCAGTTGGGAGCCAGCAGTCCTGGATTGTGAGAGAGATGTCCAACTACATCCCTCAAGGGGTCCCAGGCTGGGCTGAGGGACACACCCCCCATGCATGTATTTCATGCACTGGGCCTCTTGTTAGATATATAATTGGCAAATATGTTCTCATATACAGTAGGTTCCCTTTTCATTTTGATGCCAGTTTATTTTGCTGTGCAGAAGCTTTTTATTTGAAAATATTTCCATTTGTTTATTTTTTCCTTCATTTCTCTTGCCCTAGGCATAGTATCAGTGAAAATTTTGCTGCATGATATGTCTGATATTTTGCTGCCTACATTTTCTTCAATGATGTTTATGGTTTCACAACTTACATTTAAATATTTTATCCATTTTGAGTGTATTCTTGTGTATGGTGTAAGTTGGTGGTCTAGTTTCATTTTTTTACATGTACCTGCCCAATTATCCCAACACTGTCTATTGAAGAGACTGTCTTTCCTCTATTGCATGCTCTTGCCTCCTTTACCAAATATTAATTGAGCATAATCACTTGGGTCAATTTCTGGGTTCTCTGTTCTGTTCCATTTATCTATATGCCTATTCTTGTGCTAGTACCAGACTGCTTTGATTTCAGTGACTTTGTAATATAGCTTAATATCTAGAATTTTGATCCCTCCAACTTTGTTTTTCTTTCTCAAGATTGCTGCAGCTATTTAGGGTCTTTTTTGGTCCCATATAAATTTTTGGAGTGTTTGTTCTAGATCTGTGAAATCTGCCATTGATATCTATTGAATGCTTTGGGTAGTATGGACATTTTAATGATGCTAATTCTACCAATCTATGAACATGTTATAGTCTTCCATTGATGTATGTCTTCTGTCTCTTTTTTCAATGCCTATAATTTTTCCAAATACAGATCTTTTACCTCCTTGGTTATGTTTATTCCTAAGTATCTTAATTTTTTGTTGCCATGATAAATGGGATTGTTTGTGTGGTTGTTTAGTTTCTCTCTCTGAGAGTTCATAATTGGTGTATAAATATGCCACAGATTTCGGGGGGTTAATTTTGTGTCCTGCTACATTGCCCAATTCATTTACTAAATCTACAGCAGATTAGCCTGTAGCCAGTGCTGCAGCCGCAGGTGCTGCTGTGGTTTCCGAGCTATGTCCTACTCACCTGTATCTGGCCCCAACTTGTCTGTTCACATGTTTCTTCTGCCCACCTTGCCTCTGCTCTCCCTGTTTCTGCACCCCCTAGAGCAGTGCTTGCGAACCCTGCCCTCATCCATCCTGAGCACGTGTCACAAGTCATGGGGACCTGTTGCAGCAGGCACTGTGGGAGCAGGGCTCTGTTTCAGAAACTGGTTGTAAAGGCTCTTCTTACTGGTTAAGATTAAATGAGACTCGGGATGATGCTGGTAAGATTGTTTAGAAAGCTGGATGTGGTGCCTCTGTAGCAGGTTTAGATTCTGCCATCATTAGAAGGATTGGAGGGACTTGCCTTTCAAGTCTGGGCGGATGTGCCTTTGCAGGAATGCCCTGAGGTTTTCTACTTTAAACTCATGCAGGGCAAATCCCGTTTTGAAAACTCCAAGAGGTTGTTTGTTTTGCCAACACTATGGAGGTTCTTCACTGATGCACAGACAGATATTTTTAACCACAGGGAAGTCATACAAGTTTTTTTTTCATACTTTCCTCTATCATATACTTGAAACACTCTTCACCATGCATCCCCCTCTTTACTCAACACCCAGTTCTTGAGCACTTAGCATGTGCATAGAGCTAGGGAATAGAAAGCAAGGCACCATGGGGAGTAGATTATATGCTTTTGAGTCAGACATGCTTACATTGCATCCCAGTTCTGTCACTCACTAATGGAACCCAGGGCAAGTGTCCTAAACCCATTTGTACTCATTTGCCTCATTTGTAAAATGTTGAAAGTGATAGTAGTATTCTTTATAACATAGCATTACACAGCAAAGATTATCTGATGAATGTGAATGTAAACTGCTAAGCACAATGGCTGGTACAGAGTAGAAATTCAATGAATATTTGAAATTGTACTGTTGCTATTACTCTTCAATTTATAGTTAGGACATAAGGTTTTCACCCTCCAGTAATGCATCAGCTAATATGAAGACAAGCATGTAATCAATTACAAGACAAAATAAGCACACTATTTGAAGATGGTGAGATAGAAGCTCTGCGGGAAGGAGGGGTCTATTATCTGCCTGGAAACGGGGAGTATCTTGTGCATAGCATCTAAAGAAGATTTTACTTGGACTGGAATCTAACAAACAAAAAAGATCTTGCTAAATCTTTTAATGTTATAAAATTTCTTGGTGTTTAATATTTTCCTCAGTTTGACCCTTCAGCCTATAATAATTTTTCTCCTTTCTAGTCCAAAGTACAATTTTTATCAGTTTTCTAATCCTTTAAGGCCCTGCTCAAATGTCAGCTCTTCCTTGATTCCTTCCCTGATGGGTGAATAAATTAAATGTTACTTGAAAGTACACTTGTATGCTGATGCCTGAAAGTAATTTTTCTTATATAGAAATTTATTTTGGCAAGAGAATTGCTGTAACAGAATATAACCTGTATTAACATGAGTGCCATCAATCATTCTCTGAGATGAGTATGATAAACATTTCCATTTTTGATCCAATTAAAGCTAGTGGAGCTAGAAAAAACCATATGGACTCCTTTTCTTTTTTTTTAAGTGGTGTAAATTTTCATGGCATAACTACCCAGCTGATTCAGAGACAATAATATGCCAGAAGAATGTGGATACAATCTGCTGATGTAACATAAAGGTTTTAGAATAATAAACAAAACCCATAATATATGGAACTGATGGCATTAAGATAATTAGATCCATCAGTACACTTAGTAGCATAAAATGAAGGAAAGCTACATCCCAGCAATCTAGAGGCCTATTACTTGTCTCATATTGCTAAATAGCTCCAACTAGATAATAGTGATAACAAAAATAATCAGTAAAGTTTATTGTGTAAATAACCACGGCATATTATACCTACAATAATTCCAGAAAAGTAAAATTCAGGAGGTAGTATATCACAAACACTCTTGTTTCTCCCACAAAATACTCCCAAGTTCTAGTGCTGAGAATCTAAATGTCAGCTACAACTGTGACAGGGTCGTCATTTAGAAATGCGATCATAAACATGTACCATGAGGATTCTAACAAAAAGCTATGAGAATCTGCTGTATCTAATGTTCAATGGCAAAGAGGAATGGAGAGAAGGTTATTAGGATTACAGTGGCCATAAAATGCAGAATCAACATTTTTGCATTGAAAAATAATATTAAATGGATGACAAGCTGGATTTTACAGAAGTCACAAACAGACTACCTGACATATAAATGTGGTCTATTGATGTTTTGTTTAGCCTATCTAATGTTTAAAATAATTTGTAATTAAAAGATTTTACCTGATAAATTGAGATTTATTTTTATTAGAACCCAGGGCACTCCATGTGCAGATAAGTATAATGATCTTTTCCTCACTTCCTTTAAGTCTTCGCTTTACAGTTTACTTTGTACTCTTCTCCTGACTATCCATTCAAAAACTGTACTCTACAAGCTCCCTGTCACCTTTCTCTGTTTTGTTTTTCTCTATAGCACTTATGAACTTTAGTATGGAACTCACTTATGAAAGCCAGTGGGTGGGGGGGCATGGATTTTGTTAGTTTTGTTCATTGTCTAAAATGTAAATATAGTACCTACTCAATAAATATCTGTCACATAAATCTAGCAAAACTGGGCCTATATTTCTACATATAATAACTGGACCAATCTAAATAGAAACTGCCTTCGTTGGATGAGTCCCACACTCTCCAATTTACTATCAATTCCCCAATCCTCACACCTGAGCTCTCTCTTTCTCAGCATATAGTTTAAAAATACCAGCCTCATTCTAACCACACAGAAATCCTACAAGAGTAAATGAACATAAAAAAGTTTTAAAATATAATATGCATCCCCCTGTGTTTTATGCTTTTATGTACATCACTGTTTATACTACAAAAGAGAATTCTGAGGTTTTGGTAGGTTCAAGTCAGTTGCCTACAAAGGAGCCCTGACATTTCAACCATGAATAATCTGATCTCAAAACTGCATTCTTAACTCCTATGGCTCATAGAATTTATTAAGACACAACATGAATATTTTTATCTATGACCAAAAAAATAGATTTAAACCTCTTTATGAACAAGGACTTTATTCACCCTAAATCTACGAAAAACAAATATATCTGCTCTAAGAAAGAAAAAATAGTATTTCAGAAGATTACTCAAATATCTCTTAGTAAAAGTAGAGATGATGTTTGAGGTGAGGGGACAAAGACACCAATCTTGTTCTCTAGGGGAATATGCAGTCAGTGGAAACACCTGCAGATTCTTCTCCGAGTAAATTATAAATCTTCTGACCAGCATCAGTTTGAGGTAGAGCAATGCCAGGGGTTTTTATCTTGACCTCCCCATGGGAAGAGACTACAGGTGGGGGATTTGATAGGTGCTCTCATGATAGGTGCTCTCACCTGATAGAGAAAATGTCAAATGTTGTATCCTTGTTTACTCTTCATAAGTTATGTGACTTTGGGCGCATCTCTTTTTTTTTTTTTTTAAGAGAGGAACATCGATCTGATGTTCCACTTATTTATGCATTCTTTAGTTGATTCTTGTATGAGCCCTGACAAGAGATCGAACCTGCAACTTGGCCTTTAGATGCTCTAACCAAACTGAGCTACCCAGCAAGGGCCTTGCATCTCATGTTTTTATTCCTATTTGACAAAAGGTTGGCTGTGGGAACATAGCAGTTTCCCTAGGGGCGTCATCAGTTGTGAAGAAAGAGAGGGGGACAATAATACTTCCTGCTGTCATTGACTCTGAATCCGGAGTACATCCCCCTTCGTACAATCCCCCAGTGGTACTTTCAGCTTCTGTTCAAATTAGCTTCCCAAAATCCAACCCCAGGTCACACAGCTCTGCTCATACAAAGGAAACTGTTGAGCCATCTCTCCTTTCATTCAAGAATGGCCTTGGCGGTCATGGACCAAAACACAGACTGTGAACATCCCCCATATTATTTTGCAGCCATCATTAAAAAGCTTAGTTTAAGTACAAATATAATAAGCTGATATTCAGAGAAAACAGCCACCCCTCAGGACTCCTCAGTTTTCTTCCTCTTCCTTTCCTTCAACATGGCCCACAACAGAACAATTTCCTCCCTATCACCTTCTTGCTTGACTGTTGGGCCTCACAATCCCATCTCACTTGCTTCTCCTCTTGTATGACAGAAGTAGTCAGATCTCTGCATCCCCCTTTATATGCATGATGTTTGTATGAAACAAAACAAAGCATTCGCCTTGCTAGTAACTCAATAAGGACCTTTTATGTTGTTTTTTGCTTGGTGAGTTGATGGATGGTTGGGAAGGAGTCATTTTATTTTTAATTCCCTTTTTTGATTATATTTTTCTAATGTATCTTAAGTACCATAATGGGATATATGTTTATGGCTTAAAGACTTACACATCTGGTGAGATACACAAAATTTGGAGGAAGCCCCTTTGTTATTAAGTAGTTCAGGCCCTGGCATGAAACGCCCCAGGCCTGAGCCAGAGGAAGCTGGCATGACGGAGCCTGTGATGCCTGTCGGCACTAGAAAGGATGTCCACGCTGTGGTGCTTTGTGCAAACAGAAGGAACGCTTCAGATGTTACTAACATGTGAAGCCGCTTTAGAACGGAGTTTTAGAAAACTTGTACTTCTTTCTCAGGAGATGCAAATCTATACAGAACCTGTATGACCCCACATATCCTGATTTCACCATGAAAACGAAAAAGAGAGGAGGAGGTAATTTACTATGATTTGGTTGGATGGCACCCCAAACTGTCAAATTTAGATCAAATGTAAAATGCCCTGATCTACTGAGAGCTTTAAACTGTGACACTAGCAATTCAGAGGCTCAGTGAGAGATCATCAAGTCAGCATCCACAGCATAACATCAGACATACTTCCAGATGTTTCTCATGCTCAGTGGTATGGAATGTTCATTAGGTCCTTAATTGCTGAAGGAGCGAACTGATTTTGATATGCACCTTTTTCTAGTGATGAAGAGAGAAAAAGATGGCTTTCCAACAGAAATATTTTTATATGTAGTCTAAGTAGGTCTCCTCATGAAAATTTTCCTAAATTCTGTAGTGTCTGTGCCCACACTGTGTTTGAAGATTGCCGCCGAGTTTGGAATTTGTTTTTGCCCCTCTCTCAGCTGCCCTGCTACTGAGATCATGAGGCACACTGCTCTTTGGAAAGGAAAAGTAAATATTGGGTTGCTCTAACTGAGGTCATAGTTTCTCCATGTCTAGACACCGCGAGTAACCGGTGCCTTCTGGACCGGTTGAGCTTTCCATGGATTTATAAATGTATGAATTGCTTTGTATTTGGTTGCATAAAATGTACTCCACTTCCAGACAAGTTTCAAAACTGAATTTTAGATCTTCCGATAAGTCTCTGCTCAAGCTATTTTTTCCCTACAGAGAGCAAACAACTCAACCTAATGAATTAGTGGATGACATGATGGCCATTTTTCGCATTTTCAAACTCACCAGGCAAATGGTTTTTACTTTTTGTAAACGAGCTATATTTTTATTACACTGGTACTGTATCTTTCTTCAACCACTTTGAGTATAAATGAAAAGGAGAGAGAAGAAAAAGAAATATCTACTAAAAATAATTGCTTGCTGTAGAAAAAAATGAATAAAAATATTATTTCTTTTTAATTTTTTTTCTTCTTGTACATAGACCATTTTGCTTTGGTTCTTTTATTGCCTCTTACTATGTCACAATATATAAGAAAAATGAAGTATGAGAAAAGACACACTCATACACATGTGTTTTTAAAGATAGTCCAGGGAAATAAGTCTTTATGAATAGACCTGAACAATTCTACAAACTGCATGACTTTCAGATTCTATATAGTTACTTTCTTAAATTCACCAAATAATCATGTGTGCAGATCTATGCATATGCGTCTGAAAACGAAAAATAATTTATTACTTGTTATGCCAATGTTCGCATAAAATGTGGGCTCTGTGTGTATGCCTGCTAGAGAAAAATGAGTGTTCTAAAAAAATATCCTATGGGCCTCTGTGAATATTTCAGGACATGGTGTGTGTGTGTGTGTGTGTGTGTGTGTGTGTGTGTGTGTGTTTCAGCTTTTTTTTCTATTCTGAGCATAGAATATGCCATAATTTCTAAGTCTTCAGTTTATCTACATTATGTTATTTAGACAAACACTTATAATATATTCTTTGAAATATGATTCCTAGTAATTTTAGTTATTCATGTTTTTAAATTGAAAATAAGACATTAGGAGCCTACAGTAAAACTATAAAAAGTCTATTCCTTATAGTTACTATCAAAAAGTTTTAAGTTACATTGATTTGCCTAAAGCTAGTTGTTTTCTGTAGAAATGTTTTATCAAGGATTCTGCTTTATTGGCTTTGCTTTAAGGGAAACACGAAACTATCTCCATGCCACCAGCATCATCATCAGAATAGTAGTCATATCAAATGTTAATATTATTTTATTAACCCAACAATAATACAGTGCAGTATTACCCTTGCCTACATTTCAGGAGAGCCAAGTCCTATTAGTGAAAATACTTTTAGGTTGGCTTTCTTCTTGATGCGTGCAGTGATATTTGCCTTCTTGAAAGAACAAGGAATTAAACTGAAAATCCATGTGTTGTTTCACTTACTCTTTTCACATTTCCTCTTTTCCATCATGTTTAAAGTCTATCCCACTTTCTCTTCTCCCACTTCTACTTGCCCTTCAGTTTGTCACCTTATGAAGCCATCCCCTATCCTTTGATTTCTGTTAACCTCAGGTATCCTATAACATGTTACACGTATTGCTATTACAGTACTGGCCATATTTGATTCTAGTGAGTTCTATGCCTCTTTTTTTTCCCTGTGAGTTTTCTAAAAGCAGAGATCTTAAGCAGCTTGCCCAGCTAGTCAATAAATTTGAATTAACTAATTTGAATATGTATTTAATAAATGTTTTTAACTAGCTAGCATTTAAAAAGATAATTAATTTTGCTCTATAATTTATGCAAAAGTAAATTACACTTGGAAGAAAGGATTAAATAATGAAAAAATATTGTAATATGATGCAATATCAATAAAAGGGTCAGAAAAAAATTGTGGTTTTCTTAGAAGTTGAATTTGCTCCTAAGAAATAAGCATTTTTTGTTGATTAGCTGCATGGGGTGGGATGTAAAATCTAGAAGCAAGATTGAGCAATAACATGGAGTTTTAAGAAATCAAGTTCCCTTACATGTAGAGCTTTTTCATTCTAACTGAGATTAGGCAGGCAGAATTGGAGCAAACACTAAATTGTTTGAGAAAATAAAAAATATTTCAGAAACTATGAAAAAATAGAAAGAGAGTAGAAGAAAGAAGAGGGTTTTGGGGTGTTTTTTGTTTTTGTTTTGCATATACAAAGGGAATTTTGGGTTGGGGTGGGAATACCTAGAAATACTAACTTTTGCCATGCAAAACTTATGAATGTTGCAATACCTCTTCTATTTTCCCTATAAAATTGTTGGCAGTTTATATTATTCATGAGCATATCGTGGACTCGAATCTATATTTTGAGAAGTAAAATGGAATCACAAACATAGTTCCAAGATTGGTATAGGACAAGACCGCAACGTATCTGTTTACACTGGTCAGTCTAAAACAAAGCATGTCTGGTGGTTGTGTGAAAGTATGGTAATGCTTTAAAATGTAAAAGAATAGGAAAAATAGCAATAATATTAGCAGATTAAATGGTAAGAAGTTTACATTTGTATATCATAGGAAAAAAAAACATGTAAAAGTACACCAAGAAAATATTTGTAAGATAGGGTTAATTCATCTGCAGTAGCTCATAAAAATTCATAAGAAAACATCAAGGTAAAAATGATGAGGAGACAGTTGATAATTATTAAACAAACATATGGGAAAATGCTCAAACTCACTGGTTATTACAAGAATGTAAATTGAAAAAAATGTTACTCTTTTATATTATTAAATCAGTAAAATTTTAAAGTGACATTATAACCTCATGTGAATGTATGTTTGCAAGAAGTATGAATTAGTTCTCAGCTATCTGAAGTTTAATTGCACAAAGCAGGAAAAAAGTTACTATATGTTTCAGAAGCTATAAATATATTTCTATTCTTTATACTAGTATTTCTGGAACTTAGCTTAAGGAAATAATCGAAAGGTAGAAAAGGTAATATAGATAAAGTATAAAACAGAGCAAATTAAAACTATTCATATTTAATGGCAATAATATTTCAAATGCCTTTATAATTTTTTCTTTATGTTATTTTAGTGTTGCATTTGAATTTTAAAAAGAATCAGCTCTTCTAAGAGCTTAAGTTTTTTAAACAAGATTGTTTATTTTCTTCTGTCAAAAATAATCAAGATCATCATTTTTATGGTGCAAATTTTGCTCAAAAATAGAGTGAACGAATACTATGCAATTAAAATTTAGCTTATAAGAATGTTTTGGCTTCAGAATCATCGTGATGTTGAAAAATACATTAATTGCTAATTCTTGAGCCTAATTCATATGTATTATTTTCTGCTTTTAAATGAAATGATTGATTTTACAATGCAATACTCAGACATTTCAGATTTCCTTTAATATTAAGGTTAGCAAGCTTTATTTTTAATAATCTCTTTTTTTTAGGATCAAAGAACAACACATATTCACTGTAGTAATTTTAGAAAAATTGAGAAACACATGAAGAAAATAATAAAATCCTTAGCCTCTCACCACCCAAAGATAACCGTTATTCAAATTTGGCCTCTATTCATTGTATATCCACAAACAAAATGGAATCATAATGTGTAAAAGTGATTTGTAAATCTTTTTTTTTACTTTATGTAACATGATGAATTTGTGCATTTCAATAAGTATTTTGCAGCATCACAATTTTTAACTCCTGTGTTGCATCTAAACTTGCCTCTTTTAATTCGATATTAAGTGGTAAATTAGATTTGTCTACAATAGGTAAATTCATGCAAATGTCTCATAAAGAAAGAGAAATAATAGTACTGAAAAGCGTTTTCATAAAGAATACTTCTGTCCACCCAATTCCCTACAAGTCTGCTCTATGAAGCAGATGTCAAATGTTTTTCATTTTATTGTGATTTTCGCCATAGCTCAAAAGTCAATATTGTGCTGTCAGATGTGAGCTTACATGTGAAGAATAGGAAAGGAACTTAACTAGGAAGCATTGGGATCAGGGAATTGAATTTGCATCTAATTCACTAAGCATACATGTTTCCATGACCTTTAGAAAAAGGAATTAAACCAGTTTTTCAGTAGCTCAAGGCAAACCTTGTTAAAGAGGCGATGAAATCAAGGATCTAAAACACTCCTTACAAGACAGCCAGGCTAACAGAAGATTACTTTGATTAAAATACATCTCACTATTAAATTCATGGTGATATTAACATGGCATGATGATCCTAGAAGGAAACTAAAAGTGTGAGTTTCAGTTCTAGTAGAGTTGTTAAATGAACCATACTCTATTTTACTAAGCACCAAAATAATCTTAACCTCTCCCCCCAAATTCAAATGCGATATTTTAAAACCTCATTTTAAAGCATCAAGATTTCTTCAGGCAATTTCCTGAATAAATTCCAGATCTGTGATCAATGATAATGTCCAGTATAAAATTGATATAAAATAAGGAAGCATGGGTTACGGGCTAGCTCCATCCTTAAATAACTATATGACCATAAGCAAGTAACGTATGCTTTCTAGAGCTTACTTTTATCACATGTAAAGAAAAATATTGGCTTATATAAGGGTTACATAATCTAAGAGATTCCATGTAGTCCTAATGCTTTTGTTTTCTAGTCCAGATTACCCATCCTTTTTGGAAAGATTCAAAGCACTATCACAGTATAGTGTAAGGAACCTGCTGTATAGCAGCCTCAAGGATAGAATAAAAAAGCAAAGTCTCATCCAGTTTTCAGGCTTCCATACTAAAGCCAAGAAATATATGACTGAATATTTATTAAATAAAAGGAATGAATATATGAGTAAACTTCTATAAATACATACATAGGGCAAGAAAAGAATTGGATTAGCATGCCAATACAGTATTATCTATTCCCAGGGTTGTGTAAAGCATCTTATATTGAGCTGGCGTGCAGTTCTATTTTCTTTGTTATATATTTAAACTTCAGGTTGTGTGTACAAAGGAATCTAACTTTAAAGGAAAGGTAGCAAGAAGAGAAAGTATTAGAGTCAAAACAAATGAGAGGGGAGTAAATATTCCAGGTTTTAAAAATTATTCTAGTAATTGTCTTTTTTTAAAAAAAAAAATCTTATTTGAATTTCCTTTAGACATACAGGGATTGGCAAAAGTAGGTTTATAGTTGTCAGTACGCAAAATAGTTTATTCTTGTTTTATTATTTATTGTATCATTTTCCATACAAATAACTGTAAATGTACTTTTGCCCCATGCTTGTTTAACTAAGTATTCATTTTTCGTGGGAATAGGAAGAAGAACTGAGAGCCATGATGAGTAGAAAGGAAGGGATCACCAATTTGGGGGAGAATTCAGAAAAGCAAAAGAAAAGCAATTTAAAATTTTTAGAAATGTCATAAGAAATGGTTAAAGAAGTATATATATATATATATATATATATATATATATATATATAGCCTGAGTGAGCAGAGATGGAGAAGAGCAGTAGTATTCTTCCAACAACATATATATATATATATATATATAGCCTGAGTGAGCAGAGATGGAGAAGAGCAGTAGTATTCTTCCAACACTACCTGTGGATTTAATGACGTTTTTGTTATGTAGGAGTTAGTTCAGCGCACTGCAGTGAGAGTCAATATTAGGCAAGACTTAGCTAAGGAAGTGGAATACCTTATGGAAAACAAACCAAATATGAACAAGTTTTTTTAATAATTAAGAGTTCATTTACATGTTCACAGAAAGAGTAGACTGAGAATGAGTAAAGTCTTTTTTGGATCAAGGGAAATATTTAAATTAAGACTGAGGAAATTCAATAGAGTTTTCCTTTAGTTTTTTTGGAAAAAGCCAACTTTGACTAGTTGTTCAATAAATATTTTAACAATTATTTATGAACCACCAAATATGTGCAGGTACTACTCCAGGCTCTTGGGATACTTTGACTCCTGCTCTTATCATACTCATATTCTAAGGGGGAGAGAGGAAAAGAGATGCAATAAACTGATAGTTGTACAATATGCCAGGTAATGAAAAATGCATGGAGAAAAGTAAAATAGGGTAAGAAAGAGAGTGACTGGGGTGAGCATTATTTTACATTGGGGTAAATTAAATTATTTTTTATAAGGGAACATTTGAACAGAGACCAGAGTGAAATGAGAAAGCAAAAAATATGAATCTACTGGGGAAGAGCATTTTTTAAAAGTTATCAAAGCAAGTGCAGAGACCTTGGGGCAGGAATGTCTTGGCATATTCAAGGATAAGCAAAGAGATCAGTGTGGAGAAAATAAATGTACCAGGGTGATAAAAGGAGGAGACAAATTCATAAAGATAGCAGAGAGCAGATCACATTGAGCATGTAGGTCAAGTTAAGAATTTAGAATTTGCTCTGAGTGAGACAAAAAGCTATTGGAGGGATTTGAATAGCAGAGTATTATTTGTTAACTTCTATTTCAAAGAATCTGTCTTATTGCTGTAGGGAAATGACATTATAGGTATGCAAGGGTCAAAGCAAGGGAACCACTTGTATCCTGATTGGTTCACATGGGAAATGATAGCTTAGACTACAGAGGTAATAATGGGATTAAGAGAAGTGATTGAAATATGTATAATGTTTGAAGGGAAAAGCCAAGATTTGCTGATGGATTTGGATCTAAAAGAAAAGAGAAAGGCATATATTTAAGCTTATGATTACTACTAAAATGTAAGTACAGCAGAAGAAATCTTTAATTGTTTTGTTCACTGCTGTGTTCAAGCACATAGAACAGTCTTGACAAATAGAAAGTGCTTCATAAATGTGTATCAAATGGAGAATGTGTGGTCTGAGATAGTTGGAAAAATGGATTTGCCATTTACTGAGATGGAGAACACCAGGTGGGCAAGTTGGAATGGGAATCAAGAACTTTGGTTTTGTACATATTAAGTAGAAATCTCAATTAGATACCCAGGTAAAAATATAGAATAAGTAGTTGGACACACAAGTCAGAGCTATAGAAATTAATCTGAGAGTTCTTGTATTTCAATCCATAGAACTGGATGAAATAACTTACTGATTGAAAATAGAGGAGAAAATACACCTAAGAATTAAACACTGACATATTCCAACATTTAGAGATTGAAAGATAAGAATGATTCAGTGAAGAATCCAAAAAGGATAAAGATAAATGAAAACTGAAAATGCTAGAACTAAAGTGAAGAAAATGTCTCAAGAAGACAGAATCAATTAATTGTGTCAACTATTGCTGAGAGATCAGTTAGGATGGGGACTGAGAAACATTGAATTTATCATTAGTGACCCTAAGAAAAACTATTTAAGTTAGGACAAAAGTGTCATTGGAGTAAATTCAATCAACCATGACAGAATAGAAAGTGAAGTGACAATAAATTTAGACAATTTTTTAAAGTAGGTTTACTTTAAAAAACAACAACAAAACAAAACTGCAAAGAGGTGAAGAATTATGAGTCAATTTTTACAAGATGCATGCTATATTATTTTTATATGTATGTTGTAGCAAGCAAGAAAACAGCAATGAGGAATTAGGTATAGGTAATTTCAGGCACAAAATACTTATCTCGAATGGATGAAGTTCAAGGCAGAAGAGAAATTGGCCTTAGAAGCACTGAGATTTGAGAAGGAAAGCAAAATATATGGATAAAGATAGGTATATTTGAATTTTTTCCCTTGGCGAACTATGTAGGTGCTTGAAATAATTCTTCTTGAAATAAGAATTCATCAGCTAATAATGAAAAAATTCTTATCAGCTAGTAATAAAAACTGGGGAGAAGTTATAGGGAGTTTGAAGAGAGAGAATGAGTGAAATAGCCTTGTGAACAGACGTGATTAGATTAGAGAAATATATAGTTGGGTTGTAGGTAACACTAGGAATCTCTTAAACAATATCATAAGGCTTAATAATTCTACAACCTACAGTAATAAATTTAAATTGAGAACAATTAGTATTATTGTGTCTTCCCAGCCATGTTCTGCAGCTTAGGTGTAAGAACTGAATAGGAGCCGTTAGTTTTAATCAAGTTTGAGGATTTTGCCAAAAGTTTTGACAGAAAGAGAGAAGGTCAAGAAATTGAGAATATAACAAGGGAATAATTGTAATACTGGATCAGATTTGACCCATAAAAGAAGGAATGTAAGGTCATAGGAGAAGGATGAATGACAATGAAAAAGGCAAAGAATCAATGGGTCAGAAAGTTCCAGTGAGGTTATTGGGTTCAAGGTATCAGTAGCTTGAACTAAAATTTGAAAAAGGTGGTTGTCAGAGAGCCACATACTTGAACATGAGATGGTGGGGTTCAGCTATTTTAATGACGATTCAAATAGCTAATTTACCTGGAATGAAGAATAAGAACATTAGAGACTCTAAAAGGTCTAGTGGTGATAGAATAGCCAGATTGATACTGAAATCACAATGGCACAAGTAAAAGTGTACAGAGATTAAGATGAGTGGGAAAATAATCAAGTAATAAGGTAGAGAAAGAAAGAGTGATTTAATGGGAAGACACTGATGGGGACTCACTAATTGAAGGAAGAGCTAGATAGTGAAGATTTGAGAAGGGTAGGATTTGAACAACAGGCATCTGTGGACCTTCCTTTTAAGATGTTGCCATCATTTCTGGTTATCTCTGCTAAATATGAAAATACTAGGGAGAGCTTCTGATTCACCAGTTTGATTAAGGAGTCCAAACCTTAGATCAATAACAATGTAGTAGGCCCTCCCATTGGCCATAAATGTGGGAATCTAATGTCAAAAAAAAAATGTAGGAGTAGATGTAGGGTCACTGTAAAGAAAGACTAACTAGAGGTGGGAAAATGTCCCCCTTGAGGCAAAAGAAATCTTTTTAAGTGTTAAATAAAGGTACAGAAGTTGCTGGCAGTTTTGAAAGTATCAAACTTCTGAAATAAAATTGAAAGACAAAAATCTATGTTTGAAACTATGATCTTATCAAAGAAGTCTTGGATCAATATTGTTGGAATATTTAAAGGGTTTCTTACTCATATCTATTTGTATACAGTGTTTACCAGTAGGAGAGAATTATTAAAACCACTTTTAACTTAAAAACAACAACAACAACACAAGCATTTATTGAGCACTCATTATGTTCCTGGTACTGGGCAGCAAATGAAGTGGGAAAATGGGTAGCTGGCCTCTCACTTTACAAGTAACCTTGGAGGGAAGAGAATACCAATGGCAACAATTGCTGGCATAGATGACATAGTTATAAATAGATATAGATGATATTGATATAGATCTGTCACCATCAATTGTTGCCTTTGGTTATTTCTTTTTATAATATAATAAACTAGAGGCCTGGTGCATGGATTTGTGCATATGTGGGGTCCCTTAGCCTGGCCTGCGGGGATTGGGCTGAAATCAGCTCTCTGACATCCACCGAGGGGTCCCAGATTGTGAGAGGACATAGGCCAGGCCAAGGGATCCCACTGATGCACAATCAGGTCCGGGGAGGGACCGCAGGAGGGCTTCAGGGCATGTCCAGCTCATCTCTCCCAGTCCTGATCAGCCAGACCCCAGCAGCAAGCTAACCTGCTGGTCCAAGTGTTTGCCCGCTGATGGTCAGTGCACATCATAGGGACTGGTCAAACTGTGAACAGCTGGACAGTTAGCATATTAGGCTTTTATTATATAGGATGCTTATTGTAAAAAAATACAGATGTTTATTAGTTAACAAGTAAAAAATCATTATTCACCACCTCCAATTGAGTTCAACATCAAACTCTTCTCATCACTTCACCCTGCAAATCCTTCATCCTTATTATTTTATTGAATTAAAATTTTTTAGCTATTTAAATATATCACTTTCTTCCTGTGTAGCTTTTTTTGTCATTTAATTAGTAAGGCCTTTCACACTTCAATATCATACAAGCATTCTCTAATGTATTCTGTCAAATTTTCAGCTTTGTTTTGTCATTATTGTTAATATTATTTTACTATTTATATACTTAAATATATTTTTATGTGTGATATAGTATATGGACTAAACTTTTTTTAAAAACATTCAACTGTTTTAAAAACGCTATAATCATTAATTTGAGTATTTCTATATTATTGTGTTGGATAGTTGCTCTTTTACCTCCTTAACATCATATCTAACCATTTTCTACTAACAATACCTCCACCTTCTTTGGGGAAGTAGTGTCAATCCTTTCTTCCATGGAGTTTGTATGGGGCTGTCAATAATATAATTCAATCTGCTGAAGCAAGAGTGATGGTCAAATCACCTCATCCAGGTCAGTCTGATGGTACCTTTCTGGAATTTTAATCATAAGAGCTGACACAACATGACAGAAGACCATAAATAGAATCAGTGATCTATATTTTGCTAAAGTCAGTGACCATTTCTCACTTGATCTCTTTTTCTCAGTGGCTTGTGACACAGTTGACCATTCTTTCCTTAAATCCTTTTCACTAGTCTTTCACCTCACCACAACCATCTAGTTTGCCACCTGTCTCAGTGGCAGCTGTTTCTCAGTCTCTTATGTTCACTTCCCAACTTTTTTTTTTCATGTTTATATTGATTTTAGAGAGAGAGAGGAAGGCAGGCAGATAGGGAGAAACATTGATGAGAGAGAAACATCATTGATCAGCTGCCTCTTGCACACACCCCCACAGGGGATCTGACCAGGAGTGTGCCCTGACCAGGAATGAAACCTGTGGCCTCTTGGTTCCTGGGTTGAAGCTCAACCAATGAGCTACACAGGCCGGGCTCATTGATGACTTCTACATTTCACCGGAGGCTCTGAACTTGGTCCTCCTCCCTGATCTATGTCCTCTTTTGGAAATTACTTTACTAATGCAATTGTTCAGGGATTTACGGTTTGCTCTCACTAGAATATGACATCTTGAAAGGCAAGATTTTGTGTGTCTTGCTCACTGCTCTATCCACAGCACCTAAAATAATGTTTGGCATGTGGTAATTGATCAATAAATGTTTGCTGAATACCTGGAAAAATATAGCTTGTTAAAAAACTGTATTTCTAAGTATACATTCTTCTACATCAGTGGTTCTCAACCTTTCTAATGCCGTGACCCTTTAATACAGTTCCTCATGTTGTGGTGACCCCCAACCATAAAATTATTTTCGTTGCTACTTCATAACTGTAATTTTGCTACTGTTAATGAATTGTAATGTAAATATCTGTGTTTTCCAATGGTCTTAGGCTCTACAGCAGCGGTTCTCAACCTGTGGGTCACTGTAAATATAAAAACACAGATATTTACATTATGACTCATAACAGTAGCAAAATTACAGTTATGAAGTAGCAACGAAAATAATTTTATGGTTGGGGGTCACCACAACATGAGGAACTGTATTAAAGGGTCGCAGCATTAGAAAGGTTGAGAACCACCACTGTTCTACATATATTCCTTGCATGCCTTCTGAGAACCAGGTATGGTATTAGACACTGGAGCTATAAAGTGGTATACTGGAAGAACTTATGGTCTAGTCCGTGGATTCCATAGAGAGAGAGAGAAATTTGCCTTGGACATTATGAGAAAACGTCAGAATCAGATAGGAAAAAGATAGGTGTGAAACTTTTCAGTAAAACATGGCCAAGTTAGCCCCAGAAATTAATGAAAAAGGCAATAAAATTAAGTCTTTGCATCAAGAAAAGAGGTAATATTTGGGAGAAAGCATCTGGGAGATAGCCATGGATGGAAGCCTCTGATGCTGAGTTCAGTGACTATAATCTCACATGACCCCATTTTGGCAGCCTTTAGCTAGAATGCTCCAAATGACCTAACTGGGAGGGAGAAAAAGCAAATCTAAAAACACCCAAATCACATAACACTTCATTACTCAAAGATAATATCTTTAGTCATACTTTGAGTAGTAAATCAGCAAAATTATAGCAATGGGCTTGCAGTATATTCAGGAACTACAGTATAATCTGTCTTGACTAAAGTTTCATTATAGACTTCAACATTTAATATATGACAATATTTATGTATGGAAGTGTGGACTCCTGGTCCTAATAAGTCATTTGAGGGGCAATGAGAAGAGAATACAAACTACAGCATACCAGATGCCAGCAAAGTATTTTACTAGGTCCTTCTACCACTCAGCTTTAGGTCTCTTTTTCAGGTCCAGACTAGTTCCCCTTTTCATTCTTACCTTCTTTTCAACCCAAGAGTCTCCAGCAACTCAGCCAACTCCTCTCATTTTTAAAACAGTTCCCATTGTATGCCAATGAGATTATTATTTTGGAACTTGAAATTTTAAATTTCTCTGGAAGACTATGTAAAAAGAGCCAAAGATGATTTTGGAAGGAAAATTTTTAAAGCATGAAGAGGGAAAATTTGCTTTCTAGCAAACAAAAAAAAAAAACCTAAATATTATAAATTTGTAAAATTGGTTTTGGAGAATAGAAATGGAACCAAGGATTAGCCTGAAGAATACAGACTCTGACCCATATATGTAGGAATTAGCATATGACTTCGCAGAGTTCACTGATTGCAAGCAACAGACATGAACTGATTAATTCAGAGATTTTTCTGAATAACTTATAGTTTAGAAGGCATCCTATATAATAAAAGCCTAATATGCAAATTGTTTGACCAGGAGTTTGACCAGGAGTTCGACTACTCACTATGAGGTGCACTGACCACCAGGGGGTGGCGTGGAATATGGCAGGCGTCAGTGATGCAACGCTGGCAGCTGGTGGCAGTGGAAGTGCTGCTGGCCCCAATAGGCCTTGATGAGAGTGGGACCATGGCAAGATGGTGAAGCAGGTGAGCAGACAGCACCAGGCCAAGGGGTCCCAATTGCCCCACAGTTAGCGACCAGGGGCCGGCAAGCCCTGATCACCCGATTGGGGGGCCGGGCCCCAGGCTGGGACAGGGAACCGGGGGTGGGTGGCGGCGACCAACCTCCTGCGGCACCCAGGCAGGGGGCTGTGACCTCTCGCTGGCTACCTGGGGGGCGGGAGTAATAGGGACAGAAGCATGGTGAGAATGCAGGATGTCCGCAGAACTCGC
The DNA here is from genome assembly GCA_026230045.1 of Corynorhinus townsendii. Classification (NCBI taxonomy): domain Eukaryota; kingdom Metazoa; phylum Chordata; class Mammalia; order Chiroptera; family Vespertilionidae; genus Corynorhinus; species Corynorhinus townsendii. Next base: position 33,960,802 of record JAPDVU010000010.1, read on the forward strand.
TCTCACTCTCCCTGCTACCCTCCCCCAGGACACCAGGGCTCAGGTGCCAGGCGCCCTCAAGGAGCCCGCCCCGCACCTGCGCAGTCTCTTCTGGGTATACTGAGCTGCAACCGGCGGGATCGCAGGGGCCGGTTGGCCTCCCTGTGGGTTCGTGCAGCAGCCAGTCTGCAAGGCCGGCCGGGAAAGAGCATGCTGCCATCCCAGCTTCCATGCGGCCCTGCTGGGTGACCCAGAGGCCCATGCTGCCCCCTTGCATGCAATATTCAGCTCCACTCATCACATCTCCACATGGGGCCTCGGGCACCATGACTCAGGCAGAGGGGGCATATGAGGGTCTGGGGGCCCAGGTACTGACAGGGCCCAGAGGTCAGCTGGGATGTGCCCTTCCACACCAGACGCTTGCACTTCCATCACCAGCCAGGCCTAGGGACTGCACCCATGCACAGATTTTGTGCACTGGGCCTCTAGTTTTAAATAAATAGGTCCCAAGTAATGTGGGGATAAAGAAAACTCTGGGTGTTGCAGTATCAAAACAAAACAAATAAAAACAGCAACAACCAACACCTTGTGGCTTATCTATAGGTGGTGCCAATATAGGTCATTAGTTACCACAAATAGGTAGGTGAAGTGGTGGAAAAAAAATGCGAGGTTGGTATTTATTAAAGAGAAAATGGAAGGAGATGCAAAGAGAGAATTATATAGCCAACTATTTGTAGGACTCCTGTTTGTGAAGAGTTACATAGAAGTCAGATAGTAGCCAAAAAAGACTTTGGGTCAAGGCAGGTTTTTGCTTCTGTTTTAAGATGTATATTAAGTCATGTTTGTAGGCCAATTCGAATGAGTCAGTTCATAAGGAGAAATTGGTAATGCAGAGAGAAAGTGTACCATTGTTGGCACAAATTAGGAAGGCAAGATGGAAGTCAAGATTTTTAATAATACAAAGGACATTTATTTTCACAAGAAGAATATAGAATATATGGAATTCAATGTAAAACGATGATGAAATCAATAGTGGAAAAATACGAAAGTTCTATTTTCTTCTGTGAAATCTTCAGTGGAGTTAGCACCTGAGAGCGAATCAGGAATGGGAGATTAGAGATTGTAACAAAAAAGAGAAGGATGAGCTAGCCTGTTTGGCTCAATGGATAGAGCATCGGCCCACGGACTGAAGGGTCCCAGGTTCGATTCTGGTCAAGGGCACGTACCTCAATATTTCAGGTTGCCAGGCCCTGGTCAGGATGTGTACAGGAGGCAACAAATCTATGAGCCTCACATCAATGTTTCTGTCTCTCCCTCTGCCTTTCACTCTCTCTAAAAATAAATGAAAAAATATCCTTGGGTGAGGATTAACCAAGAGTGAGAGCGAGAGCAAGAGCAAGAGCGAGAGAGATGAAATAATCATTCCAGATGGGAAACATGAAACCAAGTAAAGACAGTTAAGTGCAATAAGATCTCCAGACAGTGTAGTAATGTGCAAAGTGAGCCCACTCAGTATAGATATGTCATTTTCCCCCGCACACTATTTAACTTCTCTGGTACAGAAATGAGAACATGGATAGTTAGGTTTAACACATAAATAGTTAGTCTTGGATGCTTTCCAGATAAGATGAGAGAAGAGTGTTTGAAGGAAATCAAGGTTGTTTGCAACAAGATGTTAAATGCTGAATCACAGAATTTAGGCTGAGTAAAAGTGGGGCATGAGAACATGAGAAAAATGACACCAAGTAAAAACATAGTCCACAGATTGGAGGTATCAGAGAGGTTCAAGACTTGCTGGGGGAGGAAGACTAGAGAAAGTGAGATGGAAAGCATAGTAATGAAAGCCAAAGGGTAGGGTGTTTTACTCAGAGATTTTGGATTTGCTCCAATTTTTGGTGTTGTTAGGAAACGGGCAGGGCAACTTGAGTGGGTGGCTGAGGTCATTGAAACCAAAAGATCACTAATTAAAGAGGTCAGAGAGATGGGTGTGTCAGGAACTGCGAACATTCAAATCACCAATTATATTAATAGTGACCATAGTGCTGAGGGAATCAGTGAGCTAGATCTAATAATACTAATCAATGAATGCAGATGGCACAAGAGGAGTAAACAGTGACACACTTCAAAACGCTTCTAAGGAAGGAGAATTGGGGAGCAACATGGAGAAAGGAGGACACTCATGTACATGATATAAAATATGGGACAATAATCAAGTTCTACTTAACAGGGAAGTAGTGAAAATAACATTTCCAATGCACAACTAAGTTTCAGTTAATGCAACAGGATGAAAGGGATGTTCATAAAATAAGTAGAGGACTGAAGCAGTTTGTTGATGACAGACCATGACTTCAGTGGGCCAGGCGGAAGAACATTGGCTGAAGAGAGAGATTCCAATTATTAGCCTACAGAGAAGGCTGAGGATAAGGATCCACACCAGGACACAGCATGGAGGATGAGGTGAATGGCAATGGCCTAAAGCACTGGGCAGCGATTGTCTCAGAGTGGCCTACCACTCGGGAGATGAAGAATTGAAGCAGAATGGAGCATGTTGAGACGTTTTCCTTTCGTGTTTCATTAGAAATTAAATTCAATTTGGGATCTTTAGATTCATGCATTGAAAGAATCTACTATCAACGGCCTTTACTAATCTGTTTCAAATTGTGGTTTTTATTGTAAAAATGTTCATGGTTATGATTAAAAGAATCCACATAGTGTGGAAGGTTGTAAGTTGAAATGTAAATGCCCCCTTTTATTCCAGCTTACCTTCAGGTATATTACTCTTTTAGAGTAACTATTGCTAGCAATTTCTTATGTGTCACCAGAAATATTAAATCTAGAAGCACAAATATAATAATATTACGTACATTATACTTGCTTTTTCTCCTTAAATTTAATAAGATTGGGGATACTTTTCTGTGAGAGTATGCATACATCTACATGACTCATTTATTTAAAAGCTACATGGTGCTCCATTATGAGATATACCCTATATAAGGATGCATTTAATATTACCAAACTGGTCACCATTATTCCTGAAGACTTAGAAGCAGCAGGGCTAATCCTGATGAAGAGTGTCAATCAAGGATCTTAGTAAAGGTCAATATATAATCAACTCAGAGTCAAAAAAATGAATGATGAGATCAGAAGTATGGCCTTTCAGCAAGCATCTAACCTGGATCAGTAATTTGTCACTGTCACCTATGAAACAAGCAGTGGGTCAAAGCCTTGATTGGGACAGTGGCCCTGCCACTCGAAAAGAACCACTTGAGCTGAGGCTAATGAAACCATTTTTTAATTGAGTTACCTGAGAATGGGAATGACGAAGCATTTGTGAACTGTGATTATTCAATGATCTCCTAGGGCCCTAAAAGACAGTATACTATTATCCTCTCCCTAAGAATGAGTTCTATTTGCCTTATTTAGCTAAATTAATTTTATTTACATTGCACTGAAAAGCAGCAACAAAAATAGTTATTTCACAGTGAAAGGCTCCACATCCGGCACATTCCAGAACCAATGTTTCTACAAACCGGTGTTTACAGAAATAACTCCTCAATGTATAGAATAGGTGCGCTCCTGAAAATTTCATTTTCACTCCCATTGAATTTCATACAAAAGGGAAAATATGTTGCCTATAAAATCTGTAAACCCATTGAATTTTTAAAAGACTTTTTAAGAGCAATTTTCGGTTCACAGCAAAATTATGAGGAAAGTGCAGAGATTGCCCATAAGCCTCCTGTCCCCCAACTCCCATATCCTCCCCCATTGTTAACATCTCCCACCAGAGCAGTACATGTGTTACAGCTGATGAACCTACATTGTCACATCGTAATCCCAGTGTTTACAGTTTAAGGTTCACCCTTGATGTTTTACACTCTAAGGGTTGGGACAAATGTATAATGGCATGCATCCATCCTTATACTATCATACAGAGTATTTAGTTTAATTTCCCTAACGGAAATTTATTTCTCACAGTTTTGGAGACTACAAGTCCAAGTTCAGGGTGCCAGCATAGTCTGGTAAGGGCCCTCTTCTAGGTGGAAGGGACTTTGTGACTTCTCTTCTAAAAGGATGCTAATTTCATTCATGAGAACTCCACCCTCATGACTTAACTACCTCCCAAAAGTCCGACCTTCTAATATCATTTCATTGGGCATTAGGATTTTGACAAATGAATTTGAGGGAGATAGAAACATTTAAACATGCAGAACCCCTCCTGAATAGAAATCTTTTCTATCATCACCATTAAAATTAGTCTTAAGCCACTCTGAGTAGGGTTCTCTGTCACTTGTAACTTAAGCATTCATAACTGATAAAAGGAAGATGTGGAGAAATTCAATTTTCCTTAGCACATCCTTATACCAAAAACAAACAAAGAAACAAAACAAACAGAAAACATCATGGTGAGTCAGACTGAAGCCAGGTTTGCAGGGTCTCACAGGCCACATTATGTGTTTAGGGTTATACTATTGGTATAGTAGGAATTTTTTAAAGAGTTAAGTTGTGAAGTGATGTGATTCGTATAGAGCAGTGCGGCTCTTTGGCCCCTTGAGTTTTTAGCAAAGGCCAGCTTAGGAGTACCCTAATTAAGTTAATAACAATGTACCTACCTACCTATATAGTTTAAGTTTAAAGAATTTGGTTCTCAAAAGAAATTTCAATCGCTGTACTATTGATATTTGGCTCTGTTGACTAATGAGTTTACCGACCACTGGTATAGAGGAAAGTGGGTAGAGACAAGTGTGGCTACAGGGAGACCAGGCTCTAAATAATCCACGTTATGGATGACAAAGACTTGAACCAAAGTGGTGGCGGTGGGGATGGGAAGAAGTATATGGACTTGAAATATTTTTAGAAAGATTTATGGGCTATAAATCATAGGCTTCTCCAGCTCTAACATTCTACCATTTATTTGACCCAAAGGCACAATTACTAGTATTAATCCAGAATGCTTCCTTGATGTCTTGAAGTGTTTTTTTCCCCCAATTCAATTTTTATTCGGCTCTGGACATAGCACTGTAATATCATAGATCATTCTGTTTTCCCTCCCATTATCATCTTCCACTCCTTCCTCACGCTTCCTTTCTCCTAAGTAGTGAGTTACAGAAAATGATAATCAATAAAATTTGTGTTCATTCTCCTAATAGTCAGCAATATTATTTAATGATGCCATGGTTTTGGTTTTTGTGTTTTTACATTTAGCTGTGTGTTTAAAAAAACAAGTTAATCCAGGTGCCCAGATGACAAGAAGGGAAACAAAATTTATTGCTTTGGGTGCTGCTTCAGGCAACCCTCTTGCATTTTTCTTTACTGTCTCCTATCTGTCAAAAAGGGAAAAACTATCTTTGCTGTTCACCGATCTCTTGCACTGTCATACGCAATTAACCAAAAAAAATAGTATTGTTCTAGGTAATGTACCTTCATGTTTGATTTGCTGGAATTTCAGGCAGGAAGACATGGTTTTGAAGTTGTCTTTAAAGATTCAGTGGCTTTTGCATTTACTGAACTTTGCCTTACAAAATGCATTTTTTTTTCACCACCACTCCTCAAAATATCTGCAATAGCATTTATCATTTTACTTCCCCCAAACCTAAATAGGCCAACAGAGTAACAGTGAGCAACTTGGTAAATTGTAAAGTGTGGGAATATACTCTACAGATTTGCCTAACTTTATAGAAAGATGTGTTCCTAAAAGTTAATTGCTTTTAAAATTCAACCCTATTAATTGTATGCATGCATATGAGCATAACCAATGGACATACACTGGGAGGCTGAAGGGGGGGCAGTGAGGGCAGGTGCTGGGGGGTGGTGGTGTCTGGGGAGAGGTCAATGGGGGGTAGGGGGAAGGAGACTTATGCAATACTTTAAACAATAAAGAATTTAATTTTTAAAAAAATTTTAAAAATAAAATTAGGAAAAATAAATAAAAATTATAATAAGCAAAAAAAAAAAAAAAATCCAACCCTATTTTTAAAACTTTGGGAAGTGGATTATTTAAGGGAACTCAGCAACTAATCATTTTTGTGGGTGAAGCTGTATCCTTTTGTAATGCAAATATTCATGACTGTATTTATCTGTTTTATTATCTAAAAGATTTGTATTTGATTCTCATGAATGGCACATTTATATCATCACTTTTTAATGACCAGTAATTATAATGACAAGAATCTCTTTCTTAATCAGGCACACAAACTTAGTATCAAGCTATAATATTTAATTCCCAAGAAAGGAGCATTTCATATATATTTCTGCTCCTTTAAAAAAGAATATCTCTACACCAAATTACCCATGATGGTAAAAATATCAATCATAAGAATAAACAGAAAATTAGGATCCTGCTCACATGACTATTGTCAAATGAAACCACTTGTTTTTAACTCTTGTGATTTTCTGTATTTAAGCCATTGCTACCCCTAAACAAACAAAACAGTTTTTTAAATTTAAGTTTGTTTGCGTTGTTGGTTTTTTCCCCTTAATTTCATGTGCTCTATATTTGAGAGCAGGAATCCAGACTCTTGACAACATATCCATGTATATACACCCCACTCAATGCATCATGTCACTATTTAGATAACAAATGTCTAAAAATGAAAGAAAACAGACATATGGAAAAATGTCTTGTGCAGTTACATGTTACAGAAATATGTTTGTCATATCAAAGGTTTTCAGCCATTTCATAATGAGCAGGTACCAAGGAAGGCTGGTTGCCTGTGGTTCGTAGGAGCGCAGGAGAGAACTTCTTCTTTACTATGCACTCATGTCCTCTCCCTCAAAGTAAAGGATGACGCCCAGTCTCCATGGGCCAGGGAAAAGAAAATGTGTGAGCAAGGGATCATGGTGTGAGCTTGTCATTTTGGAATTACTTAGATACAGAAGAATGTGTTGCATAACTTGGGTCTTACAAGAAAAGTAAATGAAGAACTAGAGAAACACCTACATGAGCATGCTGCTACCATAACAAAAAATTGCCAATACTTTCACAGGGATGTGGGGATGGGCATCCTGAAGGGCTAAATAAAACTTCAGAACATTAGAGGGTTGGTTATTTTCAATATCTCTATGAATAATATTTCTTTCAAGACTAGAATTCACTTAATGAAGACAAATTAAGGTATAATAAAATCATTACAGTGATGCATATGTAATAGTCTACTAATAATGAGTCTAGTCCTCACACTTATAAAATCATCATGTTTTCCTAACACAAACAATGTGGATTTTCTTTCTAATGAGAAAGCACTGAGGCGAGTTCATGTGTCCTCACCCAGAACCCCCTCCATCGTCTGATATATCATCAGCTTCCTGTGTTGTGCTTCTGGAGCCCAGGAACCGTTCCCTATCCTTCCCCTGAGCCTTCCCTAACCCCTCTTGCTCCATCTCACTACGTCTACCCACGCCTTATAGAAAGTTAACATTTCATGAATTGGAATTTGAAACAAGAACGATTATCTCTTTTCTAAAAAGTTGTATTAGACTCTTTACAGTGCCTCCCCTCTGTGAACTTAAGGGATGCACTCCAATGATGCCAGCTACCTAGAAAGTGCTTCTGTTCATTCCCTTGAACAACATTTTTTGCTCCACTTAAGTCCGTGCAGTTATGAAAACTTTTTTATATCATATTCTTTGACGATGTTATTTTAGAGCTTAAATAGTTCATTCAATATCTATTTATTCGCAGACACTGCTAATGCAGGCAGTGAACACTGAAGTACGAAGATTAATAGAACATAGATTTTGCTGAAAGGAACTATGATCTAGTAGGAAAATAAGAAAGCAAAGCAAGCGAAGGGCAACAACATAGACAACTTAATGGAGTAAGTGATATGACGGCTGTCAGTACAGGGCAGGGACAGTCCTCAAAAGGAGCTGCACGTAGCCCTTTTCTGTGGAAATTACTTTGAGATTTGAGAAGACTATAAGGTATATCATTGCATGTTGAACTGCAATAATGTTCAACTATTCACTTATTTCCATTTGAAGCACACACAAAAGTAAAATTAAAAGGAAGACGTTTGGTAAATGTAACAGGTACATCTGTTTGAAAAACTTCCCCTCATTATTCTTATTCTTGTCAGTCCCTTCAATACTCAACAAGATGATGTATAGAAATTGTGATACTCAGTGACTGCTAAGAAGTAGTACACAATATCTGGGGTTGTTTCTAAAGGATCACATTGACATCAGAACATAAAAATAATGAACTTTGGCAAGAATAAAGGTCTGACTCTCATGTTTAGTGGAGGAGGAAAGTTATAACATGGAACAAATAGAGACTAGGTATTATCCTTGCTACATCCATGTCCTTATCTTTTGTGTTTGCACCATGCCTCATTATACAAATGCTTAAAATGGCTTTTGGAATCTCATAAACAGAATGAAACATCATGCCAATGGGATGAAAGTGGTGTGGTTTGGGATTAGAGATTTTTAAGTAGATTCCATGTTTGAGTATGACAGGGAAATAATAGACTATGGAATAATAGTAGACATAGAGCAAATCACCTTTATTTAACAAATATAGTAATATGAGAATATTGACTTAACTGCTTTATACACAAACAAAGGAAGATAATTTTCACATTATTGTTCTCAGTAACCTAAACATCCAGCAAATTAAATCCAGTTAAATATAAAAGATGTACAAGATATTCATTCTGGGAGGGGGGAAAAAAACCTCTTAGTTGTTAACTAGTAATATAAACGTCCGTCAGATTGTGAACTTTCTATTAAGAGAAACTTTTTTAGCCACCCTAGAAAGAGAGAATGCTTGCAAACCAAATGTTTGCTCTGTACTGATCCTTACATTCATTCTATCACAGGTCATGTATGATGTGATGTAAATTTTGTTAATTAACTTATCTTCAGCTTTACTACTTACATTCCCTGAATATGTACTTATTTTTCTCCAGTGTGCACCACCTTTTATGACAGCAGAATTAGCCAGTGAAACCCAGCTTTGGGTATGGTTTGACTTGTTTTAGAAGAATCCACTTACTTGATGTGCCAAAGCTGGGATCCTACGATCCTTGCAGAATCAACCCACGGACTTTCTAGCCATATGAAAGAGAGGCTGTTCCCTCCATTGAAGGCTCCCGGCAAAGATGGCTGCAGCTTGGCACCCCTCCCCACGGAATGCTGTAATGTTAACTCACACTTCCCTCAGAGGGAAAGCAATTCGAAGGTAAACAATCAGCTACCTCTCCCAGACATCTGACATGTTATGTACAAAGTACCCTCAGTCCTGGAGGCTATTTTGTCAGCCTCCGTCTTTAAAGCACAACGATTTAAAAGAGCCACCCGACAAGGGCATGGACATGCCTCAGCCTTCCCTTGGCTACATTTCAAAGAAATCACACTGGCCATCTGAGCAGCTCTGCTCTATATTCTACAGGAAAGACAAATCTGACCACGGGATAAAAGTCTCCCAGTCTAGAAAACCTGGCTAGCACGGCTGTGTAGCACACGCACACCCAAGCAGCAGCGGGCCTCCTTCGCAGGATGTGTGAGTGGGGTGGTGTTTCTGGTTTTGTTTTGTTTGTTTTTTTAACCTGGTTTTTGCATCTGTAGGAGTAGAGTCTGGTTGTAATCTATTTGGAAGCATATGGTGGTATGCCATCAAGCAATTTATCCTTTGGATGACTTGATAAAGATCGGTCCTTAATAGTCTGATTTACCTATTTTCCTTCATTGAAATACATTTTGTATTTTTAAATCGTCCTTCCTTGTGACAAATACATTGCAAGGGTTTTTATTGATTTCTGCCAATTTACACAACTCCCAAGAAACTGCTTAAAATTCTAGAACAAGCCTGTCAAACTCGAGGCCTGCAGGCCACATGTGGCCCACAACAAATATTTTTGCGGCCCAGCCAATATAACAATATGTAAGAAAACATTAGTTTTATCATTGCTCTTGTTCTAGTTTATACTATACTTTTCCAAATCTACGTTTCTACGAAAATTGAAGCTTGTGTTTCTTTGTGGCCCACATAAACTTAAACCTTGTTTATTTGGCCCCTGTTAGCCTTTGAGTTTGACATGCTTGTTCTAGAAGATGGTTTCTTCAGCATTATACTTTTTTTTTTTTTCAGTGAACTCCACTATCTATATATATAAAAGCCTAATATTCTAAGTGTCCAACCATTCAACTGTTTGACCAGTCGCTATGACATGCACTGACCACCAGGGGGCAGACACTACAATAGGTGGGTTAACTTGCTGCTGAGTTCCAGCTGATCAGGACTGGGCAAGATGGGCTGGACATGCTCTGGAGCCCTGCCATGGTCCCTTCCTGGCCTCTAAAATATTTCTTTTAATTAATTTCCTTTCAATGTGCACAAATCCGTGCACTGGACCTCTAGTGTAATTATAAATAAATACTGTGTTTCCCATTTCAGTCTATTTTTTTCCACATGCCATTAATAATCTCTCATAAGTTTTTACCTGAGGAGAAATTTTTGGAAGTAAATTTTGCTTGAATAAAAAGAGGCACATGAACTATACAACTTCCTGGCATTCGTTTTTAGCTGTTTGACAAATGGGGCCCTGACAACCTTCAGCAATTATGGCCAAGCATGTTTCAACCTCCCTATGGTCCTCTTGTGAGTGTCCTATTTAGATCATGTCCCATGCTGTTGGACTAAGTTAAAATGACCTCTTCTTACTTCCAGGCCTTAATTATGCCTGTTGGTTCTAACACATGCACTTGCTTTAAAAACGTCTTCAACTATAAAGTCTTCAGCAGTTGATGTCAGTGGACAGTTTAGTGCTTAGCAGCATTCTGCAAAGCATCGTGAAAAGAAGTCATTTGATGAGTTGAGTGCTTGCTTCCTTCTGTCTGTGAGATTAGAGATCCCTTCCTCCACTGTTGTGCAGTAATCCTCTAAAGTGTAGGCAAGGAATAGATGCTCTAAACAACTTTTGCCCCAACGGTCATTTCTTATTTAATGTCTACATTAAAATGAGCCCTCAATAGGCTCAATCTCCCCACTCCAGGCCCACAAACCTAGCAGAAAGACTATCGTTAAAACAAAGGCTAACACAACTTCTCCATAGATTCAGAGAAATACATTGGAAAAGAAAGATTTATGAAGGCTTAAACTTGGTTTAAATTGCAGTTCCTCACTTACTATGGTGTGTTAGGTACTGCGTGCTTTGGATTTCTGGGCTCCTGCTGAATAGGGATTGCGAGAGACAGTGCAGGCCAAAGTACATGGCACATTAAGCAATTTTGAAATGCATGGCATTTGTGGTAGTGAGTTGAGAATTAAAAAACTGCGCTAAGTACAACATAAACTCTACCCAGGAATGAACGATAATATGGAAACCCTGCCCAGGTTTGCTGTATAGTGAGGTGGCCTCCCAAGAAAGCACGTACCCTAGATAAGTGCTGTCACTCAGGGGTGTTGGTTCTCAAATTCCTACGGTTGGGTTGGAAGTAGCTGCAATTCCTGACATGCATGCTAGTTTTCGGCCATTGCCGTTCAATAGCACTTCTGCCTGTGGACTCAGGTACTGTATGCCTGGGGTCGGGGGGGGGGGGGGGCGGGAATGGAGAAGTGGGTCTAGTTTATCTTTTATGCAACTTCACACAAGCAGTCTTTTGCTTCTGCCCAATCCCGTGGCATGCCTCTCTACCTTTTTCTGACCACCCTCTTTAACATTTCCTCTTCTAACACTATTTCATTTTGTGAGTCTTCGTTTTTGAATTAAAGAAACATTTTAGTTGCAAAAGGAGGATGATTAACTACAGTTCAATAGTTCTTGACCTCATTCCCAATTCCCCCACACATTATTTCCTATGACTGTACTTTCTTCACAATTTTTCCTCCACTTTCAATTTCCATCATTAAACTTCTGTTAATAGGTTTATATGTCAGTTGTTAAGATGTACAGAACAAAACCAGACAAGTTCCCTGCTCTCAAGGAGCTTGTGTTAAATATAACAGCATAGGTTGGAATCCATTTATTCATATTATAATGTATTTGTTTATTGGAAAAACATATTGGATGACTACTAGATGTCAGTCTCTGATATCAGCACTGGTAAGAAAAATGATTGTTTTCCATCATGGATTTACAATAGAGTGTGGGGCATGGTTGGGGATGTGTGTGTGAAAAAAAATAATTTTACAAAAGTGCTAATAATATGCTAATTAGACTGGACATCCTTCCGGACAACCGTCTGGATGAAGCCGTGGCAGTGGGGGCAGAGGCAGCCACTGCAGCAGGCAGAGGCCAAGCCCCTTGCACGAATTTCTTGCATCAGGCCTCTAGTAAATATATAATTGCAAACTTTGATTAATTGATATAAAGAAATCATAAAAAGCTAGTTTTGTGTATGTTAAAAAATAAATTTTAACCAATAATTTTATATCTAGAAAAACTTTCTTTCAAAAAATAAAAGTGAAATAGACAGTTTCAGATAAAATAAATTGAGACCAGCCAACCAACCTTATCAGAAATAAATACTAAAGGAAGTTCTGCATGCTGAAAGCAAGAAACCACAAACCGTAATTGAAATGCATAAAGAAAGAGAGAGAGAACTGGCAAAGGAAACTATGTAATTATAAAAGACAAGATAAATATTTCTTCTTTCTTATTAAGTGATTAAAAGGCAGTTTTATAAAATAATATTTTTATGATGATAATGTGGTTCTATAACATATACAAATGTAATATATTTTATAATAATAGCACAAAAGTGGGGACTGTATTGAAGAAGATCATTAGCAACAAATGGTGATTCAAATACACAAGAATAAATTAAGCAAACCATAAATCACAAATAAGAGGATATTATAAAATTTTATAAATTTATCTTTGTCCTCCTTTCTTCTCTCAGCTTCTTTTAAAGTCACAAAGGCATATAAAGTAATCATTATAATAAGGTCTCATTAGATTTGTCATCTATGATAATAAAAGCGTAATATACTAATTAGACCAGACGTCCTTCCGGACATCCTTCCAGGTGACCTTCCAGGTAAAGCTGGAGCTACAGCCACAGGATAGAGGCAGCTGCCTCGGCTGCGAGGGAGGGATCGAGGCAGCCGCCATGGCTGCGAAGGCCTACTCTTGCACAAATTTCATGCATCGGGACTCTAATATCTATGCTAATAATAGTATAAAAAGGGGGAAGAGAAACCTGGAATAACATTTCTCTATCTCACTGGAATTAAGCTAGTATAAAACTGAAGTAGATTCTGATCATTTATGTTGTATATAATAAAGCCTAGAGCAACTACTATGAAAATAGTAGTAAGTAATTTTACTGCAGTCAACCTTCAAGTAATAGACACTATTTTATGTAATCTAAAAAAACTTATAACATTATACTTATATTCCTCCCCCTAATCATTTGTGTTATTATTGTAGATTATAATTCCAAATTATAAACACACAGTGCATTAATATTATTTTGCTTAAATAATTGATTATTTTAATAAAGTAGCAATTAAATGAGAAAAATATATTTTGCCATCTTTACTATTCCTATTTTCCATTCCTTCATATACTTACAAGTTTTTATTTGATACTAGAGGTCCAATGTACAAAATTCATGCAAGAGTAGGCCTTCCTTCCCCCAGCTGCTGGCACTGGCTTCCCTCTGGCACCTGAGAACCAGGCTTCCCTCACAGCCCAGCTTTGTCCGGAAGGTCATCCGGAAGGATGTTCATAAGGACATCCGGTCTAATTAGCATGTTATGCTTTTATTATTATAGATTTTTTTCCTTCTGCTTTTAGAATTACCTTTAACACTTTTTTGTAGTTCAGCTATATCAACATTGAATTATATCAGTTTATAATCTGAAAAAAGTATTTCCCCTTTATTTTGACATATTGTACTTTTATTATCTTTCAATCTGAAGTATTTTGTAAATTGATGTCTCCTTTGACACATGGGTCTTTTGGAAGTGTGTTATCTAATTTCCAAATAATGAAATTTTTCTTAGATATTTTCCTAAATATTTATTGGTTTTTATTTCTAATTTAATTCTCTTATTCTCAGAGAATGTCCTTTGCATTATGTTTCTCTTCCAATTTATTGAGAATTTTTTACTACTGCATATGATTTATCTTGGTGACCATATGCTATAGCCCTGATATAATTTGTTTTTCCAGTTACTATGGGTTACTGTAGTATAAATATGAAATAGATCAAGATGGCTGATGCTATTTTTTATATAATCTATAAACTTTTCATTTAGATGGTCAGCTGGTAAGAGGGGCATGTTAAAATTTGTTATTCAGATTTTGGAAGTAATTTTTTTTATTTAATTCTGTCAATTATGACTAAACTTTGTATTTAAGCACATTCATAGTTTCCTTTATCTCTGTAAAAAAACAAAACACCTTTTCTTAAAATATATCTTTCTGGATATTAGAAAAGCTATACTAGCTTTCTAATGCTTAATGGTTGTATAAGTACATTTTCCCACCCACATACTTTAAAACTATCAATACCTTTTCATTTAACTACATCCCAAATAGTTCATTTTGCTTTTAAAAAATCTATTCTGATTATCTCTGCTTTAAAATATAATAATTATACTCAACATTTAATATAATTATTGATATAGATAGATTTTGGTCAACTATTTTGTTAATAGTGTTCTATTTGTTCTTCTGTGTTCTGTTATACTGTTTCCCTTCTTATGCCTTATTGGAGGTGATTTAAATATTTTTTGAAACTTCATTCTAATTTGTACATATCCTTTTTAGCTATATCTCTGCATCTTTTTAGTGGTTTCTCCAGGGATTATAATACGTATTCTTTGTTTATTTTTCAGTTGACATTCAATATCATTTTATATTAATTACAGGAATACAGCATACCGGTTAGACATTTATATAATTTACAAAGTTATCCCCCTGATAGTATTGGCTATATCTATGCTGTACTTTACATCCCCATGGCTATTCTATAATTTGTAGTTCTTAATCCCTCCTCTTTTTCACCCAACCCCCCAACCTGCCTCCCATCTGACAACCATCAGTTTATTCTCTTTATCTGTGAGTCTATTTCTGTTTTGTTGGTTCATTTATTTTGTTCTTTAAAGCACACATATAAGGGAAATGTATCCATAGATAGACATTTAGATAAAGAAGATATGGAACATGTACATGATGGGATATTACTTGGACATAAAATGAATGAAATCTTACCATTTGTAACGACATGGATGGACATGGAGGATATTATGCTAAGTAAAATCAGTCAGAGAAAGAAAAATATAATATATATTCTTAACTTTTCATAGTCCAACTACAATAAATATTGAACCACCCCACATAAATTCTAAAAAACTTATTTATTCCCTCCACTTTAACATTTTATTTGATGGTTGTCATATGTAATAAATTTATTATGTTACAATCCCCAAAAGAAAATATAAATTTTGCTTTAAATAATTTTATTAAATTTAAATAAATTTAGGGTAAGCATGTACTTTTATGTTTACACAGATATTTACCACAACCAAAAATTTTGGATCTTCTTTGAAGATCAAATGGTCCCTCTTTTTTAAAAATATATTTTTATTGATTTCAGAGAGGAGAAAAGGGGAGGGAGAAAGAGACAGAAACATCAATGATGAGAGTATGTTATTCATTATAAACACATTTCTTCATCTAATTGATATTTAAATTAGCCATGTTAAAGTCCTATCTGATAATTCCAACATCTGATTTATCTTGTAAATGGCCTCTGTTGCGTGTCTCTTCCTTACAATATACTTCACATTTTCTTGTTTCAATAATTTTTACTTATTTCCCAGACATTATGAATGTTGTGTTGTAGAGACTCAGAATTTGTATTTTATTATATTCCTCTGAAGAGGGTTGACAGTTTGGTTTTAGCAGACAATTCACTTGCTTACACTTAAACTGCAAATGTACAGTGTGGCAACTTACATTTTCGTTATTTCTGTTGTCCTAATTCGAAGTGTTTCAAATCTGCCCTGCACAGTGTTTCCAGGTATAGCCAGAGACTTAGACATCGTTGGAAAAACATTAAACATAACCTTCCTGCGATCTCTCCTTCTCAGAATTCCACCTTTATATTGCTGGTGCTCTGACAAGACTGGGGTTTTTCGTTTCTCAGAGAATTTTCTATCAGGTCTTCAGTCACACACTGAGACTGCAGTACACCCTCAGGCGAAAGAAACAAATATGTTGAATTCCCCTTGTGACAGTCACTTCTTCCAAGTTTTTACTCCTCTCTAAAATACGTAATGTGTTTTCCCACTGGACTTAGAAAATGTTCTCTTTATCATTCATTTTCAGCAATTTAATTATGATACTTTTTTATTGGCATGGTTTTCTTTATACTTATTTTGGTTGAGATCACTGAGTTGTTTTAATCTGTAGATTTATATTTTCATTAAATCTTGAAAAAATCCAGCCATTTATTTTTCAAATGTTTTTTTTTTTCTGCCTCTCCTTTCTATGGGACTCTAATTATATATTTTAGACTACTTTATGTCATCTCACAGGTAACTGATATTCAGTTCCTTTTTTTCAGTTGTGTTTGTTTCTGAGTTTCATTTTGGATAATTTCCACTCAATATTTTTTAATTATAAATGTTTTATCTACAGAATAATCTGATATTCAGCCTATTGAATAAAGTGCTCATTTGAAGTGTTGTAATTTTTATTCTTAGACATTCCATTTCCTTCTGTTTATATTCTCCATTTCTCTACAGTTTTTTTTCCTTTAAATGCTACAATCCTATATAATAAAAGGCTAATATGCAAATCGACCAAACAGCAAAATGACTGGTCGCTATGACTCGCACTGACCACCAGGGAGCAGACACTCAATGCACGAGCTGCCCCCTGGTGATCAGTGCATTCCCACACGGGGAGTGCCTCTCGGCCAGAAGCCCGGCTCATGGCTGGCTAGCGCAGCGGTGGTGGCAGGAGCCTCTCCCGCCAGTGAGGCAGTGCTAAAGATGTCTGACTGCTGGTTTAGGCCCGCTCCCCTAAGCCAACAGTCAAACATCCCCCCGGGGATTCTGGACCGCGAGAGGGTGCAGGCCAGGCTAAAGAACTGCTTCTCCCCGCTGCAGCCCGAGTTCACAAATTTTGTTCATTGGGCCTCTAGTATGAATATAATAGCTTTTTAATGTTTTGTCTATTAATTCTTGGCTCTTATTTTTTTATGTTTCTAATGACTGATTTTTTTTTTTTTTTTGTCACCTAGTTTGGGTTACATTTTTCTGCTTCTTTGAATGGCTGGTAATCTTTCATAGAATGCTGAGCACTG
This sequence comes from Corynorhinus townsendii, assembly GCA_026230045.1. Lineage (NCBI taxonomy): Eukaryota > Metazoa > Chordata > Mammalia > Chiroptera > Vespertilionidae > Corynorhinus > Corynorhinus townsendii. Next base: position 33,978,046 of record JAPDVU010000010.1, read on the forward strand.
TGAATTTTTAATGTTATCTTTCTGGATTTTGTTGTCTTCTTTAATGGTTGCCGGCTTTGTTCTGGTAGATAAATAGTCACAGATTAATTTTATCTTTTCAGGCTAATTTCTAAGCTCTGTTTATATGGGTCTCAAGTAGCCTTTCCTTTGGATATATTTTAGTATCACAACAAGGCCCAGCCCTTCTATAGATGCTACTAAATTTTCCAGTTGGCCATCAAGAAATTTCCATTCTGACTGATGGCAAATTGACTGATTCTCAGTCCTGTGTGAGCACTGAGAACAGTTCAAGTCACATAATACTAGTCATTCTGTTGCACAACCTTATGGATTTCTACCATATATGTGTGCATGTTTGTATTCAGGAGACTTATGGAAATTTTTTGCATCATTTCCTCTTTGCCAGACTTGTGACACACAATTCCCCACCAGCTCAGACTTGCTGATTACCCAATTTCCAGACTTCTCCAATCAGCAAGACTTCTACTTTCTCCTTGGGATTCGGCCTCTCTGATCCACAGCCTTGAGAGTGTCCCCATTCAGAAGGCTTGCACACTCTTGTTTTTCCTCAGTTATTTCCTTTCTCTCAGGGGCGCAAATCCGGCACTGCCTATACGTGACAAAGTCTGAAAATAGTTCTTTCATGTATTTTGTCCAAGTTTCCAGTTTCACAAAATGGGAGGTTAAATATGGGAGGTTACTCCATTATTGCTTTAGAGTTTTTAACTGATATATACTGCAGCTGACAAGAAGTATAGTACACATGATGACATAAAGAAACAATGTTTGTTGGACAATACTTGTGCCAAACCCTATGTTTATCACATCTTATTCAATTAAATTGCAAAGCAGAAAGATGATTGCTCCAATACATTTGTTGGCTTATTGACTGGTATCTTCTACTTAAAAGATCATTATCAAAGAACACAAATGTCAAGGATCTTCATGTTTGCCTAGGAGTTCAGATTTGCAGCCATATGATGTTGGAAGCAGAAACTTCAAGAATTCAATCATCACACATAATAAATAACATACATGATATTCAATAAATATCCTTGATTGTCTGATAATGACTGAACTAATTAATTAATTAATTTTATATTCTGCCTTAGTAGCTTATTGTAGCTCCAGATACTGAAATTAACTTGATCAAGAAAAAAAATTAAATTTCTACCTAATATCCAAATAAAAGACTCCAGCTCACCATGCGCATAAAAAACAAACAACAAACTTCTTTCAGGACTCTTTCAAGAGCCTTAACAAGTTTTGTGAAATACACATGAACAAATGTGAACAGTGTCAGTCACACCTACAAATACAGGGCTGGGCAAAGTAGGCTTACAATTGTGAGTAGGTGAAACACAGAGTTTAGTCTTATACTGTTATTTATTAACTATTGTATTATTTTCCATACAAACAAGTATAAACCTACGTTTGCCCTGCCCTTAGTAAAGGTAACAATAAATGACATGTGATAGTACTTTTGTTCACCACAAAAGATCATAATATAAATATATTGGAAAATCATTTGCCTACATTGAATTTAAAATGTGTGACTTTACAGTGTTATTAAAATGTTTTCGTCTTCAGATTTCATGTGAACTTTGAAATTATTATCAGGTACTTTTATTTTTAAGATCAATTCATGTCAGGGGTTGGCAAACCATGGCTCACAGGCTAAATATGGTTCACTTCCTATCTTTGTACATGAAGTCTTATTGGAACGTAGTCATTTCCATTTATTTATGTATGATTGGATGCTTTCCTGCTACAACAGCAGAGATGAGTGGTTGTGGCAGAAGCTGAGGGCCTAAAAGCCTGAAATATTTATTATCTGTCTCTTAAGAAGAAAGAAAAAAAGATTGTCAATCCCTGACTTACATGTATGTGGTGTTAGAAGGAGAAGATTAGGGAATGGGAAGGAAATGGTGGGGAATGAGCAGTCCAAATTGTCATTTTGGTGCCCATTAAAAGAGATGGAAGAGCAAGTTTGAAGAGAATTATGTCCACATGGTTACTATACATATTACTCTTTGATCCTGTGCCTCACTTAAAATTAGTAATTTTAAGATAATTTTTAGCATCTGGAAGAGAATATAGAGATCATTTAGACTTTTAATAAACTGCTCATATCCTGCTGAGTTCTACTACTTCACTCATGCAAAATAAGATTGCAATGATTGTTTTACCAGATTAATATAAGGCCAAGATGAAATGTACAGTGTTTGTGAAAATGCTTCCTAAACTCGGAATATATTGAGTGCCGAGTTTCTAGTTGCTTGGACCACCTCGTTTTACAGAAGAGGAAACCAAGGCAGAGAAGAGATGAATTGGGGAAGATCTCATTAATTATTTTGTGGTGTTTGTGTAAATCAGTTCACACCTTGTATTTCTTGTTTTAACACACTTTTTACTGGAGTACCCAGATCTGCTTTTGTCCCATTCCCTCTCCCCATTGCCCAACTTTGGACTGAAATATAGTTTACCCACCCCTATTTAACCTATCATCCAGCTCATAGGAATAAATGTATCTTCATAAACATTTGGCTTGAAACATACTCATTGTTAGCTTTGGTTTGGTTTCTAAATGTCCTTTTTTATATCTTTTCATCATATTTGAGTTTTATGCAATATTTACTCTTTATTTTTGCTTCTTTAGATTCTGGAGAATGAAATAGGCAAGAAAAAAAAACATTCTATAAAACCCACATCTTGTCAGAAAAAAGCTAAGAACCATATGATTTCATTCATATGTGGGGTATAAAACTGAAACTCATAGACACAGACAACAGTATGGTGCTTACCAGAAGGAAGAGGGTGGGAAATAGTACTAGTAAACAGTAAAGCGGGTCAAATATTTGGTGACGGAAGATGATTTGACTGGGTGGTAGACACACAATACAATATACAGATTGTATATCATAGAAATGTACACTTGAGAAACCTGCATGATCCTATTAAACAATGTCACCCCAATAAATTTAGTAAGAGAGGAAGGAAGGAAGGCAGGAAGGGAGGGAGGGAGGGAGGGAGTTATTTCAGATTTTAAAAGCCCACATATTATATCCTAACATATCATAATTAAGATTTGAAGCTTACTCAGAGTTACAGTGGGTTTTAGCTGAAATATAAATATATGCATATGCTTCTAGGTGTGTATGTGTAAAGATATATATTAAAAATAGATGCTTACATGCTACATTACCACCCTTAAATCGACTATAGGTTGGTGCTGCTTAAAAGTCGATAATCAAATCTAAATATGACTTTTCTCAATATATAAAAATAGGTGTAAGATCACTTTGTGTTAAATATAAAATATATCTCCAGGTATATATTTTTTCATCGTAACCCAATGATTAGAACAAAAAATTTTTCACTCGAATATAAGTCTTTTATCACCCACATCAATGGCACTTGTAATATTCCTCCCAGCAAAAATGATATTTTAGTTATTATGTCCTCAGTATCTATAAACCCTATAGGGCCTGGGTCTCACTTGTAGACAGTTGTTTAGCAATGAGTGTTTTTCTCCCTTGAATCATCCCTTCATTTCAGTCTCCTAAAGGGGGAAAACATTATTAGTGAACAAAGGACTTTAAAATTTACGTCCTTTAAGCAAGTCTTTAAAATCTTTACAAAGTTCAAAAACGTTTTAAAGCATTTTAATTTGTTTTGTGCTTTCTGTACTTGATGCCAGGGGCATGATGCTGCCTGCCTCTGCTTGTTTCCAGGTGGAAGCAACTTGAGTCTGTCGGACGGAGGTGTCAGGAGGGGTGGGGGAAGCATGAGAGGGAGATGTCATTTCAGAACCAGAGTGTACTTTCACTCGTCACCAAGCCTTTCAGAGCAGCATGGCAGCTCAGCTCCCAGTCTACTTGCTGGGGCAGCGATGATGAAAAAGAGGAACGTGCTGACAGTTTGTGGGTGGGTGGACGGTGCCAGACCCCAAGAACCCACAGTGTTCTCCACGTGAGCCCTGGCTGTCTCAATCACTTATTTCCAGGATCATGTGTCTTTGTATTGGTGTCACATACGAAACCTCATTAAACAATGGAAGCCTAATGGTCACTCAAAAGTCATTTAAATTCCTATGATCGGCATTAGTTTATAAATATTTACCTATGTAAAGTGATCAGCAGTGAACTGTGAGCCACCCAGAGATCCACACATGTGAGATAATGATGAAGAGAAAATTAATACTCAAGAGGAAGTACCAGTATTTGACGGGTTATGCATGTTTTTGTTTTTTTATCTTCTGAAACTTAGGATAACAGTAAAGGGCACAGAGAGAACACAACATGTGGCCAAGACTTAGGAAATTTTAAAATGTAAGTCAGACAAATGGTAATACTGCACCCATAAAATCAGATTTGTAAGCAAGAGTTACCTTTTCTAAGGAAAAGCAAGTTGATATATTTCTCTTAATTTAGAAGTATTTGCTATAAGGAAATTCATATAATAAGTTTATTATTGAATGAATAATATAAATTAAATTTTAATGATATTTAAAAAGAAATATGACAAATATTTGGATGTCAGGAAAATATCAGCCATAACCCACCAACCAAATGTGAGGTTTGCATATCACTTTGTAGTCTATATCTACCAATATGCATATGCTTATCAGTAACAATTATAAAATGCACATATACTATATAATTCTTTCATAAATAATTCAATGTGGATTTAAATCTGAACTACTGTGATGAAAAGAAACTTTTTGAACTGTACTTTTTAGGGTATTGAAATGTTAGGTATATTACTCAAAATTTCATTGAAAATTACCTTTTTTTACTGACGTCCAAATGTCATCACACCCACAGTCATAATTTATTTTGACTTATCAAATATCAGGGGAGGAAGTAAATTAATGTGTTTGTTAAGGGCATCTCATAAGTGTGGCTGGCATTCCCTGGCAAGGATTGTCTGGTAGATGGCATGCCAAGGTCTTAAGGCTAAAAGTAATTATATCCAATGTAATTTAGTCTTTCTTTGCCAGTTAAAATGGTCTTTTCAAAAGAAGGATTTGAATCTACATACATATAACCTTTTTCAAGGACGGAGGTACAAGGAGTACAAGTTAAATGATTTATTCAACTTCCATACACAAAGTGAAAGTCAGAAAATATTGAGTGAAAGAGAAAAATGCATTGGAGTTAATAATGGTGTTTCTAGGTAAGGAAATTTACTTTCATTGCACTGAGAATAGATGGGCAACAGAGTAGTTATTGAACTTTGCATTTTTCTTGCGTTACCTTTTTCATTATATTCTAAGGGGGAAAAATGTCATTGTATTGCAACTGTGCATTCAACTACACCTTTTGTATAAAATTAATTAGTTTAGCTAAGCGATAATGTTTCCTAATGTTGAATAAAACATTTCTCAAACTCTGGTTGTCAGGTTAGAACATAATAAAACATATTATTAGTAGCACAATGATAATATGTTTTCGGTTAAAGTATATGAAGTTGGGTAAGAAAGCAATATGTCATTCTACATCGTAAGACAGAAACAGACTTATTTTAAATTAGTGTTACTGTGATAGCACTAAATTTCTTTCTAAGGACGTGATGACCTCCTTGAGAGTTTCAGGTTAGTCCAACCAAGATTTAATGACAGTTCTTTGAACTTCCATTTGTATTCATCTGCTTTCCGAGTGTTTCATTTTAGGTATATTGGTAATATTCCTGAACTCACAACAACTGCAATGTAGTTTCCACAGTGTGACAAGCAAGGGATGTTGCCTTCTCTGGGTCTTTACAATCTGTGGAAGTTACATTTATTATGCTGTTAATATGACACAATTATCGCTCTAATTAGATGCAGATGTGACTAACAATTATGTATATAGTTTCTCTTCCTTTCAGATCTAGTTTTAACATGTCCCCAAATAAATGTTCCCCCCTCAACCCCCCACTAAAAAACTCTGTGCGCTTCTTTGTTAGGAAATTCCTACCTAAATGTTGTAACACTGTAAGATTCTCAATGCCAACAGGATTGAAAAGAAAAACAACTGGCCTCCGGAATCCAAGTCTTCTCTTTAAGGACACCAAACACTCTACCCTTCTTTGTGTTCAAACCCTTGAAAGATTTCCAGGCAGTTACCATGCTCCTAGTTAGTCATTGCTTAGACGAACTATACATACTTTTTTTTTTTTTTTTAGCTTCTTGTTGTTAATTTTCACCCGAGGATATTTTTCCATTGATTTTTAGAGAGAGTGGAAAGAAGGGGGAGAGACAGAGAGAAACATCCATGTGAGAAAGACACATTGGTTACCTCCACATGCACCCCATCCAGGGCCAGGGTCGAACCAACAACCAAGGTATGTGCCCTTGATCCGAATCAAACCTGGGATCCTTAGTCTGAGGACTATCACTCTATCCACTGCCAAACTGGCTAGAGCTACACATACTCTTTTATATTTTTTTCATGCAGTAAATCAACCCTTCCTTCTGATGTTCTCTGAATTCTTAACAATACTTCTATATATTTGAAAATAGAATTCTAGTGTTGACAATGCATCCGTATTAGAAAGCTTTTCATGGAGCCAAAGCAACATACTGGGTTTTTTAAATAAGAGTTTATTTTAGAGAGGACATGTAAATAACAGCATGATTATTGTGAATGATCACTTGCCCATATGACAAGGGGTATGTCAGAAATCGTCACTTACTTTCTACCTTTGTGGAAAGATAGATGCTTTAGTAAGTTATTTTTAGATAGATGCTTTAATAAGTTATTTTTTTCCCCCTCCATATGGGAGGATGGGTTCTACGATATTTAATAATACCTCCTAAATGCCCCTTGGGTAAGTTTGTTTTGCATCCAGTTTTACAGATGAAAATCTAATTTCTAAATTATACTTTTATATCCACTTATCTTTGCCTCCTCACATTGTATGCAAATTTGATAATACCATGGTTTCGCCATGAAATCAGCACACTGTACCTTGATCCATCAAGAGCATTTGAAATTCTCTATCCTGCTTTGCACGGGAATAGGAAATTTCTATTTTACTGCACTTCACACTTTTCAAAATGAAAAACACAAGTGTCTCCCTACTTTCTGGTTCTTTCCCAATGAATTCCAAGTTTTTCCAATAGTTCCGATGTAGCAACCCATCTCTAGTGCCATTTCAAAATGCGGACTAAAGAGTTGTTAGTCCAGTTTTCATGGCTGTGTTTGCTAATCATCCCCAGTAATTTGGTGTGAAGAGAGATGAGTGAGGATAAGGAAGAGACAGGAGTGGGAGCTGTCATGTGAACACAATGTGAGTGGGAGGCTGGGACTTTCCTATTTCTTTAAGAACAAATTTTATGGATATAAAAGACAGTGGCTCTACAAGCCCTATGCCTGAAGATATGTAATTATTATCATCATCATTACCTCTCTATATTTCCCCGGAAAGAAGGTTGAACTAAAGAGCTTAAATCACTTGACAAAAATCCTGGTGGATGAAAACAGTGGCCACAAATCTCTTAGTAGGCACAAACGTGTTAGAGACCTCCTCTTACTCACTCACTGTTATTCCAGTGTAGTTTAACACTATCCGGAATCAGCTGAGGGCTGCATTGCTAATGAAGTTAAAACCAAAGAAAAATAAGGAGGCAAAATTGGATGGAATAGTAAGAGAAGAGTAAATAGTCTGAAATGATGTCATTGGGAACCTCAAGAAGGGGCTGTCGCTGGTGTGTGCGTTTCCTTGTGTGGGTGTATGGTGGGGGAAGACTTACATAATGGCACTTTCTATGGAACACCTATATGCCTATGTTTTTTGGTGCAGGTAAATAGGACATTTAATTTACTGTATGAAATTTTCAGTTTTTACTGAAATGTTTTGGTTATATAAACATAGTCACTATCTTATTATTTTTCCATGGCTAATATATAAAAAAACAACCCTGAAATATTTTATGGAGTGAAATCCGATTCGTCACTGAGTTGAGCACATGAACAAAACCTATTTAAAATGTCAAGCTAATTACTCAGATGATCCTCTCTCTAGTCAACTTAAAGATTGCATATAAAGGCACAGAATTTGAATTATGGAGCCATGAGGATTTCCTCTGACTTCATGGTGTTTTTGTTTTGTGGCTGTTTTTTTGTTTGTTTTTTTTGTGGGGTTTTTTTTGTTTGTCTTTTTTGTGTGTTTTGTGTTTGTCATTTGTTTGTTTGTTTATAAGCAGAAAAGAACCCACACGTATTTTTCAGGAAAGAATATTCTTGATGCAATTCTTTTCTTTCTCTTGTCTTTCCTTGGTTTCTCCTTCCTCTTTCTTTTTTCCTTCATTCCTTCCTCTCATTCTTCCTTCCTTCCTTCCTCTCATTTTTCCTTCCTTCCTTTTTTTTCTTTCCTTCCTTTCTTCCTCCTTCCATCCTTCCTTCTTTCCCATCTCCCCTCATTTCTCCCACCTCCCCTCATTTTCTCCTTTTTGTTCTTCCTCTCCATAAAGGAAGAAAAGCATCATTTCTTAAACCATTACAAACTTTTCACGTTATTTGGTGCACCATGTACCAAAACATGAAATGGCTGCGCACAAATGTCCTAAGAGTGGGTTCTAGGTGGAGAAGGGGAGTCCTGTCCAAAGTTCCTCGTATCCTGCTGTTTGTTTGTTTTTCCTGTAAAAATATCAGGTTACTCTACAGGGCCAATTACAATCTATTTTGCAAGTGTAACTACGCATTAAGTATAATAAAGATATCAAGATAGAGTAAATAGGGGTTACTTTCAAACTAAACAAATAAATATAAGGCAATATGGAAACTCAGGTAGCAGAGTATAACTTTATTTATTTATTTATTTATTTATTTATTTATTTTTAATCTCTATTAGTGAAAGTAGTACATATGTCCCCTTTTTTTCCCCATTGACCCCTTCTAGCTCACCCCCGCCCCAGGCCTTTACCACACTATTTTCTGTGTCCATGGGTTATGCATATATGCATACAAGTACATGGGTTAGTCTCTTCCCATCCACCAAACCTCTCCCCCTTCCTCTGAGATTTGACAGTCTGTTCAGAGTGTAACTTTTTAAAAATATATTTTTTTATTGAGTTCAGTGAGGAAGGGAAAGGGAGAGAGAGATGGAAACATCAATGATGAGAGAGAATCATCGATTGGCTGCCTCCTGCACCCCCGACACTGGGAAGCCAGAAACCCAGGCATGTGCCCTGGCCGGGAATCGAACCATGACCTCCTGTTTCATAGGTCCACACTCAACCACTGAGCCACACCACCAAGATAAGAGTGTAACTTTTTTAAACACTACATGGACGGAAGTGTAATCTACAAACGACAAGAAAGCAAACATGGATCCAACAAACATATTCTTTCCTTACAGTATGTTCATGTTCTTCTCTCTGAAAATACACTCTGCTGTCACTGTCCTCTGAAAGCCGAAGCATTGCTATTGAAATGGAAATAAACTCCAGTTGGATTCCTGAACTGGGAGAAGATTTGCAGCTTGTGGGTAAGCAAGTATTCAGGGGCTTTGATTTCCTGCTTGATCTCCAATCCAGAATGAGCTTCTCTCCAAGGCTGCTTCTTCACCCAGGGCCATGGCCGAAGGTGAGTGTGGGTTTTGCTGAGCCATGGCACAGAGAAGTATTCTCTCTGCTCTCCCAGGTTCTCTGAATTCCCACAGACCTTGCCCCGAAGAACTCATCAGTGACATTTCCACTCAGCTTTTAAGAACTCTTTTCCCTGCCCTGGAGATGCGTAACAAGGAAGAATTCCAATAACATTTTAGGGCAGCTGGGTAGCTGAGCAAAAGGACTTTTGGTTTTCCTTCCCTGCCATTCTCTATAGTACCTTGGAAACACGTCAGTTCTAATTAAAACTGATTTGCACAAGACAGGAGTTGGGAGAAATCTTATCCTTCAACTTCCCATCCTTGGGATTTGCTGTTTGCTCTCCCACACTCACAGGGGCAAATTGGATCCAATAATCTTTCATAGTTAAAGATACTAGGTTCTCCTATGTTCCTCCGCACTCCAAGTCCTTTCTGTTGGTCTCATAATCAAATAGACATGAGACAGATTAGCAAGAGATGGTAACCTGATGTGATATACATATATGTGTATGGGAACGCCGCATGCATGAGAGAGTCAAAGAACCCACATGCATGAGAGGCTCAGACACAGAAAGGGAAATTGAGGTCCACAGGACATCCTGAGCTGGGGATGAGGTAAGGTGCCTGGAGGCTTCAGAGTAATTGCAGGGACAGCACATGTTCAGTAATTAGAAGTTTGCCCTGTCATATACATAGGCAAAAAGTGATAACTCTTATTGTCAGCCAGGCTGCTAATTCAAATTCTTCTAGATAGTTAAGGAGGGAGCAGAAGTTTCTCTTGATCTCAAAGGGTCTCAGTGGCCTTTTGCTCAAAATAATCCACATACCACTGAGGCACATCTTGGGGTGGCTCGTTCTGAACCCCTATAGGTCATAATATGATAACACTGTCAAATACAGTAAGCATCAACTTTACTTTCAAGGTGTCCTCTTTGTTAAAGTTTACAAGAAACCGGAGAATGTAAATCCCTTTTTAAAAATAGGTTCTCCACTGTCCAAGGAATCAAGTAATGCACTGTGACCCTGCTGTGACCTGATAATAGATGCAAATGGTTTTAAAAGAACGTTCGTTCATAGACACAGACAACGGTACAGTGATTACCAGATGCTAAAAGGTATGGCGGGGGGATGCAGAAGAGGGTAAAGAGGTAAATGAGAATGGAGGGAGACTTGACCTGGGGTGGTGAACACACAACACAGTATACAAATGATGTATTATAGAATTGTACACCTGAAACCTATATAATGCTATTAACCAGTCACCCCAATAAATTCAATAAAAAATTTAGAAGAATATTAGGAAAAATATTTGAGTTTCTTGTTCATCTTAATCCTGCATGCAGTACCTGACCTCTACATCCACAGTGAAAATGCTGTTTTCATTTTGCTTTTCCTCCTTCACAGGAAAATAATTTTAACACTTTTTTCCCCAAATGTTGGCTATATCATTAAGTGTGAATTTGCACTCATTATAAAACAGTACACATATTAAAAAACAGGTAGAATGGGGTTTTCCTGATGGTTATGGGTGTGTATGTCTGTGTGTATGTTCTTAACTGTAGGGATTTCTCTTGTGGGGCTGTTTGTTGGTCTTAGAAAAGTCAGTTTCATAAAACCACTCTGGCAAAACATCCTTTAGTTCATGTGTGCCTCTCCAAAGGATCCCTAATAAATCCTTAACAATTGGCAGTCAATGAGACTCCACTCCCTTTCTTAGAAATTCAATTCGTAAGTCTCTAATCAGTAAGTTTTATTAAAAGGCTTACCTAAAGAAAGCACTCATAAAAATTCCAGTCTATTCTCATTTGACTATTTTGAGTGGAAATACTAAGGTTGCTTAGCTTTGTTCTGTGGGGGTCTGGAGCAAGTCTCCCCAGGGTGTGCCACCTTGGCATGCAGATTATTTCAAGCTGAAAGCAATTAAAGCCCAACAAACTCAAGAAGAGCTTTTTATCTCCCCCTTACCTGCCCAAAGAAAATCACATCGAAAAACCGGCTTCTGAAAGGGAACCTTAGCATATTCACCTTAGCATAGTTGAATTAAGCGTGGCAGCAGCAGAAATCTGTGGTTCGATCCTCCTTTGTGTTGCATTGTTTCTGGTGGCCCTGCAAGAATTTGTTGACCAAATGTTTGCTCTTTCTCACCTGTTTACTTTCACATTGAAATCTCAGATCCCTGCCTCCCTCTACTTTGTCCAGAATGACATATATACCTCATTTTGGCTCCCTATCTTCGGAATTTTTACGCTATGTGAATTCCCCCGCGCACGCATTAAAATGATTTTCTCCTGTTAATCTGTTGTATCTCATTTGAATCATTCAAGCAGCCAGAAGAACTAAGGGGAAAGGGGAAGCTTTTCTGTCCATCAGAGTTCCTTTCAAGTATGTGAATATTATTAAATGTCAGCTACCAGCAGTCTCCAGGTTACATGACTAACGTTCTTTTTGGCTCGGTTTGCCACTTGAACTCAGTCCAGAAAAGACAGCCCAGCCGGCATGGCACAGTGGTTGAGCATCGACCTGTGAACCAGGGCACATGCCCAGGTTTCGTGTTCGACCCCTGTGGGGGGGGGGGGCATACAGGAGACAGCCAAGCAATTATTCTCTTCCATCATTGATGTTTCTCTCTCTTTCTCTCTCCCTTTCCCTTTCTCTCTGAAATCAATGAAAATATATTTTTAAAAAAGAAAAAATGCATTATATAATTAATTATTTTTGTTAGAAATCTGACTGTTGTTGAGTTTCTAGGATTTACTTATTCAGGAAACATATACAGAATATTTACTATGTACAAGGCACTGTGTAAGGCTTTAGAAGTGGGGGGGTAGGTGGAGGTGGGGAGAGCGGGGGAGGATGGCTACAGAAAGAGACTTTGCTTGGGGGGACGGAGGCACCATGTAGTGTGCAGATGCCATTGTATTGAGCTGTATACTTGAAACCTGTATCCCAATAAATTCAATTTAAAGAAATTTAAGTCATAAGACAGTTGCGTAACAAATAATTACTATGGAATCTGATAAATACTATAATAGAAGCTTATATAATGAGCTATTAGGACCTAAGAAGAAACCTCAGTCCAGGAGAGTTGGAAATATTCTCACACGTAAGTGACATCTGAAATTGGGTGGAACCTTTCCACAAGAAGTGAGCCTCCTATACAAACGGACAGGGTTCTGAAACAGTTCAGTTAATGAGAAGTAGCTCAATTAGGCTACAACACAGGCCAGGTATTTGGGAGTTTGGGGAGTTGGGACCAAATGGTTATAATGAAACCTAGAGTTGAGGATCATATGCTTTGCAAAGCATTTGGGCTTTATCTTATTAGTTCAATAATGTATGCATTCATTCAAAAATATTTTAACAAATATTTATGGAGTACCTACTATGTGGTCTGGTAGTATGCCAAATACTGGAGGCACAGAAGGGGTGGGGGCAGAATATATGATGACTGGAGAAGATTCGACTTTGGGTGGTGGGCACACAGTGCAATATACAGATCTTGTAACATAGAAACCCACACCTGAAGCTTATATGTTCATGCTGACCAATGTTACCCCAATCAATTTAATAAATAAATTTAAAATAGAAAAGGAAAACCAAATTCTTGTTGTTAACGGATTTGTATTTTTTGGGGTAAAGACAGTAGCAAATCAAGTAGATAGTCAATAGAATTTTAAAATAATATTAATGTGTTTGTAATATATGATGTGGTTTTAGGTATTGAAAGTGTCATGAAGAAAATTAAAGTACTGTAAGGAGAAAGTGATGTGCAATGGGAATAGTGGACAGGGAAGTTTCTCTAATAAAGGTAACATTTGAAACAGGGAACTGTTTACCATTTTGAAGAGAGGCAGCTAGCTTATTAAGGTAGCTGAGTATATTATCCAGATCCTAAGGTGGAGCAAGTTAAGTGACTTTAAAAATGAATCTCTTAGGTCAGTGGTCGGCAAACTGCAGCTTGAGAGCCACATGCGGCTCACGAGCCACGGTTTGCCACTCTGTTGACTAATGAGTTTGCCGACCACTGTCTTAGGTGATAAGAGACAACCCTGTAAATTCAAATGAGATGAGCCATGAGGCACTATCCCACATCTCAGAAAACATTGTCATTAACAAGAAGATGGCTGAAAATATATTCTCCTTTACTAGAAATAATTAAAATAAAAAGCTTTACACAATAAGATTAAAATTCTTTTTAATTGTTAACTCTAAATTCCCTTTGTACTATCATTGCCTCTCACCTGGAATGAAGATTTGAAATTTGGAGTTATTTAGAAAGACTAATTTAAATATTGAACATTTGTCTACATTCCTAGATTTTAAAGTTTGCATTGGGATGGAGGTGTAATCAGTAATGGATGGTATTGGGTGGGTGGTATTCATTTGATCTGGGGGAACCTGGGCTTTTATTGAAATTGTTAATGAGGACAATTGCAGCAGGAACTGTGAGATGGTAAATAATGGAGAGTCAGAGTCCAATGGGTTTCCCATTCTTTTGTTTTTCATATTCGAAAACATGCTGGTCCCCTTACTGTCACTCTAAGCATGTGCTATGAAGTCTAGAGGCTAACATACAAAATGTTATTGGGGGAGTGGAGTTTTTAGGGTTCCTTTCGATGGCCATTTAGTTTGCCTCTGTGCTCTGAATGGGATTTAGCTTCAACTTATGCTCGTGCACCTCTGCAGACACGACAAAGACAAGCAGAGTGACTGAAGGGACATCGGGGCCACGGTGAGTTCGCAAAGGAAGCATCTTTATTTTTCCAGGCTCCCTGCAGGTTGGCGGTGCCAGGAAGACACTTCCACTTGCTACCCTCTCATAAGTTCTTTGCCCAACAAGGACATGTGCTCTCTCCGTCCTGAGAGATTTTTCCTTGTTCTGAGACTCATGTGCAGGGGACAATATTTACTCTGTTCAGTGTCCTCAGATTGGCACCGTGTTTGATTTTATGACTAACCTCCTCTTCTGTCACCTGCCATTTGCCAATGAGTTTCTGCTCACAACTGAAGCCTGAGGCAAAGACTCGGCAGATCCTCCCCACAGCAGCCCCCTGTTCGAAATAAAACAAGTGATGGCTCCCCGTATGTTTTATGAAGCTGCACACAAGCTGTTTAATTACAGAATGTCTTAGCATAAGAATGTGGAACTTAAGATTCAGAGGAAAATGCCCTCCTTTTCTGGAATAAAGCAATGCCCCAGAATTCCCATGATTTTCTCATTCACTCCAAGCTCCCTTGTACATCACAGGCAGGTAGAGGAAAGGAGAGAATCTGGCCTGGGAGAAGCCAGTTCATAACCAGCGGGCAAGGCGGTGGCGGCAGCAGCATGTCAACTCTTGCGTGAGTGTCTCATGTAAACTTGAGTTCGGCCCAATTTTTCCTCCTCTATTTTCACTCCAAGGGCAAGCTATAAATCTAGTCTCGGTACCTCAATTCTGGATAATGCTGCAAGCATTTCACCCATAGGATGTAGACAAATCTATATTTGTGTTTTATGGCTTGGTTGGGTTTCCATGGTCATAAGAGAGTTTAAAATAGTAGCTTTGGGAATAGCAGGGCTGGGAGGACCCACGTTCTCAGTGACGAGGTGCAGGGGAGGATAAATGGTGGGTGAGCCAGAGAGATAGTTTGCTCTGCTCCACACACTTTGCTCCTTTTGTATTTCCCATGGTCCCTTGGCCTGGAAACTGGATGCCTGACTGTCAGGGCGATGAACTGTGGTTTAAAATAGAAGGTACCACACCAGCTATTTAGCTGCTCAGAGACTATTTTGAATTGGTCTTTAAAGAATTTTAAATAGATAGACAGAAAAACTATGGGAGTCTGATTAGATGTCACCAGTGTTGTGGGACAAAAGAATCCGTATAGAACTGCCAACCTCCTTGACAATAGTAGAGAAGAAAGGAAAATTGTAAAAATACTCTTATTTTAATATCTACTTTCTGCTTAATGGTTCAATACTGAGATCATTTAAAGAGTTGTGATGATTCGTGTGGTATTTAGCTCCCTCTTCCTTTACCTGATGTATTTAAACCATACTATTTATCCAACCATTTCACAAATATGCCTTATGTATGTAATATACAATGTGCCACACATATACTAGGTCTTGGGGTATATAAAGGTGGACCCCATCTAGACATTACCCCATCCTTCTGTAGCTTACAAACAAGTGGTTAATTATTTTGTATGATCAATTACTTTCTTCTTGGGTCTGGAAAGAAGGGTTTCAGAAGGGAAAGAGTGTATGTGGGGGAGAGAAGAGAAAATGAGAATAAAAACCCTAGCATAATATTGTATTTAAAAAATATTAAACATGAAACCATAATAAATAGACCTAGAAAATAACAATAATGATTAAAAACTACTATTAAAACAAACAAAATACTGTCCAAAAAGACATAAATGTAACTTGCAGAAAAGAACATCTGAAGTTAAGTGGTTTATTGTGACTTAGGGACAGGACTAAATAGAGAGAAGGCAAGGGATGTTACTTTCATGCATACATCTTTGGGGACAACTAGATTTTGCTCACATATTGCTTTGATTAAACTTAAATTATATTAAAACTATTCAGTATTCCATAGACCTCTTTCATATATGTTTTCTTTAAATCATAATTAAGTCCGTAAATTTAGTAGTGTTGAGCAGCAGTGTAGAATACAGTTTATAAACTCTTAACAGTGGTACTTACCATCTTCTGTATCCTATGCTCCTTATCAATTCAGTCACTTATAATAAAACTAGAAACAAGGCTATAAGAATTCAATGACTTTCCGATTTGTCAAGTGGTTGACAATTATAAATTAGTGTTTTAGAAAGGAGAGTGGACACACAGATCATAAATATTGGAGCTGATCCATGTGTGTGTCCTCACACTAGAAAAGAGACATGGAGAAAACAACGGAGCAGTAACTCTTTCTCCACCTCTTTTACATAAATTGCAAATCACCTCATATTTCCCAGGGAACTATTTTGGGTATATAAACAACAGCTCCCATCCCTCACTATAACTTTGGTGATAACTGATGATAATGAATAAATGTTCAAAATGATAGAAAAAAAACACATCTATACATAAGCAGATTTGAAAGCAATCCTATGTTTTCCTCTTTAACTAAAACTACAAGATTGCTTCCTTTCCCAAAAGCTGTTAAAATGATGCCATAGGAAACAAAAGAAACCTGGTTACAGAAAAAAAGATATACCTAAGTATAGATACTCACCTGTACTATTTCTTGAATAAAACAATTAAGCAAAATATGAAGCAATTTTATTTCAGAATTAAGGCTTATTGCTCAGACTTTGCTATACAACAGATCTAAATTCAAGCCTTCGTTCCCCCTGGGTGCAAATTACTTTATTTAGCCTCAGTTTCCATATCTGCAAAATGGGGAATAAAATGAAAACATTACAGTTTTGTGAGAATTACAAAAAAAGAATGATGCCTATATATCATTGTAACCAAACACAACAAACCATCTATAAGTATTGGGTTTTTCCTTAGCTATTAATGCCACGTCACACTAGTGCATGGATAGCGCTATTTTCAGCAATAATGATAAACATCATTCGATGAGCATCCCATTTGGACTCAGTGTTTCACTTGAAGCAAACCCAGCAGGGTTATCACCTATTTGACACAGAGAGGAAAGAAGGAACTTGCTCTAGATTACAGGGTTAATGTGTGACAAAGCTGGGTTTTAATCCAGAAATGTTTGGCTCCAAAACTCAGGTACTTCACATTATGACATTACCCGAAATGTCTCATTTCTATGAGGAGACCAGCATTTTTAACTAAGAATTCTGCATTCAGAACAGGTAGAAGTCCTGTGGAAATGAGAACAGGCCTCTATGTTTAATATCAGTAGCATTAAAGCAACAATGCTTTCTTACAGGAGCAATTTCAAATCTGTGTCCATTCAAATTAATTAGAGCAACACCTGCCTACTTAAAAAGAAAAATCAGAGCCAATAACATTGAACTATATGGGAATTACTTACTTGAGCATTAAGGTAAAATTTAAAGTATATTAATATGAGTTTTTAGCAGTGCACACTATATTACACAGGTATGCAGGGCTTCTGACAGCAAAGTAATTTACATATATTATTTTAATAATCCTCATAATTTCCCTGCTGGGAAAGTAAGTAGCAATTATTGCTCAGATTTTTCAGATAGTGAAACAAAAGTAAAGGAAGAAAAATCTTTTATGTGTATCTCTCACTAGATCTCAAATTGTATTGTTAACTTTGGGAACATTTGCTGTATTTAAGGATGATTATAATAAAATGTCTTTATCTTAAGTGGAAAAATAGTAATGACTAACTTGAGAGAGATTAAAAAAAATTTGAGAAGAAATCAATCAATTTGTGTGTGTTTTCTGAAATTACAGAAAATATCCAATGGTGTTCTGGCAACTATTTCAATGAAAGTGAAAACTATTCTTATCAAATAAGTCATTTTGGGAGGTCAACATTTAAATTGACTTGAAATGCAAGTCATAGAGAACCATCAAGTAAAAAAAAACAAACAAAAAACAATTAGCCATCATAATGTACACTGTAATGCAAAGTATTTCCTTGGGGTGTTTGTGATACCAGGATCACAGCTCTAAAATTAAAAGTCAAACTATTGGGGGCAAAAAGTCAGCATGGAACCACCACTTGTCTTATTCAAAAACTCATCATATGGTTTTTATGAGTTTTCAAACAAACTGGAAAGATGAAAACAAAATGGAAGCAAGAATATCTGATATCCCTCATGAGTCAATTTGTTTGCCTGATTGTGCCAAGTTGTGTTTTATTACATCTGTGATTAGCAAATGGCTGTTTAAGTGCACTAAGTGGTTGCAGAATTCTCCTATCAATAGTTTATTTAACAATAAGATTTAAATTAGTCGTCTCCAAAGAGTGAGTGTTATTACAATTTGGAAGAACGTTGCCCTTTATGTTAATTTTGCTTTGGTGAGATATGAAAAATTTTAATTTGATGCGAGGAAAGCTGTAATTACTTACTGGTGTATTGCATATAAAAGAAAATACAAGAATTAATGAAAGTTGGCACAAAAGACAGATATGGAAGTGATCTCAATTTGTTCACACAAATATTTCATGAGCACCTACTATGTGGTAGGCACTGTATCAGATAAAATGATAGGCAAAGATAGACATAGTTCCAATATGCATTACAGTTTAGAGGAGGAAACAGACATGCATCAAATCCTATATAATAAAAGTCTAATATGCAAATCGACTGAACAACAGAATGACTGGTCACTTTGACGCTCACTGCCCACCAGGGGGCAGATGCTTAACACAGGAGCTGTCCTCTGGTGGTCAATGCACTCCCACGGGGGGGGGGGGGGGGGGGCGCTCAGCCAGAAGCTGGGCTCATGGCTGGCAAGCACAGCGGTGGTGGCAGGAGCCTCTCCCACCTCTGTGACAGCACTAAGGTTGTCCGACTGGTGGCTCCCGGACTGTGAGAGGGCACAGGCTGGGCTGAGGAATCTCCCCCCACCCCCGAGTGCACAAATTTCATGGACTGGGCCTCTAGTAGTTATATAAATAAGTGTAAAGTTAGAAATGAGGTAAATATGATGAAGATGTGTTATATAAGAGTGTATAAGAGGACTGGACAACTTTGGGAAGTTGGAACCACTTTAAAAATGATGACTGCATTGTAATCTGAAGGATGAGTAGGAATTGAACAGACAATAGGAGAACAGGCATGTTAAGAAAAGACAAGAGTATGTGCAAGGCCCCTTGGGAGTTAGCTTGGTATATATAAAAGACTGAATGAAGTTAAATGTGCCCGAAGCAATGGCAGAGGAGAAAGGTTATATTGTACAATTGTATTACATGTAATTCATGTCGAAAGCTATAGTGGAAAATTCTCTTTCCAGCCACAATGGAGTAATAGGGACTAGATTTACCTCATGTCTTAAACAAGGATAAAAGGAATGGAAACATATAAAATAGTGCTTTTTCAGACACTGGTCAACAGGTAACGCACTGTAGGCATCACTATAGACTGAGGAACAAACTAGGCCAGAGCCATGTGCCCCAGCTCCCTGCCTGAGAAGGTTTCCCAGCTACAGTGCAGGGAGGGAGACCTAAAACAGAACCTGCAGGATCTCTGAGTCCAAGAGACAGAGTTGAGAAAGTGGAGAGGGCCCAGCCTTGAAGAGAGTAGATCTGCACAGAAGAGGGGGTGCCACACAGGGAGATAAATTGAAAAATCTACAGAAATCTGCAGAAACTATCAAAGGCCGGGAAAGAACCTCCACAGAGGACCAGGCTTAGCCATACTGGAAGATCATACAGAGCTAGGAACATCATTTATATCATGAAAAAAAAATGAAGCAGTTATATATAAATTTAAAGGAATACATTGAGAATCTATGTTGTAAGCTACCAAAAAGCACCCAATGATGAAAGAGATTTTGTAAAGATCTGAATAAGTGAAGACAGCTATGTGTTTTGTAGATTGAAAGACACGATACTGTTAAGATGCCAACTTGATTTATTTAGTTGACACTACCCCAATCAAAATCTCAGAAAAGTTTTATTTAAAAACTTTCATATGAATAAGCTGACTTTAAAATTTATATAAAAAGATAAGGAACTAGAATAGCCCAAAAAAATCCTAAAAGGGAAGGAAAAGTTGGAAAACTCATGCTCCTTAATTACAAGACTTATTCTAAATCTATAACAAGACAGTGTGATATTGGTGAAATGATAGACCAAGTTGTTCATAGAGAAATATCTCGGTTGTGGAACAAAACTTCGCTTCTCAACCTGACAACCCTTTTATGCTAATACAAACAAAGGAGAGAATGGACCAAAATGAATTTGTTTACCACTAAACCTGGAGTTGTTAACATCTCAGGAAATTGTGCTGGGAATATTTTCGTGGTTTTTGTTGCTGCTAATTATTATTAAATATGTACAATCAGTCACTATGGGTCCTAAGAAAGTTAGTGATAGCAAAGTGAAAAGGAAAGTTCTGGGAATGATAGAGCTTAAAAAGGAAATAATTGCAAAATATGACAAAGGCATTCACATGTCTGATCTGGCTGCTGAATATGGATGGCAGAGTGAGATTGATAGTACAGTTTAAAGACATAAAGGGACCATCAAGAGTGCCAATTTTGCTAAGGGTGTGAAAGTGCTCATGAAACAAGGATCTCAGACCATGGAAGAGGTAAAAAGAGGTAAAAAAAAAATTGTTGTTGATTTGGATAAACAAAAAGCAATTAGCCAGTGAGCCGGTGATAGCATTTCAGAGGCAATAATATGTGAAAATGCTTCATTCTGACCTCCTGAAAGGCACCCTAGAAAGTGATTCATTTAAGGCTAGTAGGGGGTGGTTCGATAAATTTAAGGAAAGAAGTGGCATTTATAGTGTAGTGAGGCATGGGGAGGCTGTATGTAAGAAATGTTACAACAGGGAATCATTTGGGGGGTATGGAACAGATTAATTCAATTTACCTTATTTCTAATAGGAAAAAATGATTCGGGCTTTTAAAAAATCGCTTCTCCAACAGCTTTCCAGAATGAATTAAGTTCAAGAACCAAGGTTCCACTATATTTATTCTTCTGTATATACTTTTCCATTTTGTTTCTCTACAGGTGCCATTCTTCATAAGACAATTGTATTTTTTTTTCTTCTCGTTTCAATTCTGCCTTTCAACGATCAGGTGCTTAAGATTAAAAGAATATAGATTTTGTTATAAGGAATGAAATATAGTTCAGAATTTAAAGTAAGTACAGGCTGATCATGTTCTCTAAAATATTTACACCTGTGGCACTGATGAATCGTCTGACTTCTAGAAAATCAATTATAATTTATTCTGTTTATTAAAAATTGCTTAACCAGGAATAAAAACATTTTAACACATTGAATCCAAGATGAACCTGTTCCCTCACATAGTCTAGGTGTTAACTTCTCAGAAAAGCAATTACTGATAACTCCTCAGGGGTTCATTTGCAATGTCACTTTTTCCTCTGCTAGTCTTTGTCTTGTGATACTTTTGCTTAACTTTGGATTTCTTTGGCATTGACAGCTGAAGAAAACCACCCTAATTAAAAGTTTGCCTTTTGAGTGAAATATCCCATCTTTTGTGTTTCACTGAGCCTTTTAATGGAAAAGATAGTCAATGTTTTGAAATGATGTACTTCGTTTCTGTGTTTTTAGTATTGGCTTTAGTTTGTGTTTGTACATACCATGGCTATAGGAAATAATCCGGCTTTATAAATTTATATTAGCATCTTCATAAAGTTACAAAATGCGACTGCTCCCCTCATATCATTTTATCTTTTTAAATCCCTCTGCCATTTAGGGTTTGTGTGGCAGGTAGAGTGGCAGAGACCAAATTGTTTTGACTTGCCTTACAAACCAGGCCTTGAATGTGACACAGGGCTTCTTAGGGATTTAAAATTTGCCATTTGGGTTCAATTGCTTCTCCATTTATGTTTACTTTGAAGCTAAAGAGTGTGTGTGTGTTGGGGGGGGGGGGGGTAGAGGGACCACACATACATTTAAGAAATGCTAATAATGCCCTAGTCGGTTTGGCTCAGTGGGTAGAGCGTCGGCCTTGGGACTGAAGGGTCCTGGGTTCGATTCCTGGTCAAGAGCATGTACCTTGGTTGTGGGCACGTCCCCAGTAGGGGATGTGCAGGAGGCAGCTGATTGATGTTTCTCTCTCATCGATGTTTCTAACTCTCTATCCCTCTCCCTTCTTCTCTATAAAAAAAAATCAATAAAATATATATTTTTAAAAAGAAATGCTAATAAGCATCTACCAATTTTCTCGCCCCAAGAGCATTATTGTTGACTTAGTACCCTCCTCCTCATTAGCATATTTGGTTTATAAATTATTTATAAAAGACTGTTCCATAGAACAAGAATCAGATAGGGATCAATATCGTGGGGAGGAGTGAGAAGTAAGAACAAATAAATCAACCTGCGGGCTGTTAGAGTCCACAGTGTATAAAGTATTCAGCCTCCAGACAGCTTTTTGGAAGTGGGGAGCCGTCTAGTTTTAAGGATCTGAAAGCCAGAAGATTGCTTTTTTAACCGTGAAAATCTGTATTGTTCCACCTGGTTAGGGTATATTTTTACTGAAACAGGCCAGCATTTATTTTCAGGAGAGAAAGTGATGTATTGCAGCTTCACGCTTCCATATGTGCGCTCCTGTGCCCAGGCGCAAGCCAGTGGACTGGAAAAGGAGAATGTGACCAACACTCCAGCCCCCCTGTTCACCCGCCGGCAGAACTCAAGGCCCTTTGCCAAGGTTCTGGCAGTTTTAAGACTATTTCCTGGCAGCCATTGGCTTTGAGAGGCCATATGACTCCGCTCCTGTCCGTCTGGATTTTGTTGTGAATTTCTTAAGGGCTTGCTTCTGAGCAGCATCTCAGCTGCAGCAGGAGCCCTGGGATCCAGGGGAGCCATGTTCGCCAGGAACTTTGGAGCCCTGAGCTGCCCCAGGCTCCTGCCAGCAGCTTGCTTCTGGCCTTCAAAGAAGGGCTCGGCTGGAGTACCCAGGATGCTTTGCAGCGGCTGCCACAGCCCCTCTTTTGAAGCACCATGGTAGCCAACAGAGAGGATTCTGTGTTACGTACAGTATGACCCTGGAGGTGCCAGCCAGCTGCTGTGACTCAGCTAAAAACAGGGAACTCGCTGTCAGAGAGAGGGCGTACAGGGGAGAGATTACCGAGGGGGCGGGAAGAGGGGGAAAGCAGCAGGACTTTATGATGCCCAGAGTGTGTCAAAGGGCTCAAAACACATTTCTGAAAGAGCTTTCTTGATGGGCCAAGGGAAGCCCATCTCTGGGAGCCTGAAGTCTGCTTGGGCTACATAACGTTTAATGGCCTTCCCAGCTAAGGAAAACAAGCAGCAGAAGGATTAGGGGAAACCAGAAAAGAAAGGCCTCTCCTCTTCCCGGCTCCCCGGTGCCCTGAGGAAATGTGTACTAACTGGCCCCCAGGTTTTCGTTCGTGATCACGTTGATGTAAAGAAACAGAATCGCTAGAACCACTCAGTGTGTGGTATTTGTTGTTGTTGGCTTCTTCCTGTGGTGTCTTTATCACAGGAGGGATTATTGTCTGAATACACGTGGAATTAATAATCTCATAAGCAATTCTGAATCAACATTGTCAAGAAAATAACAATATGGGGGGAATCCATGAAACACTCTATTATGCCGCTGTCCTTGGCTCTGGACAGTTTTTGAAGGGGAAAAAAATCAATTCTCAGCTAAAAGCAGATCTTAAACAAAGCCATCTCAGTCTGACTTTGTGGAGCATTTGCTAGGGTATATTGCTCAGTTCAACGATAGAAATTTATGGACAAATCGAACATGAGATACAAGAGGCACTTTGGCTAATATAAACAAAGGTGAGCTTTGGGAAAGGGCTGGAGAGCAGGTATCACAGGAAGAGAGTAACAGGAAGATTTGATTAAAGCAATATTTTGAAGCAAAGATCAAGGTACTCTCTCCTTACCATCCTCTCTGAAGAAGGTGTTCCTGAGATGCTGCAATGATCTGCCTGCTTAGACGGAGAAGAAAATCAAGTTTGTGGCTTTTATCCACCAGACTTGAAGTCATGAGTGAGAAAGAGGCTTAGGGTTAAGATCACTAGAATGATCAAGTTTGCTCATGACAGGCAAGGAGAGTACAGCCCATCAGCTCAGACCTGGGCGTGCCGCATCCTGGCAGAGGTTCTAAGGTGATAAAACTTTGTGCAAGTGGTGACAGCTCTCCTCTGGGGGGCAGGGGGGTGGGATAAATAAATAAACTCAGTCTCCAGAATTTCCCTAACAATCTTTTTCTTTCTGGTTTGTTCAGCTGTCACGAAACATGTCAAATTGATCAGCGAAGGAGGAGAGGCTCACCCTCGAGAGCTCATACCAGGTCTAAGGCTTGGCTTTGCTATTTTACTTTTTTGTTTTGCCTGTCAAGGCTGCTGGGTAAGTAAGCCGGCAGGTTTCATTAAAGAAGAGTCGTTTTACGCTGAGATCCAGTTCACACATAAGCACACTCAAACTGGATCCTCAAAAGAAACTTAATGGGATTTCTCAGACACATTATTTTTTTGTTGTTGTTGTGGAATATGTATTCTCTTTTTAAAAAGATTTTTTATTAACTTTTTTTTTTGAGAGAGAAATACCTATGTGAGAACAAAACACCAATCCACTGTCTCCTGCACGCCCCCTACTGGGGATTGAGCCTGAAACCTGAGCATGTGCCCTGACCAGGAATCAAACCAGCGACCTTTGAGTGCATGGGATGATTCCCAACCAACTGAACCACGCTGGCCAGGGTGGAGTACATATTCCTGATAAGGGCATATGCAAAGATAAGGGAAAAAGAAGTGTATATTTTCTTTCTCTTTTGAAATTCTGTTTCCACATAAAAAGGAAATAGTATCTTCTTAACGGGCATTCTGGTGAGTGCTTAAACTGAGATTAATAGAGGACAGGTTACAGGTAAGGAGGGAGGGAGGCCTCATGTTCTGCTTAACCCTAAAAGGTTATGAATAGTTTTAATAGGAAAAAGATCTGAGAAGAAGGATATGATCAGAATATCAGAGAGGGAAGAGCATAAACAGTAGAATTAGGAATTCTTCGACTTCAATGAGTAAAAGAAAGCTTCAGGTGACATCATCCCAAATGCCTACCATATTGCCATTGAAATACAAAAGCCAAGAGAAGAAACAAAATTGAGGATGAAAAGCTGAACAATCTGGCTAAAAATCTGATTCCCCTGGTTAGAAGGGGCAGATTAATTGGCTGGATTTTAAGATTTATTCATATGATTTATGGGTCTGATTAGTTCCAAGTCCCATTTGACCCCACAATAGTCCTTGCCTGGTTTGGAGTATGCTGTGTGTGGTTTCCTAGGCATCTGCCACTCTTAGTAATTCACTTGTACTGGGTTGAAGGGTAGACTCTCAAAAGATATGTCCATTCACAACCTGTGAACATGACCTTATTTAGGTAAAGGTCTTTGCAGTTATAATTGTGCAGGACACTGAGAAGTGATATCCAGGTCAGAATGGGCCCTTTATCTAATGACAAGTGTCCCTGTGAGAGAGGAAAAGGGGAGAAGACACACAGAGGTGGACGTCATGGAAAGACAGGCAGAAATTGGACTGCATGCGACTGTAGGCCAAGGACTGCCAGCAGAGACCTAAAGCTAGGAGAGAGGCAGAAACAGATTCTTCGCAGAGCCTGTGCCTTGATTTCAGACTTCTGGTCACCAGAACTGTGACAGAATACATGGCTCTTGTTTCAAGTCACCCAGTTTGCGGTGCTTTGTCATGGCAGCCCTAGGAAACTAAGGCAGACCCTCTTCAAAGTCAGCGTTGCAGAACTGGCTGTGCTGAAGTTTAGACAGAGCAGGAAAAAACAAAATGGATTTATTTTAGCTGAACTGTAATACATGCTGAAGTGAATTCCTCCTGAAATTGTAAATGGATTAGAAAATCAACTCAAGTCATGGGTCAGTTGAGACTTACTATGTGCCAAGCACCACGCTAGGAGTTCGGTCAATATGGCAGCTCCCCTGCCCTTAGGATGCTGAGCGAGGCCAGCTATGCACAGGCAGTTTTTAGAAAACAGCAAAATTTCTGGGGCATGGAAATTCATCTTTGGGGGATGGTAGCAAGTTGGGAATTACAAGTTCTGTTTTTCAACATCAACAATCCCAATCTCTTTTTCTTATGCTTCTATCCTGAGCACTCCACATAGTGTCTAGAGTATTCTGAGTAGTACAGTAATTGGATAAGTGAATAAATGCATGCAATTTCTCTTGCCCAGAAGGTAAGGCCCCAGGTAAGATATCAACAGCGCATGGTAAACAGTAGGTGAGGTCCGTCAATGCACAAAATGTAGAGGGGGTTTTGCAGTCAGCACTAGAATCCCTCTTTGTGGGTCTCTTGATTGGTACTGTTTGTGAGTTTGTGGCTTCTCAATTGCTCTGTCAATGCTTTGTCCCTTTGACTCTCACTCAGTGAACTGTGTTCTAAAGAAACACCTGATCCAAGGTGCCATGTAGTTTCCAATGTGCGATTTGGAAAAGACCCACGAGCACGATGTGGGAGGCACCACTAGAGGCTCCGCGCCTGGGAAGTCTGCTCTTTTCCCAGCCAGCACTGCTGTGGGTTTTGCCTGCTGGCTTACATGAATTGGCAGTTACATTTCTTAATTTAGACACTAGCAGTATGGAAACTTATATGTGTGTGTGTGTGTGTGTGTGTGTGTGAGTATGTGTGTGTGTATATATATAATTTTCTCTCTGACGAGAGCAATGTTTTCCATTGCACAAATACATGCCAGCAGCCAGGATACACACAGAGCAACACACAGGCCACAGATGCATCACTTCGTGGCATGACGCTGGGCACTGGGAGCTCAAGATCTTTCCTGTGATCCACTTAGACTATTCCTTTGCTTGTTGTCTGTTTATTAATCTGATTAGGAACCAGGATGTTTAAGTAATGATAGTTATTCTCATTCCAGAGGAGGGGAGGTAAACTTCTTTACGGTGTTTCCAATGTTTGAGGAGATATTACTTCATCAGAATTCCTAATCTGTGTAGCAAATAATACAGCAAATAATGTAGCTGGTCATACAGCTATTCTACAGGCCAGGTATTGTGCTAAGCACTTTGTGAATACTTAAGGTCTATAACAACATTTTAAGATCAGTATAGGATCAATCTCACTTTAACAGACGGGAGACCAGAAACAGAAAGAGGCTGACAGAATAGCTTCACCTTACCTGCAGTTTCAGTTACCCGCGGCCAACCATGGTGCGAAAATAGCAAATGAAAAAGTTTAGAAATAAATACTTCATACGTCTTAAAGCATGCGCTGTTCTGAATAGCATTGTGTAATCTCAAGCCATCCTGCATTATCCCACCTGGGACGTGAATCATCCTTCTGCCCAGTGTATTCACACTGTATGCTGTTCCCACCCATTAGTCACTGAGTAGCCATCTGGTTTATCAGATCACTGTTGTGGTTTCATCGTGCTTGTGTTCAAGAAACTCTTATTTTACTTAATAATGGCCCTAATGTGCAAGAGTAGTTATGCTGATAATTTGGATATGCTAGCAAGAAGCCATAAACTGCTTCCTTTAAGTGAAAAGTCTATCCCATCTAATAAAAGAGTAATATGCAAATTGACCATACCTCCACTACACCCTCAAGCCACGCCCACCAGCCAATTAGGAACGGGTATGCAAATTAACCCAACCAAGATGGCTGTGGCCACTGAGCAAGTAGGAGGGAGGCTTGGGTTTCCCCGGCGATGGAGGAAGCCAAGCTTTCAACACACCCTGGCAGGCCCAGGCCTCCACTCAAGGCTACAAAGTTTCAATTATAGAAGATAAATGAATCCCAACAAAAATGGTGGCAGCCATGGAGCTGGAGAGAGCAGGAGGCTTGAGTTGCCCCTAGTGATGGAGGAAGCCAAGCTCCCACAGCCCTGGCCTTTGCTCAAGGCTACAAAGTTTCAATTATAAATGATAAATAAATCCCAGATACCAGGGCCTCCACTTGGGTTGCCAGGGGGCGTGGCCATCCTGCAAACCACCACAGGCCCCTCATCCAGGCCACCCCATGCCCCAAGGGAACCCCCACCCTGATCCGGGACACCCTTCAGGACAAACCAGCCGGTCCCCACCCGTGCACCAGGCCTCTATCCTATCTAATAAAAGAGTAATATGCAAATTGACCATCCCTCCAACACACAAGATGGCTGACCCATGTGGTCAAAGATCCTGCCCCCATATGGACACAAGATGACCACCACAAGTTGGCCAGCAGGGGAGGGCAGTTGGGAGGGACCAGGTCTGCAAGGGAAGGCAGTTGGGGGTGACTGGGTCTGTAGGGGAGGGCAGTTAGGGGCAAAGAGGCCTACTTGGATCGGGCTTAAATGGGCTGTCGGACATCCCTCGGGGGGTCCCAGATTGGAGAGGATGCAGGCTGGGCTAAGGGACACACACCCCCCCATGCACGAATTTCATGCACCAGGCCTCTAGTGTATGTATAATAAAAAAAAAATAGTGTACATAGGGTTTATAATTTTCTATGGTTTCAGTCATCCACTGGGGGTCTTGGAACATATCCGCTGCAGATAAGGGGGGACTACTGCATTTCCCAAATTCACCTAGTGTGTCAGGTTGGTTTCCCTAGAAGCAGAGCCAGAAACAGTCATTTATTTGGGGGAAGACTGGGGCCTCAGCTCAAGTTCACCTTAACTCCGATCCCACAGGGATAGTGAAGCACAAAGTGCACCGTAGATTTGGTCTCACCTTGAAGGAAGGGGAGGGTGTTTTTTGGTGCCAGGCTCTCAGTCAGTCTTCAGCTTCTGGAAAGATCTTTGCATTTTTGCCAAGGCAGTTCTCTGAAGCATGGGACAGTTGTACCTCCTAGCAGCCAATATCGATAGCAGGTGAGGTGAGTGCAAAGGCAAGGGCAAGGGACTCTCGGTAGGGTGGTCACAGCATCCACTACCACTAGAACTTGGCTTCTAATCCTATGTGACTGTAAAACCCAGGCTCTGAATACTGTGCTATCTTGTGAACATGAAATTTCTTAACATGATTAAGAAGTGCCATGTTTTTATCAGTGTCTAGATTCCAAGGACTGTACAGTCTTCTCCTGTCACTCCCAAAGCAGGTGTCGATAAAAATCTCAAAACCTTTTTCTCTCACAGTTCAAATAACTTGATCTCAGAGCCCCCTCGAGGTGCTGCAGAATCTAGTGCCCACTCATGGCCCCAACATTACTTGCTTCTGCTCCAGTTCCCTCACAGCTTGTGCCTCCCACTTGCCTTTGGCCCCCAAGTTCATGATGAAGAACAGAGCCTGGGCAAGGGCTGCATTTGGACATGTGTATCTCTGTGCCTCGCAACCAGCAATAAACAAGAAAGAGTAAGAAGAGAGAAAAACTTGTTAACACCATACTGTATCTAAACAAGCAATCCCAGATGGCATCCTTCATGCCTTCTGCCTCTGATAAGAAAAGATTGAGTGGGGAAAATAAGCAGCAGCTGACAAGCCATACCCAGCATGACGAGCAACAGGAAGAACAGACACCAGCTCTGTGTTCTGCCCTCAGCCGTGGCTCAGCACCCAACCCGGAGGCCCGCCCGCCTGCACACACCTTCAGCTGTGCACTCTTTTATGGAAGCAACAAATCATGGAATGTTACAGACCAAAGGATTTTTCTTTCTAGTGCAATGCTTAGTTTCCTGATGAAGACTGAGGCGTGAAGCAGGAAGTTGATTTATTTAAGGAAATTTTGCTACCAAAAAGACAGAGAAGGAATGAAATTCACAAGCTCCTGACTCCCAGAACCCAACTTTAAGCATGTGAATATACATTTTTCTAATAGACATATATATATGTACATGTTATTATATTAGACTATACATATTCTAATATATATGTTATTCTATGATTCTGAGACTATAAAGCAAATTTGATCACAGTCTCTAAAATTGAGTCCTGGCTCAATTACTACATAGTGTGTGTCCTTGTTCAAAGACACACTTCTATGAAGCTGTATTCCCTACACTTCAGTTTCCCCATTGACAAACTGAAGATAATAATTGTACTGTGGAAGTTTGGGAAGCATTGGACAAGATAGTCCTTGTTCAGAGCTTAGCACAATACCTAACACACAATGAACATTCAATGGAATTAACACTCACTATCAATTGTCTAGCGACTTGGATAAAGAAAACTAAATACCTTCTCTGTGCCAGGCACTATGCTAACTGGATAATCAATTGCTCTGGCGATACAAACATGAGCACAATATGGCATCCTTCCTTAAAACTCAGTTCAGTTATTTTAAAATGCCATCTTGGAATTAAGCACAGCTCATGATACTTAAATATTTTAACATGGACATTGTTTATGTAAAATGCAATAGGGCACAGATTTTAACAGACCACTTGCAAAACACTAGTCAGCAACCGTGTTCATGCGTAAGAGCATGATGTTGTGATGAGTCCATAGATACGTTATAAAATGATATAGGAGGAGCACCCTAATGTTGCCACGGGACAGACAACCTATTTATTATATCCAAACTAACCAGACATCTAGGCCAGCTCCTGTTTTCACAATTTGATCAATGTGACATACTCAGAGATAGTGCTGAAATGATGAAAGAATTTCAATGAAAACCCTATGAGCAGAGGTCAAAGACAATGGTGTGGCTCTTCATACAAATGAGAAACCCAACTGGATTTGACTTTCCCCCGCCCTGCCATTTCAGAAGATGGCTGAGTATTACCTCTCAGCTAACAAGCTCTGAAGTTAGACAAAGGAAGACTTTCTGGTAGTCAAATTCCAGAAAGCAAAGGTTAGGAAGTCATAGATGACATAAATGTGTCCTTTGAAAATGTGAAAATGTAGCAATTCTTTAAAAAGAGCTTATGATAATGGAATGGAAATGAGTCAAAATATGCAAATTAAATTCATTTGAAATATATGTCTTTAAAAATTAGGTGATAAATTGCTTTGTCAAATGCTTTTTGTGCGTGATTTACCGCCCATACACCCCCATATTTAAATTCTAGTTTAAGATGATTTTCTTAAACTACAATGAATTTTGAGAAGTGACTGGGAAGGTCAGAGGCAAGGCATTCCTCAAAACATGAGAAGGCGTGACAGTATTTTTAGTTTGTATGAAAAAAAAAGAGTAATGAGGGTAATGTAGTGAAAGTAGAGGTACAGCAATATAATACCATAAGAATCTTAGGAAATTAGACTGAGAGAAATGAAGCACTTTTATACTATAATGAGCTTAATATGAGATGTTTCCTAAGAGCAGGGAGCTCTCCCTATCCTATTCTTCGTAATTAACACAGCACTTAGCACACTGTCCATTCATGAAATGCTTGTTGATTGAATAAGTGCATATTTTCCTGAAACCCTGATGCACACCTTCATTGTAATTTGTCTTTAGAGATAAGCCTAAACTCTTCCAGGTACTAGACGATGACAGTGCATTTTGGATGAGACTCTGTTATCTTAAAACCTGTAAATTAGAATTTACAACTTCTGATCATGTCTAAGAAGAGCTACACCCAGGCCTAGAACAGCAGTGGGTAAGAGAAAGTAGGGTGCAGCAAAAGCTGGCGAGAACTAAGGCTAACACTGCTACTGGGGAGAAAGAAGTCAAGAAAGTCAAAGTTATAAGTTAAGCTGCCCAAGTCTAGGAAAACACAAGATCCCAAGGCTGAAAGACAGCAGAGAATGAAAAAGTGCCCCCCTAGGCAGAGACTGGTATGGTGTCAAAATCGCTCATTAAATTGTATACATTAAATAAGTGCAGGCATTTGTATATGAGTTATACCTCAGTTATGCTATTTTAAAAAGTGAAGGAACACCATAGCTGGTTTGGCTCAGTGGATAGAGTGTCGGCCTGTGGACCGAAAAGTCCCGGTTTTGATTCCCAGTCAAGGGCACATGCCTGAGTTGCAGGCTTGATCCCCAGTGTGGGGCGTGCAGGAGACAACCAATCAATGATCCTCTCTCATCAATGATGTTTTTCTCTCTCTCTCCCTCTCCTTTCCTCTTTGAAATCAATACAAGCATTTTTTAAAAAGTGAATGGGCACATGCAATGAATGAAAGCTAGGTGCCCAGTCAAGAAAATGGGTGAGGACTCAGGGCTGCTGACACAAAGCAGCCTTAAACCTAGCAAAGGCCTGACTCAGACAGGAAGCCATTTGATATTCCTGCTGCAGCAAGCATGATGAAAGGAGGGAACAATACAGGGCCCAGGGCCTCAAAGTCTGCTAAAATATGGCAACTCCCTTCTCCGGGCTGCTTCTGAACCTACATATTGAAAACTATTGTGGAGCCACAGTCAGCATAGCCTACCATGCCCCTAACAAATTGATATACATTTTTCAAACTACCTGTAAATCCCCAGAACATTGATAATTCCCTGCCACTCATTTGAAGTGAAAGTGATGAATGTAGAGCTTCCCAGTGCCTCTCTTCTTTACTCTCATTTATGTCTTTCTCTGTACAATGAACTTTGGAATAAAAGAAATGGATTGTCTCCCGCATAATTTCTCTGTTTGCTTAAGTAGTGATAACACGTCTTTGGTTCTTGTCAATGAACTTTCAGAGGTCTTAGCACACTATGAGTTCAAAATGTCAGTCAAAGGAACCACTTACAAACATTTTCTCACCCGTTGGAACCAGTTGGCTAAAATAATATCTAAAAATAGTGGGACAGCCACTGTTTGAGCATTGACCTATGAACCAAGAGGAGGTCACAGTTCCATTCCTAGTAAGGGTACATGCCTGGGTTCTAGGCTCAATCCTGGCTGGGGGCATGAAGGAGGCAGCTGATCAATGATTCTCTCTCATCATTGATGTTTCTATCTCCCTCTCCCTCTCCCTTCCTCTCTGAACTCAATAAAATATACTTTAAAAAGTAAAACAAAATGATAACAACGGAACAGGGGATGGAGTATACAATAGATGCTCAGCAGATATTTCAAAGAGTATAAACAAGAGAGATGCTCCAGACGGCCAAACCAATTGCTTGTTCCATGTAAGGGCTCATTTCCTTTTACTAAATTTTGTAATTGTAATTGAGGGGATTCATCTGCAGTTTCATCTAGAATTCCTCCAAGAAAAAAGCAATTCATTTTACCATGTTCCATGTGTTGTTAGAAAGTTCTTATGACCAGAGGAAATGTGACTCCCTAGAGCTTATCATCTTTGATGCTCATTCTACCTTCTGTAAGAACATTTTTATATATGCAAAGCTTTTAAATATTGGGAGACATTTTCCCAATCAAAGACAAGTCCCCAACTCTGAATCATTTTTCCTCCATGTGATTACTACTACACCCAAATCTGCATGTCTCATTTTTATGTCACTCCGTATTCTAGATATTCCCTTTGAGTAGATTCGGTTTGTCAGCATCCTTCTGAAAATGTGCCATCCACACATAAACTCCATGTTCCAGACCTGTCCTAATCCATGCGGGGAATCTCAGGCACTTTCCTTCTGTCATTGATGCAACATGGATTGCAGTAATTCTGGTTGTGCAGTATACTCCTGACTCACTGAGTTGCCAATTAAGCTAAGTCTTGAGGGTTTTTGTTTTGTTTTGTTCTAATTTTATCGATTGTTTTGAAAGAGAGATAGATAGGGAGAGAGAGAGAGAGAGAGAGAGAGAGAGAGAGAGAGAGAGAGAGAGAGAGAGAGATTTGTTGTTGCACTTATGCATTCATTGATTGTTTCTTGTATGTGCCCTGAGCTGGGATAGAATCTGCAACCTTGGCATATGGGGACAATGCTCTAACCAACTGAGCTACCTACCCAGGGCAAAGTAGTTTTAAAATATATATGCTTCTAAACAACTACATCTGCTCTAGTTCATTGTCTTAAACAAATATTCAATGAATAAATACAAAAAAGCAAGTATCTTGAAAATGATGTATACCTTTCTTATTTATAGTAGCTTAGCCATTAGATGATAATCCAGCAGAAATAAAATAGAAGAATATTATTTTTACAGAAAAATATTATTTTTGTTGGAAAAATATAAGTCTAGGCTAATATTGACTTTCAAGTTTATTAAATAAATTATCCAGTCATATTTAATTGTTATATCTGTAGTGGCTCTGACTTTTAATTTATATCTGACCTCATTTAGATAATTATTTTAGAAAAATCACTGTCTTTGACTAGTAATGTAATGTCATTCAGACCACAAAATATCTCTACCAGTTAAATTCCCCATTTGCTGATTGGTTTCAAGAGATTTTAAGCACCATTGAGAATATAAGTCATTAGAAATTTGGTTGTTAGCCTTGAGTACCATATAAAGTTTGAATCAAATTAGTATAAGGCAAGTGATTTAAAAGTGACTTGAAATTTTCTGGTATGTTTTTGCTTAAAATAAGATTGCTTGTTTTGATTTAAAAAATAATTTTCTTATCTTGAACTTGGAAGCAAATTTCTTGACAGATTACAGTCAGGAAATCAGCACCTTACGTTGTTATCTTATATAATATTAGCTTTCCTTTTTTTAGCTTAAAAGACAGTTGAGAAATCAAGATGTGGTCTGCTTTATTATTCATAGGTTAAATGAAATGTATTCTAAAATAAAGCTTGACTAAAAATACCAAGTCCTTACCCCTGTGATTAGTTGAGAGAAACCTACAGAGCTCTGAACACATTTCACAGGATAAATATGTGAATCCAGAGGATAAAAAGAGAGCCATACAGAGAAGAGCATGGGACAAATTCTCACAACTGAACATGACAGCACTCTATGTATTTTGCTTCACACCTCCACAGTAAGGGTTGTATGCAAAATAATTCCTTTGGTTAACCTGGATAGCAGAGATTTAGAGAGCCCAGATGTCTCTCTGTCCCCTGACAACAAAATAATACAACTCACCTCTATTCCCTGAAGAGGAATAACTTTGTACCTTTCAACTAGAAGCCTTCACTCCCTTTGAGCTCTATCAGTCAGGTATAGACAACCAAGCGGATGGATCCTCAGGTGAACACCCTTCTGTGGCTACAAGAAACATTTTGGAATGACATCATTGTAGGAGCACGTGTTAATAAATACATTCGTATCCTTACCTGTGTGTGAGCCATGCGCCCCTATCTACACACGCAGATAATTGTATATCTCTAGGTTTCATTTGACAAAATGGGTCTATTGTGTGAGAACCAGCCATAGGACATCTGCCTGACAGTTACAAGTATCAGGGACGGCCTAGCGCTCCATAATGAATCACTGTTGTTGAAGGAAATAGCACAAACCAGCTATTATTTCCTAGATGAAGGTGAGGTTATTCTGGCTCTTTCGGTGATTGTAAATAAATCTTTTGCAATGTCCTGGAACCCGATCAGCCAACAAGAGAAAGAACAGTTGTGAAGCTTCTAAGCTGTCTGACCACAGCCGGAGCTGAGGTGGGAAAATATTCTCCTTGAATCATCTTCCTCACACCTTCCGCATTTACAGGTTTTGGAACCAAAGTGTCGCACCGCCCCTACCCACCCCCCACCCCCACCCCCCGCACACTCCCCCTTATAAATGGAACAGAAGTGTTGTCCTCTTTGCTGGGAAAGGTTCTCCGAAGTGTTCAAGTTTTCCTTTCATTGGATGGCAAGCAACAGTTTCATCTGGTGCCAACCGGCAGAAGCAGTGTGATCCCGGCTCTAACAGGGAAAAGGTGGTGGGCCAAGTGGTACGCAGCCCCGGGGACAGGAGAATGCTGCAATCAGTGTTGGAACCGCCGCATCTGATGCACGGGCAAGGCATGCGGAGAATGCTGCTGAGCCCAGCCACACAGCCAGGCTTGTCTCGGTGAAGTCCTTTGTAGTAAAAGACAAGATAGATGCTGGCTGTCCCTGGCTCAGGATTTGCATGGAGAAGTTTCTGTGTCCATGTGATTCCCTTTAATTTGTGGATCAAAGGGTCTGAAAAATATGGGGGGGAGGCAGGCAGGAACAAAATGTCCAGACTGGTGTTTGTCATTAAAAAAAAACAAAAGACAATTTAGAGCAACATTGAATGGGAAAATAACCCTATCTTTAAAAACAGTTTAAATGTTCATGCCCTTGTCAACTCAAAAGTCTACTTCTAAACTCCACATGTCACTGCAAGGCTCAGAAATCCGTGGACAAACGTGTTCTGCTAACACCCCTCTGGCTAACGTGTACTGTATTCTGGGCCTGTGCTGTCCAATACCATAGCCACCAGCCACATGCAGCTCTTTAAATTTAAATTAATTCAAAGTAAATAAGTTAAAAATTCAGTTCCTTAGCCACGCTAACCACAGTCAAGTGTTCCATAACTCCATGTGGCTATGACTCTCACATTGGACAATACAGAATGTTTCCATCGTGGCAGAAAATTCTACCAGAGGGTACTATTCTAGAATAGTCACAAGATTTGTGATTTTCTCACAGATTTCCATGGGAAGGTATAAAAAGAGCAACACCATCATGGAACCACCAGAAATGGTGCTCCACAGTTAATATTGTGTGGGAAACTTGATGCCCCATGAAAGAAAAATTCTCTTTAAAAAAATACTCCATTCTCTGCCCTGGTTGGGTGGCTAGGTGGTTGAATCACTGTCCCATACCCCAAAAAGTTATGGGTTTGATTCCTGGTCAGGGCACATATGTAGGTTGCAGGTTCAATCCCTGGTTAGGGCACATATAGGAGACAGTCAATTGATGTTTCTCTCTCACATTGATGTTTCACTCTCTCCCCCTTCTTTTCTCTCTCAAAATCAATTCTCTCTCCCCTTCTGAGAAAATAGTAATGCCCACAAAAGGTTCTGAGATGCCCCATGATAAAGAAACTTGCTTGGCATTGATTGACCCAAGTAATTCCAACATAACTTGAACACATCCCCTCTATTTACAAGACATCTATCAACTTTCTACAGAATTCTGGATCCATCAAGGATTTTGCGATGGAAAGAGCTCAAGCCAACACTCTATATCGCTTGCCCATCTACAATCCAGCAGACAATTAGGACAGTTACAAACTAGAGTAAATTTACTAAGGTCTGCCAGGGTCAGAATTTATGCCTCATGAATTTAGGGATCTCAAGTTGGCAAGGAAGCTCAGCAGCAAATATGAAGTAAGGTACCTCTCAAAGTGTTATTCCTGAAAATATTGACCAGATGCATATTGCTCTGAAATCAAGACTGTCAAATAATCTATCGTGGCTTTATCTCCGATAATCCTATGACATAGAGTTCTCATATTTCATAAAATTTGCTGAGCCATGCTTGTCAAGTGGCATTCCTAGCTGGATTTCTCTGCGTACATGAGTGCCAGCATTCTTAATCTACCCAGCTGACAGAGACTTAAAATTTCTTAAGAAAAAGAGAAACATAGTTTCTAAGCAAGGCATGTGTTCTCAGACTCCTGACCCAGCACCTGTGGGCTGCAGGGAGGGGGGGGGGGGTGCTGAAGAGACTTGAAGCTGCTGCCACAGAAATGCTTTGGTTTATTTATCCCAAGTAGCAGAACCAGAATTTTTTCCTTTCTCCTCTCAGTTTCTTTTCTTTTCTTCCAACCTCTCCTCTTCTTCTTTCTTCTCTTCCTTTCTTTTCTTTCATTTCCTTTCTTTCCTTCTTCCATTGGGTTAGACAGCTCTGATGGAGACGTTGGGTTCTAAGGACTCCTATTGTCCATGGCAGCCTCCTTGAAGAGTATGCCAAAGGACATAAAGAGTTGCCTAACATCTCCCCCCGGAAGATCAGCAGCAGCTCCTCTTAGAATTGTACACCTTGGAATGTATGCTGTGCAATCTGAATAGAGAATTATAAAGTGAAATTAACTCTATACAGATTTCTGTTGTGTGTCTTCCCCCTCTCTCTGTGCTGTCTTCTCCCCTGAGAAATTTGGTCTTCTGAAGATACTGCAGCTATAATGAGTGTTAATGCTAAAAAAAACAACAACAAAACAAACAAAAAAAAGGAGAGGAAAGGGAAAAAAAAATCTTTGCTGCTGATGCTAATACCACTAACATGAGGATTCTTGTTTAGAATGGTGCTCTGCAAGCCTCAGACTAAAGGCTTATTCAAGATGACAGCAGTATTCAATTAATAATATATTTGAGAATTTTTAACTTTAAAATATAGCATAGATTATGCCTTCAAAGTAAGTGGTACCTTATAAATGAAATCTAAAGAACAAAATAAACAAAACTGAAACAGACTCATAGACACAGAAAACAGACTGATCGTTGCCTGAGGGGAGGAGATTGAGGGACTAGGGTGGAAAAGGTGAAGGGATTAAGAAATACAAATAGGTAATTACAAAATAGTCATGGGGATGTAAAGTCAATACTATAGTAATGACTATGTACGGTGCCAGGTGGGTATTGGAAATGTTAGGAGGAATCCTTTGTAATGTATATGATTGTCTAAACACTATACTGTACAACTAAAACTATTACAGAATAATATTGAATGTAAACTGTAATTGGAAAATAAAATTTAGTTTAAAAAGTAGTGGTATAAACTAAAAGAAAGCTAAGTTAGAATGTTTATACTCATTGGCTAAATCCGTCCAGTATTTATATTTGTGATACAAGTTGTGAGATTGAAAGGGTAGTAAGTTAACTAGTTATAAGAAAATTTTATAACAATACAGATGGCTTGTGCATTACCTATTGCTGTGAATCAGCCACAACCTAAGAGAAGATGTTTAAAAATATCCAGTGTCTCCCAGTGAAAAAGAATCAAAGTTGGTAAATAAAATCCCAGCAAAAAAAAAAAAAAAAAAAAAAAAAAAATATATATATATATATATATATATATATATATAATTTTGCACAATGTTATAATTGGGTCATTTCCCAAGTGTTTTAAAAAGTACTAGACAAGTCTAAGTATATTCTGACCATATAGTTCCTGCATCATCATATTAGTGATTTATTCGATGGCACTAATTCAACAGAGATTCTCTTCCATGATTTGCAAATTTTTGTACTTTAGCAATATAAATTGTGCTACAGCCTAACTGATTCACAGATCTTATTCACCTTTGAAGACATTCCCTGGATAGATAGCTCGGTAATAAAAGCAAGCACAACAAAACTGTTTTTTGCTGAGAAAAACCCCACGAGCCAGCAAATATGAAAGAACGTTGGGAAAGTAAATATTGCGTTGGTGGAATACAAAATTATGTGAGTAAAGGTCCACCGGGTAGATATTTTTGAGGCTCTCATGCATGGCGGTGAGTTGGAGTGCTGTCTTTTATTCATTTAGTAACTAGAAGCAGAATGAGTTTGCTGGATTCCTTAATTAACTAATTTCAAAATAGCCTCAAATTACCCCATCTTTTTGCTTCCACAGATTGCACCAGCTTTTGTTGTTTTGGGTGACTCTAGGCACAGTTTTTCACAATACGAGCCCCTGGAGGAGTGTTCTTGTGAAAGCAGGTTTTCTACAATCTCGGTGTACCTACGTTTCCAGGGTCTATTGCCCCACTCCTGCCCCTGCTGTCCATGAATCCTACCTCTCCCCTGACTTCAGACACCTTCCCACTAGCTTTATGTTCCAGCAAAGGAACAAAATTGGAAGAAAGCAAGAAATGAGAATGACATGCAATTTTTGTCCTTGACTTTCTAAAGCTGAAAGCACACTTTAGTGATAAGAGGTTTTACCGTTTCAGCTACATCCACCTCTGTTTCTATCAATACTTACAGAATCACACATACTGTCTCCGGTGATTTGTCCTGTAACAGCGTCGTTTAGATCATGGAACCTCCACTCACCCTGTCACAGTCATCAATCTGGCTCCACATTTCACTTGCTCCTCAGTGTGCCTGTAAGAAAAGCACCAAAGCATCAACCTACAGCAAATAATTAGTATAATGTAAACATGTGTACCTGTGACATTAGCCAAGAAGGGATGAAAGTAAGAGAAAACACATATCTTCTCAGTCTTGCTAATTTCTTACCCGTGGTCTATTTTCACTGGCAGGACTTTTCAGACGGTATTCTTCTGTTAATTCCAGACTAGGAATTAAAATTTAGGACAGCTAATTACTAAAAGGTCCCTGATGTGCTGCTCCCAACGATGTATTTATTGTTTACTGGTGAGGTGTTTCTGTTTTACTTTGTTGACATGACTATACTTGCTTTCTTCACATATTATGACATTTGTTTGTCTTTCTCCAGATCAATTCTAAATTTATTCGTCTTTGTCTCCATCTTCTAGAAAAATACATGGTAGACACTTACGTTAAATAAATATTAGTTTTCATTTCATTTTTCCCAGCAGAGGTGTATGTGTATGGACGTGTGCCTGTACATGTATGGTTCGGAATTCAGAAGAATGATCATTTATTTTGAGCGAAGACACACACACACACACACACACACACACACACACACACACACTGCTCATGTGTACTCATTTTCAACTAGGATATAGGAAAATATGGCAAAAGCAATGTGATGTTTCAACATTATGCGTGTATGAAAATCAGACTGATTTTGAGCTACCAGAAGTTATGATGTATTTTCCGACTCTAAGACACAGCATACTTTGTCTCCAGATCAATTTTATTGAATCATGATATTGATTCTGTTCCTCTTCTGGTTAGAAACCTCCATTGACTCCTCATTGCCTACATATCCAAATCTATATACGTTAGCCTTCTTTTCAGGCTGACACCTTTTCCACTCCATTTCCCATTATTCCGTCATTCCCTGACCTTGCTTACTCCACAGCTCCAACTCTGCACCTCTGGTTCCGCAGTAGCACCCCCTGGAATCATATTTTCCCATCTTTGCATGTCCAAATGCTACCTATCCTGCATGGCTGAGGTCAAATGCCATCACTGCCTTCTGGAAGATTTCTTGGTCCTCCAATTTAAAATTAACTGCTCTTCTCTCAGTGTCTATAGCATTTGCATCTTCTCTGAACTCCCATAACATGTGTGTTTCTGGCTTGTTTATCTTGCTAAACTGGCATTTATAGAGTATCAGTAACCAAGCACAGTCAAAGTGTCAAGGGTATGCTTGTCTAGTCAACTCAGTCAGTGCTCGCTTTAAGAGAGAAACAGCAAGTGTTGGTTGGATGCACTCTAAAAGGATGTTTTTCACTTAAGGTTTTATGTGAACAACAACAACAATAAAACAATTGAGGAGAAAGTAAACCATATAACTAGACTCTGCAAGGTTACCATCAATCCAATTCACAAGTAACAAATGTCCGTTTGCTAACTGTTAACAATCCCATAGACACATACAAAATGTTGAGTGAGCCCTAGCTGATGTGGCTCGGTTGGTTGGAGCACTACCTTGTACACCGAAAGATAGTGGGTTCCATTTCCAGTCAGGGCACATACCAAGTTGTGGGCTCCATCTCAGTCAGAGGTTGTCTGGGAGGTAACTCATTGATGTCTCTCTCTCTCTCTCCATATCAATAAAAATAAATGTTTAGTGAATTAGGATTGACATGCATGCTCAGTGCAATTATAATTTAAGTTGGGTGTTGGGGAAGTCTTTAGCCAGAAGTCACTGTGTGAGAATTATATCTTCGCTTCATCCATCATCCTGACTTTTTATCGCCAACTTCAAATATCTGTGTGTGTGCGCACTCACAGAGATGTGCACTCTCCCAGACATTTCTTTGTTTGGGTGGCAATATCATAATCTCCAGAATGCCCACTCTAACATTCTCAATTTCTTTCTCAATATTTGAACCTCAAGTGTTTCCACTCTGCTGACTACTCCAATTTCCTTAAGCAATTGCTACCGGAGTCATAGGTGGGGAGATAGCAGGTGTTACATCTGAATCTCTCAGCATTTTGGCTTCTCTGATACTCCCAGTCCTGGTCTTAGTGACAGTCCCCAGACCAGATTAACATGTTGAACTAATCTAGCTCCTAAGCATACAGGTTTCTAATGCTGGCTTGCAATTCTGTTTCTATGAAAGGGGAGCTGTGTTAGCTATTTGAAGACTACACACATCCCAGCTGTAGTTCAGGATCCATGTTTTCCATGTGATGCCCTTGGATACTGCCCTGATTCTTAGCCCAAGCTTCAGAGTACAGCAGTGGTTGACAGGGAAGTGATGGTGTTTTGAAATGACTGCAGACAAGCCTCAAAAGGGGTTAAAGCAGGAGAGAATCACACTGAAGTACATCAGTGTGAAGCAGGTTGAGCTGCTCAAACAACTTCACACTCTTTTTATAAATTTATCTTTATTGTTGAAAGTTTTACAGATGTCCCCCTTTTTTCTCCATTGACCCCTTCTAGCCCACACCTGCCCACCTCCCCAGGCCTTCGCCACACTACAACTTCACACTCTTGATTTCCACGCCGGAGGAAATAAAGCTGCCCAGGAACAACTTAGAGAGGGGAAACCATCAACCTTTGGTAGCTCTCAAGAGGAGAGAAGGCAGAAAAGGATGAGATGAAAGAACACAGGAAGCTTTTGTTTCCCCAGAAGGCTAACAGGGTGCACTGTGTTGACAATGTTAATAATGCCTGGTGCCCTAAAGCAAAATTGGTGATTAATAAACACTTAACATAAATTGCTTCTTCTACCTTACATCTTTGTTGTGCCTACTCAGGGATGGCATTTAATGAGTGATCCTTGCCTAGTTTTTTCAATTCCGGGAGAACTGTTCATTCTAGTTAGCATTTCAACTGTTGTATATTAACTAGTCTCATGTTAAGATGGCTTCATACATTATTCATCCAGTTGTATTACAAGAAACTTGAAGGACAGCTCTGCAGTCTTCCTATCCCCTCATCACTAACCCTTACAGCATAGGAAATCAATGAATAGTTTTTAGTTACAATTATAACTGGAGTCTTATTCCTTAACATTCCCCTTATTTTGGAGCGTTTTATACTTGACTGTTTTATTTTGGACTGGTACATGTGCTCTGTGTGCCAGCAGCAAAAAGGATGCCATACTGACACAGTGTTTCTTTAAACAGTTCTTTCATCCACCCTTTTTGTGGTCACCTCATAGCAACTCATCAGATTAAATGGTTATTTATGAATCTTAAGATTGCTTTCAACTGGGTCCAACCGGTAAAATTCTATTAAGATGAAACTTGTTTTAGTGCCAGTGGATTAGTTATATCCTATACCCTAATTAATGATCTTTTATCATTTATGCCTTCTTGGAGGTGTCCTGAAAGGAAGGGAGAGAAGGAGGAAGGAAGGCAGGGAGGAAGAGAGAGAAAGAGGGAGGAAAAAGGGGAGGGAGGGAAAAGTGGAGAAAAAGAAAGAGAGAAGGAAAGAAGAAGAAAAGAATGGGAAGAAGGAAGAAAAAGCAAGAGAGAAATTTTATGATATGATAGTCCCAATATATTTTATTATAAAATCTGGTTATATACAAAAAATCTTATCTGAAGAAATAAGGAGAAATTTAAAGTTCCTTAAAACCCAGTCAATTAATTCTTCAGGCTGTTTGACCAACTGAAGCTCAAGGATGTTTATACTTTAGAGTGACCAATTTGGCCATTGGTATTCAATCTACTGGTACATGACTGATCATTGTAAAAGATTTCTCTAAATTTTGTTATTGATGTCAACCTGGAAATTAATAGTTAACAGAATTATGCCACTATTGCTATGAATTAACTTGTGTCTTGTCAGACCTGAATAATTAAGGTCTGTGTCTAGAAGGAAGCAGTCCTTCTCATCCTTGCATATTTAACTTCTTTAGTCTTTGGTGCTTACAGAGTTGCCTTGGCATTTCCTAGCACCTTTGAGAGGAACAAGTCTACCAAATATTTTCAAGCACAACACAGATTGTAAAGAACACCTGTAAGTTCCATCTCTCCTTTGTATGGTTCACATTCTAAGAAGCAAGTACACAAAAGTTTCCCTAATCACTTCCTAAGAACTTTGTTTTCCTTTCTTGGGATTATTTGGCTTTTTATTCTGCTCTTCCTACATCAGTGAAGAGAAACTTAGCATAGTTTTCAGACTGGTTAGAGATGGAAGTTAAACATCTCTGTCTCAGTGTTTCAGCAAACATGGGAAGGTCCGGAATTAAGAGTTAGACAAATATTTATCATTCATTCACCATGTGACTAGTTCTTAACATAATGATTAAAACAATGTCCAAATTCTCCTCTTCACTTAAGGCTAAAGTCCAGGGCCACCTTTTCCATGAAGCCTTCCTGACTTACTGGTTGCTTCCTACATTCTTTTTCATCATCATGACATCCCATGGTACTTTTTGTTTATGTCATGTATGTTGACCCTTGACTGTTATCTGCCTTATATTGTTCCATGATTACTTTGTTATGTCTAA
Source organism: Corynorhinus townsendii (assembly GCA_026230045.1). Lineage (NCBI taxonomy): Eukaryota > Metazoa > Chordata > Mammalia > Chiroptera > Vespertilionidae > Corynorhinus > Corynorhinus townsendii. Next base: position 34,022,454 of record JAPDVU010000010.1, read on the forward strand.
GATTTCCTCCCCAGTGGCAGTGCAAAGTCTCTGGTGAAGCATCTATAGATGATATTTGACTATAAAGCTGAAGAAATGATTTGTCTCATAAAGATACATGAAGTTTGACACCCAAGTGAGAGCTCTCACCTCACAGTCACTGTGTTCGAGTATCCTTGTACTGCAAGCAGGTTGCCAGGGCTCAAAAATATCTAAGGGACCTGCCCTAAGAATCTATGGCCCGCCCAACAGATTGCTGGAATTTCCCTAAGATGACAAATCTTTGACTTTTGAAGATGGATTTGGGTTTTGGAAATGGCCAAGAGTCATCTGGAACCTGGATTTAGCAATTGCTCTATGATTGAGAAGGGCATTAGTTTCTAGTGAGGAATAAAGTGAGACTCTAAAATAGGGGCGCTGATTTTTTTGTGTTATTTATAAACCAGCTGTGATGGCAACGGGGGGGGGGGGGGAGGAGGGGGGAAGGCAGTGCGTGTAGTGACACATGTTTTAAATTGTGACACTTCATTATTCTAAGGGTATTTCTTTCAAAGGTGACTAATGGGAAGGAGATGGTTCTAATTTTAAATACAATGACTGGTCATTTTGTTTAAAAAATTGGTCCTACTGTTTCATACATATACATCCTAGTTCTTCTGATCCAACTCAGTAGTAAGGCAGAAATTATAAACAGAAAGTACTACATACTCTGGAGCCAGATTGCCTGGGCTTGAAGCATGCCTTTGCTGCTTGCCTGCTGAGTGACTTAGGATGAGTAACCCAACCTCTCTGTGCCTCAATTTCCTTTCCTGTAAAATGGCATGGGTTTCTATGAAGATTAAACAAGTTAATATATGTGGAGTGCTTAGAGCATGCCTGGCACATAGTATTTACTATAGTATTAGTTACTAAATTAGAATGACCTAATTAGGATTAACTATTATCATAGTACTAGAGGCCCAGTGCACAAAATTTGTGCATGGGGTTGGTGGGGGGGGAATGTCCCTCAGCCCAGCCTGCACCCTCTCCAATATGGGACCCCTTGAGGAATGTCCGACTGCCCATTTAGGCCCAATCCCAGTAGGACATCCCTTTCACAATCCAGGACTGCTGGCTCCCAACTTTTTGCCTGCCTGCCTTGCTGATTGCCTCTAACCACTTCTGGCCTGCCAGCCTGATCACCTCCTAACCACTCCCCTGCCAGCCTGATTGATGCCTAACTGCTCCCTTGCCAGCCTGATTGCCCCTAACTGCCCTCCCCTGCAGGCCTGGTCACCCCTAACTGCCCTCCCCTGCTGGCCTAGTCCTCCCCAACTGCTCTCCCCTGCAGGCCTGGGTCCCTCACAACTGCCCTTCCCTGCAGGCCCGGTCGCCACCAACTTCCCTCCTCTGCCGGCCTGGTCACCCCTAATTGCCCTGCCCTGCAGGCTTGATCACCCCCAACTATTCTCCCTTGCAGGCTTGGTTTCTCTCAACTGCCCTCCCCAGCTGGCCTGATTGCCCACAACTGCCCTCCCCTGCAGGCCTGATCCCTCCTAACTGCCCTCCCCTGCCGGCCATCTTGTGGTGGCCATCTTGTGTCCACATGGGGGCAGCCATCTTGTGTGTTGGATTGACAGTCAATTTGCATATTACTCTTTTATTAGATAGGATTCACTATAGTATTAGTTACTAAATTAGAATGAACTAATTAGGATTAACTATCTACACTAATAAAAGAGAAAGATGCAAATTGGCCATACCTCTGCGACACCCACCAGCCAATCAGGAGTGAGTATGCAAATTAACCCAACAAAGCTGGCGGGTTAATTTGCATACACAGGCACAGAGCGAAGGCTGAAGGCTCCGGCCCAAGCGAAGATTGAAGACTGAAGACTGAAGAGGCTTGGCTTCTCCGCTACGGCCGGAGCGAAGGCCTGTGTCCCGGTGCTGGAGGAAAAGTGATACTAGCAGCCAGGGAAGGAAGGCCTATTACATGAATCTTTGTGCAATGGGCCTCTAGTTATTATATATATTGTTCATTTAAAATTACCATCGTCATTTTAACTCCAAATTGAAATCACATGTTTAAGGTCACATTTTACATATGAGATCTTTTTTAACTTAAATCCTGGGAGAGCATTCAAATAATGTTCTCTCCATGACGCCATTGCTTACAACCTGGGCCACTGGGTCTGCCCTGGCATTCGAAAACAGGGGACCATCAGTGTGAAGACACTGGGAGTCAGGAAGTGATCACATCGCACTGGGAGATGCCTGGTCTTGGCAGAAAGCAGCCCACCATGCAAAGCTGTAGCCAGAAAGGAGCTTAGAAAGAGGCACAATAAAATATCTGGGTTCTGGATGAAAGTACTATACAAGTAAAATGGCTTTAAAATGTTTGGCTGCCTCATTACTATTCCTCCCAACACTCTGCCATTTATAGCCACAACCATTAATTACCCTGCAAAGTAGATGTACTCACCTACCCCTTCGCTTACCCCAAGTAAATTAGAAGCCAAGAGAGAGGCGGGTGGGGGAGACCTCAGCTCTCTAGTCTCTAGTGCAGGGGGAAATGCTTTTTTTCCTCATAGATCATGAAGCACCAAGGCCAAGCAAGCCCGCTTTCACTTTGTTACAGCCTCGGAGAGCCGACCCTGTGAGTAGGAAGACCCTCTGACTCTCCAGAAATGGGGCAGCTGCCCTTGCTTCCCGCCACCTGGAAGTGGGTGGCCTCTAACTGACGACCTGTTAGTGTTGCAAACATGTATTGTGTTGAGTCCATCATCCTGTTTAACTTGGCATCACCTACAACCACTCCAACATTTTGTGAATGAGATGACTGCCAAATCGGTATGTTTCTGATTCAGTCACACTTAACCCATTATCCCTAAGTGTGTTCCTCTGCTTGTAACTGTGATGATGAACCCTGCCTTTGGTCTTTTTTTATTTTTTTTTTAAGTAAGACTGTCTACGTTTTCTTTCTGTCAAGGAGATTGAAAGCCATGAGACTCTATCCAAAAACTTTTCAGGATCTGCAGTGGCATTTTCAGTGGGAAATTGGCAAGGTCTTATGTGTGAATGAAGACAAAGAAAGCCAGTGAGCAGTCAAAGCCCCAGGATTGAGCGTCTGCTTGTCCACATGTCAGAGAGGAAATGTGCAAATCTTCCTTCAACTCCTAACAGAGTATGTCTGTCCGAAACTCATGAGGTCTGGTGCATTTTAAGAATTTAAACAGAGGAGAGAGAAAATAAAAACACCTAAAGCATCGATGCAAGCTTGTCTAGAAATATTATTCCTTTAACAACTGTGTGTTGTCACACCCTTCCTCAGCTGCCTCCAACAGAAAATGGAAGAAATGACATAGGTTGTGTCTATACAGTGCCAAGCATCTGGGTTAAATTCAGTCTTAATGTTTTGATCTCATAGAGACATAGGGTTGTTTTTTTTAGCACCATCTGCAAAGCTGACATAATCTATGTCAGCTAGGGTAGTACAATCACCAGCCTGCAGAGACTTTTACCAGATCATAAAATGTTCACCAGCCTTTCTCTCAGCGACTACTGTTTTATCAACATTTTTTAAAAAATTAATCACTTCCTTGTAAATGAAGCTTTTGATGGATCTTAGTGGGATGGCTATTTTAGAAGCAAGATCTCTAATAATCTTGCTCAGAAGAATCCATTTTGACAATGGTAATTCTGGAATGATTAGGCAAGCTTTCACTTTCCAGCTCCACTTTGGATTCCATGACATGCCAAGAAAACTACCAAGAGATTCAAAGAGGTAATGATGTATGGCAGCAAGATTATGGATTTGAGATTCAGATAAACTGCTTCAATGGTTTCAATACAGCTAGAGCTAAAATAGATATGTGAATATGCTTCCTCATATATCCCATTTTTGGAATTTGGTTGTGTTTAATCAATATTAATTAGTTACTGAAATACAAGTAAAGGTGAATCATGTAAGTCTTTCATATGAGTCATCATTACTTCTATATTCTATAATATATCATGTTGATATTTTCATTCAGATTCTTTTTTACTTGTGGCATTATTTTGAAATTCTTTCCTACAACTTCCTGTCTTCATACCAGCTTCTATAATCTGATTTTAATTCAGCAGTGTCACTGATATCCTGTGTGGAAAAGTTAGCACCTCCAGTCTTCTCCAGATCTTATTATTTGGTCCCTTGAAAATATTAATGCATGAGGTCGCAATACCTTTTGAAGTTTATGCAGGTGCGAGAGAAAGGGGGAGAGAGAGAGAGAGAGAGAGAGAGAGAGAGAGAGAGAGAGAGAGAGAGAGAGAGAGAGAGAGAGAGAGTTGTATGGCATTTGATTCTTTTTCTCCTTGAGTGTGTATTTTTCTAATGCTTTGTCTGATGTGTGTTCACAGAGGGCAGAAATGATTAGCTTTCATCATTTTTTAACAAGGGAGGACACATCCAGTGGGAATCTGTTCTGTTATTAAAGGCAGATGATTTGCTGTGTCTGAGTGGCAGAACTTAATGTCTATTGTGTATATTTCCTATCAACTGCTTCCATGGCTTCAGTCACCAAGTAGTTGATTCTTGTGTTTTGGTACCTGTATGTTGGGATTTCTCTTCCCTCCAGTGAATTAGTGGTGTTTTTATTCTATGTTTAGAAATGTCCAAACATGTTTTCTCTGACTGATATAATAATTCCCAGAAGGAAGGTAACGTTTTTGACTTTTTATTTTAACACTTTGTTCTGACCCATCATTGAAGAAACCATATTTCTTCCTTACCTTCATCAGTTTTAAAACACATATAAGATACCAGATTGAGTGGTATTAAAGGTGCCACAGAAATCTGGCTAATATTATATTGACCCTATATTTACAGATGGGTATTATATTTATATGCAGGACTAAGATGGAATTTTCTAGGTGCTGATTCAGCATTAGTCATTTATATGGATCAAGTAGAGAAGCCATGCTGGTAAAACCAAAGAATCTGTAGCAATCAAATATAATGTAAATGAAATTACATATAAAGTTGAGAGGACTATCTTTAAGAGTATCAAAAAATGATTCTTGAATATGCATACCTAAAGAATATTAGTCTATAAGCCCTGGCCGGGTTGTTTATGTGGTGGACATCCTCCTATGCACCAGGAGGTTGCTGGTATGATTCTGGTCAAGGGCACATGGCCCGTTTGCAGGTTCCATTTGAATTAAATCTATAAAATTTATGTGAGAAAAATTTTACCATGGTTCTAATAATAAATATAAATCTTGATAATTGGTGAATTGGTTACTCAATAGGGGTACCAAGTGGAGCTATTAAAACAACTTCCATATATATTTAGAGAAAAATCTAGGGGATATGTAATAGATTTTATTTTTAATCTTTTAATATATTTCAAATTCAGTAATACAACCACATATATTTCTTATATTTAACATATTTTTTAGTTTGTTGTCACAATCTCTCAGGTTACATAACGACATTAATGATGACACCAAAAATGAGGTCCAGAGGAAAGCACATGGAAGCTACAGAATATGTACTAGGTGCTCAATAAAACTTGGCCAGTTCCACTATTTTATGATCAAACAATTCTTTTTTATATCCTATTATTTGTCACCATTATAAATGATCACCAACTAGCTTAACTGAAAGTAATGTAGCAGGAAGAAAGTGGGCTTTAAATCAAGAGGCAAGTGCCTGCCATATTTTAGGGTGACGGGAAATATTTCAGATTTAGTTATCTCACTTTTTTTTCCCTCACCTGGGCATATGTTTGTTTATTTGTTTTTCATTTATTCTAGAGAGATGGAGAGTGAGGAGAGGAGAGGAGAGGAGAGGAGAGGAGAGGAGAGGAGAGGAGAAGAGAGGAGAGTCCGATTCAAACCCAGGTCAAAATCAGACCAAAGATCTCACTCTTTTTCTCTCCCTCTCTCCCCTTTCCTCTCTAAAATCAATCAGCATGTCCTCAGGTGAGAATTGAAAAATACATGAATGAATAAATGAATGAAGAACGAATGAACAAATGAAGAGGGGCTCTTGCACCTATCTGTCAGGGATCCTTTGAAGACAAATGAGATTTTGAGTGTAAAAAGATGCAAAAACCCTCTGACTTTCATTTTAGTTGTTTGCCACTGACCCCAGAGGTCCTTAACATAAATACAGGGTGGAGTAAAAGTAGGTTTACAGTTGTGCATACTCCAACACAGATTTATCCTTGTATTGCCACTTATTAATTATTGTATTACTTTCCATACAAATTACTGTAAACCTATCCCCCCCCTCCCCCCCGCTGCTTGTTTCTAATTTTGTTTGGACACAAATTTGAATCCACATGATTTCTAAGTAAAGAAAAAAATGCTATTTTAGAAAGCATATTTACCTACTGCCAGGGTGGTGTACCCAAATCACATAGCTAGTGGGTATTTTTGAAGACACAGTGTAATGAGAGTGGAGAAGAGGGGAGAACGGGAACTAACCCAGTGGTTCCCTCTTGTATTCCACCTGTAATCACAAATATTGATATCTTTGCATGGGGATGATGCAGAGAAACCTGCAGGGAAATTTAAATCATGTAGTCCTGAGTAATCTCTATCGCCTGTGGTTGGAGAGTTAGGAAGGTGTACACTGAGTGGCCAGATGATTATGATCTCTGAACGCATAATCATCTGGCCACTCAATGTATATCCTATATAATAAAAGGCTAATATGCAAATTGTTCCCTCAACCAGGAGTTTGACCAGCAGGCAGGCCAGCCAACTGCCCATGTCCTCTCCCCCTGGCCAGGCTGGCCGGACCCCACCCATGCACAAATTCATGCACCGGGCCTCTAATATATATACTATATATACACTGAGTGGCCAGATTATTATGTGTTCAGAGATCATAATCATCTGGCCACTCGGTGTATGTTATTGAGTCAGTCAGCTGGAAGGGCTGAAGGACAAGGAGAGTAGCCTCAGCCAAGCCCTCAGATGGCTGGTTGTCTCCTGCAGAAACTCTCACTAACCCTGAAGGAATCACTGAGGATATTCAGTTATTGCCTATGTTATTTACAGGTAACTTATAGCTATAGAGGTACCTTTTAGATTTAGGGATTTGAGTTTCCTCTGAAGAAATCTTTGGAAAATATAAAGAGCTAAGTGGTCATCCTAAGACTTTAAATTACCCATACTTCCCATATTTAGAGCATACTTCAAAAATAATATAGAAGAAGCCACATACCTTTGAAGATACAAATCTTCATGTCATTCATCATATGTTAATTGGTTTAGAGAAATACTTTCCTCCTCATTCCCACAGTTGCATCTTTCTTTTAAAAAAAAAAAAAATCTGTGTCCACTCATATGACAGAACAATTGTATGTTGGGCTGCTCCTTAGTTATGCAGCTGAAATGATAGCTGGCTTCTTAAGAAGGTAAGATTGGACACTCACCAGTAATATGGCAATGACACTGCCAGGCTTATTTGTGCCCAATTCACTCATTATTATTAGACATGTTCCAGTCAGAGCTCGTTGATAGAAAGGGCCTTTGTTACTGTGACATTTGCTATACACATACTGGGGAGAATGCAAGACTTGCAATAAATATATAATAGTACATAATAGGTTCACTTAACGACAGATAAATTAAAGACTATATTTTATAATTCTGATTCTCGGGTTCCTGTCTGGTTTCTACATGTTGGCACAATAATCAAGTTTATGTCACAGCAACTTCTCATGAAAAGCTGGATTTCCAATGAATCTACATACATTTATGGTGTAAGTATAGCACTGTGCCTCCAGCATTGATCAATAACTTTTATTTTCATATATTGTACTCAGCGTCAAGTTGCTCACTTAACTTAGAACTTCAGGGTTACTAAAATTCAGGTCCCCACATTCTGCTCTTGAAAACTATTTGCTCATGAGCAGTAGCCACCAAGTCAAAATACAATATACATGACCTCTTGCTAATGAGTTGGCTACATATCTCACTGAAGTCATCATAATATTGACTCAGCTGGCCCACAATGATATGAGAGGAGCTGGTAAGAATGGAAATGGCTTGGAAGAATTGTACCAAAGATAGAAAAAGAAACAAATTCATAGCAAAAGCAACCTTGAAAGGGCTTATAATCATCATACTTGAGTTGTTTTTTCTAACACGGTGAGATCGCTGAATAAGTCATGATGCTCTTGAACAAAGCCCTGCCTATTCCAGCTCTTTGCCTACCATTCCACGCTCATCTGCTTGCATTCAGACTAAGCCATCTCTTGCCTGGCCATCTTATTGGTTTCTCCAGCACACTAAGCTGCAGTTCCTTTGACCATGACATTTAGTTTCCTAAAAAGCCTTACCTTGTTCTTTAGGCTTTCTGCTCACTTCATTTAGGTCTCTATTCTAATGTCGCACCTTGAGAGGTTTTGGCTCTTTACTTGATCGAAATAGCCCCCTCGCTCTCCCTATCACTCTCTTCTTTATTTTTCCTGACACTGCTTCTCTTTATCTGACATTAACTTTTATTTTTATTGGTTCACTTGTTTGTCATTCATCTCTTCCATTAGACTCTGAGTTCCATAAAGGCAGGGAGTTTGTCATATTCTTCTCATTGTCCAGAGAAGTTCCTAGTATATAAGAGATGCTCAGTAAGTATGTGTTGAATTAAGGAATAAACTAATTAATGAATGACATTTTGGAGCTGTGAAATTCAAGTCCTGGGTCACCATACTGTCTGAGATTATTTTCTGGTCCTTCAAGTGAGAACAAAACTTTTTCTGCTTCCAAAATACTGTAAGAGTCAAGTAAAATTGTGTTTGTGGAAGGACTAATAAGCCATAAAGCTCACTCTATTTACTATGTAAAAGTTAGGGAATGACACTGCTCAGGCAAAATTAGCTGAACCTGAGTTCAAGGTCAGACTTCTAATGGGGGCTTTGCCATTTAGAATAGTGTGTGCCTTTACCTGGCCAGTGTGGCTCAGTTGGTTGAGCATTGTCTCATGCATTGAAGGGTTGCTGGTTTGATTCCTGATCACGGCATATACCAAGGTGATGGATTCAGTCCCCATTCGGGATGTGTATGGCAGGCAACAGATCAATGTTTCTCTCTCACATCTATGTTTCTCTCTCTCCCCCCTCTCCCTTCCTCTATCTCTAAATCAATAAAAAATATATTAAAAAATAGAATAGTGTATGCCTTTGAACAAGTATGTACTTCCCTGTGCCTCATTTTCCTTTTCTGCTGGGAAATAGTAAAGCGATAAAATGTATATGCATGCACTTCATGATCTGTAACGTGAAACAGAAATATATCATAGCATCGCTTGTCTATATGGAGCAGAACTACTCCACTCATTGCTCTTAACCCTGCTCTCCTGTGTTCATATGTATATATAGGGGAAAAGATAAATAACTTACTCTGTTGCTAGGTTAATGCTTTCCCAGAGGTAGAAAGTGGGCTGTTAAATGGATAAAGGTATAATTTCTAAATAAGTAAGTTGAATAATCAGATAAGTTTATAGGCTACTGATGTCACCACAATGCTAAAACAACCTATTTCTTTATGAACCTTTGGCTCTAGTTGTTTTCAGCTCACCTCTCAGGTTAAGCAATTCCCTGGAATGCTTCAGCCGCACGGAGTTTGTGAAGATCCTTGACCACTTCAGTTGAAGTGAAGCCATGCATGAATTTAACCTTCTTCAGATTGTTTGCTTGTGCTCACAGCACTGCATTAATCAGAGAAGGAGGCCTATTCTCAGAGTCTCTGCTGCACTGTGTTGCCTTTGATGAAAAGCTTGAAAGGCAGAGAACAGGAAATCCACTCTGATTTCATTGTTCGCTTTGAACAGATCTTTCTTCTGAGGAACAATGCTGGTTGGCCTAAAATGACTAATAATCACTACCATTTATTGAACATTAATTCTGTGCCAGGAACTGCACAAAGTAGTTTATCTGTATCTTTACATTTCATTCTCACACCAACGCTCTGAAGATTTATTATACCCATTCTACAGAAGAAGAAACTGAGACAGAGATTCATGAAGTGGAAAATATTCTTCCATGGTTTCCTCGTGAGAGGAGCAAAGCTAGAGGGTGTCCATGTCTATTTGGCTCCCAGGCTTATCCCCCTAATCACTAAGCTACAACCAATAGATGCCAAAGCCTGACAGGAGTTTAGAAAAGAATAAAGAAATTATTTCCCATTACAATTTTTGAGACCACTTAAATTTTAGCCTATCCACTCCACCCACTGACATTGAAAAACCAACACTTCTTTTTTTCCATTTGGTATCTTTGTATATTATTACTCATTTCATCCTTTGAAATTGGATTACCCTGTTTTGTATGATGAAAATGTTACCTTGGAATAATTGATTTAAACAGAGATCATTTTGAAGTATCAACATAGTGCCTAACATTAGCCTGGGGTTTTTTTTGTTTGTTTGTTTTGGGCATATATATATATATAAAATTAGAATTATCTGTACTTGAAACTAGCATTGTGGTTCCAATATGGGCTTTGGAATCAAGCTAGACCATCCCCAAGCCCTTGATCTATGATTCTGAGCAGTTGCAGAAACTCTCAGATGCTCAGTTTCTTCATTGGTTAAATGAGGATGATGACCTTGAGAATATCACACTTAGCAAAATGAATGAGGCAGAAAAAGTCAATGAACATATAATGTGACTCATGTGTGGGATATACAATTGAAAACAACAAATTACAAACAAGACCAACAAATAAGAATTCAGAGACGTAGACAATACTAGGTTGGTTACCAGAGGGGAAGAGGAGTTGGGGAGGAAGTAGAAAAGCATAAAGGAGGTCAAATAAATGGTGACAAACGGAGACTTGTACACTTGAAACCTATATAATTTTATTAACCAATGTAACCCCAATAAATTTAATAAAATTTTAAAAATCAAATGAGATCTCTACTTCCCAAATATATCCCATATAATCATTAATTGGAATTAAAAATAAGAAAAATAAATTAAAATGGTAGTAATAAATGAGGATAATTATAGCACCTATCTCACAGGTTTGAGAGTTAAGTAAGACAATGCATTGTGGATATGAAGATTAGTTGAAATAAAGTATGTAAAGTATATAAAACAGAGCCTAGCCCTAGCCAATTTGGCTCAGTGGTTTGAGCGTCGGCCTGCAGACTGAAGGGTCCAGGGTCCAATTCCAGTCAAGGGCACATGCCTGGGTTGTGGGCTCAAACCCCAGTGGGGCGTGTGCAGGAGGCAGCCAATCAATGATTCTTTCTCATCAATGATGTTTCTATCTCTCTCTCCCTCTCCCTTCCTCTCCAAAATCAATAATATATATATATATATATATATATATGTATATATATATATATACACATATATATATATATATATATAAACATATATATAAACATAGAGCCTAGGAAATAACACTCTTGATAAATGTCAACACCTTTAATGCTTTATAAAATTGAAATGTCTTTTGAAGAATCAGGACTATTAGATATAGTTTTAAGTATAAATAAGTATAAGTTGTTTATAACTCTCATGTTTCCAAGTAGGATTTGAGGTTGCTAGGTCAATATTGTATCCAGTGGCTGGTCTTTAAGCAGATTACTGCCTTTTAATATTTGGGAAGGAAAATTAATCTCTGTAGCCTGAAATCAACCTACAATTCCTCTGGCGTGTTTCCATTCTCAAAAACAAAATCTCTGCTCCCAGTTAATTACCCTCCATCTCTCAAACATATCAGCATTTTTTAGCACTGCTCTCTTACTCAAAATGCCATCTCCCTCACCTATTTATTCTTCAAATAATGGCCCAAATTTCTCATTTTTCATTCTCTGAACTCAACCGATACTAACTGGCCCTACTACTCCATTGGAACTTGTCATTTTTTGCCTGATTTTATTAGATTTTCAACTGTTTTTATGTATCTTCTCTGATCAGCTAGACAGTAAGCAAACTGTCCTGCAACTTCATTGTATCATTCACATGGTGGAATTTCAGTTTTATAAATATTTGTTGATTATTAAATCTTCATGTAAAATAGTTGATAAGCATTTAGTAAGGAATGAATTCTCCTTTTCATGGTGAGTTGTGCTAATTTCCCAGCATTTGGTTTACATCTCCACTCCAGCATTTCACCTCTTAAAAAGTACAATTTTAGTCAAACAGCTAGGATTTTTGTTAACACTGTAATGCAAATAATTTTATCTTCATCTATTTAGTTTCTTATTGATTTATTATTTTTTTAATATCAGCAATTGACTTAATTTTCCAACTCTGACAATCCTTAGGCTGTTACATAGACAATGCTAACAAGATCAAATGCTGATGGGCCCCATTTAGTTAATACTGTATTTAAATTTGTAGCTGATAGGAAGATGCATAATAGCTGATGATAAGATAATAAATTTGTAACCAATGCAAAAACTTATGTTTACTCTATTTGCTTATCACTTTGTCCCAGACTGATTATGTTTTCAAAAAGAAAAGGAACACACACTCACATTTTAGAATCTTGATAAACCTGTTTTTACATGCCCACAGCTGATTCATGAAAAGCCTTAAACTAGTAGCCATTTTCTCAAGCTTCGAGCTTCTAAGAATTACTTCAATTATGTTGAGATTTTCAAAGGTGACCATTCAATTTTAATATTCTTGGTTGGTTTGGTAAATGCTAAGGGCACTATTTACATTTTGGTCATGGTGTTTGCAGGTAACTAAAGAGAATGGATAATTCAAAAATGGATTCCATGCATGCACATAAATCTACCCTTATTCTCATCTCTAAAAAGGGAAATGTAGTATTTGGGAGATTTCCTGAGATCAAATATTTTGACGTGTTCAAGCCAAGCATTTTAATGACATGAGAGATTTTGACACACTCTCAGTCAATGAACAATGGTTGAGTCTAGACAGATCTTGAGGAAACTGTAGGGGAGCCAGCACATTTCAGTCATTGGAAGAGTTGTTGACATAGCTCCAATCCTCTACAAAGACACAGGAACTTTTTCAAGGACCCCTATGCAAACCACTACTACCTGGATACAAAACCTTGAACAGCCATCCACAGAACCAAAGAAGTTTGGAAGCCAGATTAGATATTTTTAATATGCCCCCACACTTCTGAAAATCCCCCTTTAATAGCATTCATTACAATATGTATTATTATTGTGTTGTCAGTCTTTCATGCTAGGCTGCCAGCTTTATAAAGAGTTGTGTTTATTTTGCTCTCTATGCTACCCCTTGCATCTCCAAGGTAGTTGGCACAGGAGAAGTCCTTAGTAAATATTTGTAGAAGAAAGGACGTAGGAAGGATGAAAAGAAAATAGTGATGTATTGAGTTAGCAGAGCCTGTTTAGGCAAAGGTGGTAATATTTGGCTCAGTGGTTGGCCGCCACTGTCCCTGTGTTAGTCCTATTTCAGACTTCTTCTCCCCATTTGTCAACCCTGTCCTCCCATTGCTTCATGGCACTACAATTAATGGGACCTGACCTGTACTCACAGACAAAACAGTCAGGTAATTTTTATTGACTAAAGTTAATCAGTATTACTAGTATAGCATTCCTGCAATCTTTATTCTAAGTCCTTAACCCAAAAGCTTCAATCATTAATAATGATGTTGAACAGAGGAATCAGGACAGAGGTTTCCTTGCAACAGATAACAATCCCTTTTCTTACTATAAAACCAGCTATACTGTGTAGGCAAAACTTCTACATTCATTCATTCATTCAGTGAGTCATTTGTTTAACCAATATTTATTTAACCAGTATTTATTCAGCATCTGTTGTAAGATAGGCTTAGTCCTAGTCAAAGGAATCGTAACCTGAGAAAAGAAAATAGCAGACTTATAAGGAACTGAGTGACTTCTCTGTGGGGTCGGGTCATCTTTTATCTTTTTGAAACAGCTTTCATAAAGTGAGAGTATAAGGGAAATCAATATTCATCCACAGTCATTGACTGAAAAGGTATGAGCAAATTATAGGTCACTTTAAACCTTCAGAGGACTAAGAATCACTTAAGACAGAGAGCCAGCTTTCTTGCCAACCTTTGTAAATCCCTGTCTCTTTCACTGAGTCAACTAACAAAGCTCACTGAGCACCGTCTACAGGGCACTGTGCTGGGCCCCAGGACGTGCCGATGAAATGCAGTCCCCTCCCTGAAGGAGGTCACAGTCTAGAGACAGACAAGAACAGGCAAATGAACACTTACAATACATGAGATAAGTAGAGGGTAGACGTCAGCAGATGGTACTATGGCAACCCAAAGGAGGGGCACACAACTAAGCCTGAGGCAGCGGGTATGGCTGGCAGAGAAGATGACACCGGGTGAATGTGAGCAAGCCAGACAAGAGGGTGTGGAGCGGATGGGCTTTTTAAACAAAGGAAACTGCACATGCAAATGCTTGGAGGTGAAAGAGAGCAAAACACTTGTGGAAATCAGTCAAGTCGGGGCTCACACTATGGGAAGGACAACGATATTATCTGCAGGGGCAGTAATGAAGGTCCTGTTTGGGGAGCTACCAAAGGTCTGCGAAAGTTTATGATGTGATGCAAGTGGCCAACTTTAGGAAGTTGCTTCCGGTGAGGTGGCTTTGAAAGAGGAAAATGGTCATGGGAGGTAACATAGAGAGGTGATTTTTATTTATTTGGTTGTATGCTTTTATGTTTGCTACTCCCTGTTGCTTTTTAAGAAGAGTATAGCTGCTTAAAAAGACATACAGAACAATGACACTGCACATCATTAAGTGGTGGTAGGGATAAGGCAAAGTAAAATGAAAGCGGGGACGCAAAATGGAACCTAAAATAAGAGAGAACACAGAAAGTGTATCATGCATTTATAGTCAACCTCTAAAGCAGGCACACTTGGCCCTAGGCTTCCTATGAGCCAATGATTTGTTCTGTCTGTAAGGTAAACAAGCTGATCAGGATTTTCCTGGTACTAAGATCTGAATGACTTTCTACTAAAGAGTCTCTTATATAAAGGAAGTTGGGAACAAAATTACCCTTCATTAGAACATGAAGTCTATGAGTATAGGGACTTTTTCACTGCTGTAACTTCAATGACTTGAAGAGTAACAGAGATATAGGGAGGGCTCAATAAATTATTTCCTAAATTAATGGATGAATGAATGGATAGGAATAAGTAGGCAGTTATAAACTAGAATATTCTCCCTCCAAAAGTGAAATAAAAGTTCTGCAAAAGCAGACCAGCGTAGAGTAGATCAATGAGATCCCCCAGTCATTTAGCCTATATGAGAGATCAAGGTTTTAACCACAATCATTTTTTGAAGGGAGAATAGTAAAACCAGACTTTCTGATTATTCTGAAGCCCATCAAATTCTGCCACCTTGAGAAGGAAGGAAAACGAGACACCTCTCCACCTAATGTAATGAGCAGCATTTTCATGAGTATCCTTGGGGTGAACCACGTAAGGATTTTTATAGAGGTATTTCTAATAATGCTCTAAATTTAGGACAAAAATATAATATCAAAAAACAACTTAATAAATGTGAATGATGTGCTATGTACTCAGTCTGACATAATTTAAGAATAGCTTTTAAGAGATCTTCATGGATTTCTTTTTTTAAAACTTCAAGACTTTTTCTAGAAATGGTATTTCTCTATGAAAAATCATTGCCAAGTATTGGGCAGCAGTGAATTGGCATAATTCACAGTCAATTTAGAATTATGCTCTCTAGACAAATATCTACAGACAGCCATTTGGTTCAGGCTAAAGTCCTAGGCCAAGCTGTGGGTGAGGTTGGTAACCTCTGAGAATACTGTAAAGCTTCTCTAGGACCATACTTGGTTATAAGGAAATCCCCTTTCTATAAGAAATAATATCAGGTAAAATCAATACTTGGCTGAGAAAATTCTCACTCTAACACAGAATTATACATCATATGACATGACCAGAACTATAGTCTGAAAATTTTAAAAGATAGTATGTTCAATCACTCTCCTAGGTTCTTAAAATATATTACTAAAGCACTCATGGAACATGTAGATTTGAATAATGTAACTTCTATGTTTACCCTTGACACTGAGATAACTGTACGAGGTGACCTGTTCAATGGATTTATTAGTAACAGAAAGTTAAAAGTTATAAAATACTGTTAAAAATGATGGCTTTTATTTTAAAATAGGGACCCATAAGTCTCTTTTTAGGGCAACGTTATTCAGCAGGACCAATTTTCTGTTAAGCCAGCTTAGGGCATAATAATCAAACTATAGTGTATGCTTTAAAAAGAATGCTCACCTTTTATTGACATAAAAATGGACATGCATTCTAATTATGAAAAATAATATGAAAATACAAGATCGGAACAATAGAAGAAACGCATGCAAGTACGGTATCTAGAGGTTTAGGTTTCATTAGCATCATGGAAAATCTGTCTTCTGTGGAGGGTCCTTTCACTAAGAGAGAGAATATAGAGTGAGAAGACTTTTAGGGTCAGTCATAAATTAAGTTTGGGAGATGTCAGGTTCTGGTGAGTCATCAAAATGAAAATGTTTTGTAAAACTTGGACATATAAATCTTGACTTTTAATGAGAAGTCTGAGTTGGACATAGGTCACTTAGGAGTTATTATTTAGATGTAAATCTATATCAGTAACTTAGAGAGAAATCTAAACCTAGTTATTAAATATGGAGGATAGTTTTGCTATATGAAATAGTAACAGGTCTTTTTTCAGCTATTGTTTAGCTCAGCTCTAAAGTGATACCACAAATATTAGTAATTTTTAAAGAACAGTTTGAAGATTATTACACAAGTAGCCTCAACTCTTGATACTGCATCAGGTAAAATTTGAAGTGACATTCTCAAACCCTGGTTTCATAATCTATAATCATGAAGTAGAACAAATCAAAGAAGTGAAAAAATTTTTGAGGATGACTAATCAGTGCAATAAAATTTATAGGTTAAAGGAGTACTAGGTAATGTGAAGACTAAGCTAACAACAAGTTTAAGTAATAGATTTACATATTATTTAGACAGAGAAAACAGCAAATGTGTGGCAGACTGTATTTGCCAAAGATGGTGAAGGCAATATATCCCCTCCAATATCCTCTACGTACAATGGCCCATTGACACTCCTTCCTTGTTACTGAGCAGAACTTCGTGAAGACCAATTAAGACTAGTGGAAGTGATGCAAAGTGATTTTGAGACTAGGTCATAAAATTGTTATGCAAGTCCCTCCTGTTCTCTTGGGATATTCGCTTTTATTATACATTTTCCATGCTGTGAGGAAGCCCAGGCCACATGGAGAAAACCAGGTGTTCTACCCAAGAGCCCAAATGAGTTCCCAGCCCATAGCCAGCATCAACCACCAGACATATGCACAGAGGTGCCTCCAGATGATACCAGAGTCACCCCAACCTTTGAGTCTTTGCAGCTGAAGACCCAGACTTTGTGGAGCATAAACAAGCAGTCCCTTACTTTATCCTCTACAAATTTGTTCTGCAGAGCCCAGGAGCATAATAAAATGGTTGTTGGGTGCCACCAATTTTGGAGGTAGTTTATAATTCAGCAGTAGGTAACTGCAACTAAGCACTAAAGCCATTAGGTGAAAATGAACATTGGATATTCAATAAGCACACCAGGCTTGCCAAGACTGAGCAGTACTCTGCCTTGGACCAAATGTAGGGATGGGGACAGAGAACTTGGAAAAACAGATTGCATAGGGCCATTCAAGCCATAAGGAATTTAAATCTTTTTTTTTTAAGTATTGTGAGACCCTATCATCCTATAGGTCAATGACCTACAAAATCTAGTGTAGAAAGCACTTTGACCTTGGAGCAAAATTATGTGGCATTTCCATCAGTTATAATTTGTCTTTTCTTGGAAAATCTAATAATCTTTTGAACCCTAAGTTTCATCAGTAGGAATGAAAATAACATCTACTACTACTGCATAGGTTTATTGCAAAGCTCGAGGGATATAGTGTGTGTGAAATCACTCAGGAAAGTAAAAAAAAGCATTCCAGACTTTAAAATGTTTTAAGTAACATGCTATCCAAAGTTAATTCAATTTTTAGGCAGAGAAATTGAGTGCATCAAATATGATTTTTAAAAATGGACTGTCCACTAACATTATACCATGCCTACAGGGGTCTATTAGCCAACTTGACACATACATAGTCCACACTTGACTTCAGGTTGGTGGTCAAATCATTGTGGTGATATATACAGTAGATAAATGGAAAATAACACTTGCTAATTTTATTAGGAAAATGGGTAATGGTTATTTACATAGAGAGAAGGAAGACAAGAACTTGTGAGCATCTTGGACACCTTCATTTGAAAGCCAGAAAACACTTCATTCTATGGCTGGATTATTTATCCAAAGCCCTCATCTGGATTGGATTATTAGAATTTTTTTTTTTTTTTGGCAGATAGGCTGATGCAAACTAGAACTGAAAACAATGAAATAGTGCTCTTTCTCCAAAAACAACACCCAGGAAGTTTGAGTAGCAGTGAGGGTGGTGATGGGTTGAGAAAATTGCACCTGTAGTTGAATTCCTGCCACAGAGAACAGCATGAGCCTGGACCACCTCTCCAGTTTCAGAAAGTCAATACAATCAGAGAGAAAGTGCAGTGGTTGGAGATTGTCTCACCGGTGATTAGCTTTGGATTCCTTTCCACTTTCCCTAGGTTTAGCAAATAACAAAGCTGTATTGTGTAATGGCAATTGCAGTTAAAATAACATTTATTTAATGCTAACTGCTTTACATACATTAACACATTTAATATTCACAATGATTCATAGATATTTTAGTAAATACTGATATTACTATCATCATGTTACAGGTGAGAAAAATGAGGCTTAAAGGGTTTAGCATTATCTAAGTCAGTTCAGCTAGTATGTATTGGAGCTGAGATTTGAACTCTCGTTTGTTCTGACACCAAACTGATGGTTTAACATCTAAGATGTACTTTGTTCCTAATTTCCAAAGGGCAACCACACTCATTACACTCCAACTTCAGGTACAGAGAAAACTCTTCCCCTTCAGCATTGTGGGTCAATCTGAATAGTCACATCTTCCTTGGGCTTGGGGTAAAAATGATTGAAACATGACTTCTTGTCGGGGTCACGGGGAGTAGAGAAGTTGGATAATGAGAAGCAACCTTCACCAATGTCATTCAAAGACTCATAAGTTAAAGGTATTAAATTTATTCCACATGAAACTTTTTAAGTTTCATCATCAGTGATATAGTTGATATATTCTTTTATATTCCAAAAGCATAATCTCTTCTTTGGGGGAAAATAAGTTATGTCTGCACTCTTTTATCTGTATATTCATTCAAGCTAGAAGTAGCACAAGCCATTGTCTAAGAGAGATGATTTCATACCTTGCTTTAAAATATCCTTCCCTACTCCATGCCTCTTGCCTGAAATCCTATCATTAGCTGCTCATTCCTTGGGGTTGAGCATTGTCCACATAATGTCAGGCGTTCAGATGATGGAAATTTTTATTTTCCTTCTGGAAGTCTGACTTTGAAGACTCAGGCTTTGTGAGTCATGTAATTCATTATTTGTGATAATAATGGACATTCTGACTAGTGCATGTTCCAACCCAGCACCGGGTGCAGAGATCAGATAAAAGGCAAGCAGACAGACTGGCACAAAGGAACTTTCAAAACCCATTTAATGATCAGTTTCTAAATATTTTACAGCTTTAGGTAGTGCCAAGTTGGAGAGAAAAGACAGTCCCAAGACACTGCAGTGGAAACCTCTGTCTTTTAGCTATATTCACATGAGTGAGCTCTTTTTTTTTGCGTTCAAATCAATTGGTTATATTTTAAGTAGATTTCAGTTACCTTCCTTCCCTCCCTCCCCCCTTCCTTCCTTCCTTCCTTCCTTCCTCCTCTCTTTCTAATGTTGACCATTTCCTCTCTCATCTTTGGGCTTTTGCGACATGATGCACTCCTAATACTCCCTATTCACTTTCCATTGTAAACTCCTTCTCTGGTATTCTATAGGCAACAGCCCTAGGTCCTGTTTATCCTCACTCTCCACTGATTTTCTAGATACTTTCATTGACTCCCATGTCTTGAAATACCATCTGTAAGGGAGGAACTCCACATTTGTATTTCCAGCCTGCACTTCTCTTTAGAACTTCAGACCTGTGTAAGTAATAGCCTACTTGAAATATCTTCTTGTATATTTCAAATGTAGCATGTTTAAAAAACACCTCCTTGATCTTCAACATTCCTTTCCCCTAAAGGCGCTTCCTTGAGTGTGAACCTTCTTAGTAAATGACACCTCCTTCCCATAACATGCTCATGCCAGAAATCTGCCCTGAAGCAGATTTCCTACACCCCTATAATCATCAATTCCTTTTGTTTCTACACATGAAATATATTTATGATTCACCTGCTTAAATCCATCTCTATGGCCTGTCTCCTAGACCCTATACATCATCTGTTTCCTAGATTATAGATCTCTAACTAGTCTACCCAATTCAGTGAGTAACTCCCTATAATAAATTCCCTAAGACAACTCTTTCCATTGAATGGAAGAATTTCAGAGGGAAGGGATGGGGTTGGGGAGGCAGGAAGAGATTAACCAAAGAACTTATATGCATATAACCCATGCATATAAATGGACACACTATTGTCTGTGTCCATTTATAACCCATGGACACAGACAATAGTGTGGTGAAGGCCCTGGGAGGGGGAGAGGGCAGTGGGGGTGGAGAGGGTCAATGGGAGAAAAAAGGGGGAACATCTGTAATACTTTCAACAATAAAGATAAATAAAAATTTTTAAAAAGGAAATGAATGAGCCCTGGCCACTATGGCTCAGTTGGTGAGCACCATCCCATGCACCAAAAGGTCTTCTAAGTTTGATTCCTGGTCAGGGTTCATGCCCAGGTAGTTGGCTCAATCTCCAGTAGGGATGGTGCAGGAGGCAACAGATCAGTGTTTCTCTCTCTCTACCTCTTCTTCCCTCTTTTTCTAAAATCAATACAAACATTATTTTGAAAGGAAACGAATGAAAAGTCTACAGAGGAAATTAAAAATCTATAAGGTAACACATGGTCTGCCAGGGGCCTTCTCAGTGGAGTTTCCTCACCCTTAAGAGACAAAGGGAAGAAATCCTTTTTGGTTTTGTTTGTTTTTTCCTTTCTCTGGGATTTTTTTTTAGTCTGAATGTGACCCATGGACCCATGGACCCATGGACAGCCGCCTAGCAACGTGAAGGAAACAGGCATGAGTGAAATCTGAAACAACAAATCTGGCAGACCGAGAGATGGAAAGGCCTTAGATCTATGGCAGTAACAGTGAGCACTGATGAACCTCATAGCCTGAGACTCTGATGAATTTCATTCTATCTCTATAATTCTGTTTATATGAGATGATAAATGGCCTATTGTTTGGACCAGTTTGAGAGAGGTATTTTGCTACCATAGCTCAAAGCATCCTAAATGATAGGTAGAAGATAGACTAAGAAATCAGTTTTGCCCTGGCCACGTGGCTCAGTT
>JAPDVU010000010.1:36648883-36753883 GCA_026230045.1 Corynorhinus townsendii
GCATTTCCATAGCAGTGATTTTTAGGGTTACATTTTTTTCCTGTTCAATCTCAGAGCCTATCATGAGTTGAAAGTCCTGAGATGATAGTAAAAAAATAGCAATGTTTTATTCAAAACTCAGCAGTAAGCCTTATTTCTCTTTCTGACTCAACACTTAAGATGCAGGTATAACAATAGAATGAGTTTGAGTGTCTGAAAGGAACTTGAACTTGCTTTAAAATTTAACTGAACGAGAGCAGAAGAGTAATTTCTATACCCACTGTGCAAAATAAGAGTAAAGGAAAAGAAATACATAAGTGGTGGGTTCCATTTTACCTTTTTGGCACATATCAATGATTTTTTTCCCTAAGATTATCACAATTTTTTTTCATAAGCCTCACATGTTAGTAAAATTTAAAATAAACCTACATTGCTCTTGATTTTTTAAATCTCCTCAGTTGATTGAATAAATTTAAATCTGACTCCACACGTGTATGTGTACATATTTGTAGTAACACAAAAACAAAAAAAAATGATGCCTTTTATTAGTTTTCTTTTGCTAATTTAATTTTATAGGCCTCAATTTGTTAAGAACAATAACACATAACTGCTAAGTGTACAATGGCTAGATGATACCAATACATAGGGCATTTCTGTGTTCAAAATACATTGAAAGCCCTATCATATAAGTGCTAAAATGTTTGCACTGAAAATAAATATTAATGCAGTAACTACTTTTATTTCAGCTGCTAATATGACTATGACAAGCTTTATTAAAATACAAATATTTTATTACCTGTAAGTTTTGTTTGTTGTAGCATTGCAATATTAATAATGGTTGGCTTGCTGCATAGTACTAAGGTATTTATTTTAAAAATGGCCTCTGCCCCACTTATTGACATCATATAACTAACTGTTAAACTTTCAAAATATCAAGATTGCAAAGAAGTATTACAAAGTTAGAGAGTCATTCAGCTGAAAAATTGAAACATTATCATTTTTAGTTGCCAGCTTTCTTACCCCCCACAAATCTGATTTTTCAAAAATTTAAGTATATTTGAATCTCCTCTCTGAATTTCTCAATTAATAAGGATCATAGATCAGATGTTAGTTGCTGCATTATGCCAAAACTTACTGGTTTACAACAATGACTTATTATTTACGACAGTTCTATGGATTGGGTTGATGGTACTTCTAATGGTTTTGCCTGGGCTCATTCATTGGACAGGGATGTCCAAATGTCTTTACTCTCACGTCCAGCAGTCCATGGGACTGTCAGTTAAGGCTCCATAGTTCTACTCTATGTGGCAAAATTCTAATAGATTAGATCAAGTTTCTTTACATGACAGTCTCAGAGTAGCATTCCACAGGAGCAAGCGTAGTAACTTCAGGAGATCTGAGGGCCCATGGTCTAGAAAACTCAAAACATTTCTTTCTCAATATTCTGTTGGTCAACACAGGTCACAAGACCAGCATGGTTTCAAGGTATAGAGAAACAGACTCCACTTCTGAATGGGATCTATGAGAAACTGTGGCCATGTTTTCAATCTATTATTCTACACGAGTATCTTGAGATTAACTGGTTTCCTATTCCTTTTCTTATTTTCCAGACTTATTAAGACATAACTGGCATCGTATAAGTTTAAGGTGTAGAAAGTGTTGATTTGATGCACTTGTATACTGCAAAATATTTACCATTGAAGCTTTAGCTAACATCTTCATCATGTCACATATTCTTATTTTTCTTCATGGAGAGAACATCTAAGATCTATTCTCCTAGCAACTTTCAAGTATGTAATACAGTATTATTAACTACAATTCCTATGCTATATATTAGATCCCTAAACATATTTGGCTAGATATCCAAAAGAAATGCAAACAAGATTTTGAAAGGTTATCTTTACTCTCATGTTCATTGCAGCATATTCACAATAGTGAAAGATGTGGAAGCAACCTAAGTGTTTATCAATAAATAGATAAAAAGATCACACACACACACACACACACACACACACACACACACACACACACACACAGAGAATAGTATTCAGATATGAGAAAGAAATCTTTCCTGTTTCTCGGAAGCAAGTATTTGAGTCATTTAGAGTTTGTCACTTGTACAAAAGGGAAATATATGGAAAAACATTAAGATTTTTGTTTCTCCCTTTATCTGGGAATAAGAGCAGTCGACCACTTTCCCCCTACTCTAATATCATTGCAGGTATTAAGGCTCCTTTAATATATAGACTTATTCACTATAAATTTCTGAGCCAAGTCTAATTAACACAACAGAGTATGAATAATCCAATTGCACATGAGACATCTGAGTATTGTGTTTCTACCATATATCCAGTATGTAGCATCCTATGTTGCTCTGAGTACATTTGTTCCACACTGTTTCACAGTTCTTAGTTATACAGCTCACTAATTCTTTGCTAGGATAGAATTTTACCATAAACACAATCCTTTGACTTTAGTACTGAGGAACAGCCTAGCTAAGTCCATTTACTGTCCTTATCGGCTGTTTGTCATAACAGCATAATATTTTATCACTTTGTATTGATTCCACTACCTATAGGAAAGTTTCCAACCCTGCAGATTCCAAAAGAAATCTGATCTATAATTGTTTGTATTTGACCAAAATTATGTTTAAAAATAACTGCATACTAATAAGGAAAATATGGAAACTGAAATTTAAAAGTATGACACTGTTTGTAATCATTTCAGGTAAAAGACAGAATTGCAAACCTAACCAAAATGAACAGGATCTGTAAGCTGAATATTATAAATGCTAATGAAAGAAATCAAAGAAGACCTAATAAACAGATAGACTATCATGTTTGTGGATTTGAAGACTCAACATAGGAAAAATAATTTTCCCCAAATGGAATTATAGGCTTTATACAACTTCTATCAAAATCCCAGAGAGGTTTCCTAGACAAGCTAATTCTAAATCTTATATGGAAAAGCACAAGTCCTAAAATAATTAAAAGCTCTTGAAAAAAAAAGTGGGAGAAATCACCATACCCAATATTAAGGCCAGCTACAGTAATCAGGCAGTGAGCTATTGGTAGGTTAGTCACATATCAGTGGAAAAGAGTAAACAGAGATAGAATCACAAAAATATACCCAGCTGACTTTTGACAAAGCTACACAAGCAATTCAATGACGGAATGATGGCTTTTCCAGAAAATGGAGATGGAACAATTAGATAACAGTACACAAAAAATTAACCCTAAACTAAAATGTTTACACTTTATTTCCTAAATATTTTCTAATTAAAATAGAAATGTTTAATCTAAACTCAATACTACCTTTAAACACAAATGCTATGCTGCATGAGGAAAAAGAGCAATATTAAAAAGAAAAATATTTTGTTATACATCTATAAGTTGAATTACTCATATTAAATAATGAATCAAACACACACTTATAAATGTCCTGTGTGTGCTCCTTAAGAAAAGTGATACACGTTGCATAATGTGAGCTGGGCAGTCTTCAGCAGGCTCAGTGAAACACGGACGGGCATCTGAGGTTAGGAACCAAGGAAGCATGGGAAGATGCAATGTGAAGCCATCAGGGGTGTGAGAGGCTGCCAGGGAACTTCTGTGATTTGATCCTGCACAGCATGGAACTTACGTGTTTATTTGTTTGTTTAACTAGACAAAGGCTACAATCTCATTTAGCAAGTACCAGAAACTTCTAGAGGGAAAAGTATTTTTCTGTAATTAAAAAAATATATATTCTCCAGTAAGCCACCGGTGCAGTCTGCGAGTGCCTATAAAGTACTATTTTCTTGCCTTTGACTTCTATGTTCTGTGAGTTTATTACTTAGCGTTAAATTTATAACTTGCTTTCATTATTGATTTGTATGCAATTCCAAAAGGATTGATATGAACCTTCAGAAGCCTTAAGAATTAAAGTTCTAGAATATATTTTAAAATATGTTTTTATTGAGGAAGGGAGAGGGAGAGTTAGAGGCATCAGTGATGAGAGAGCATCATTGCTTGGTTGCCTCCTGCACACCCCCCTCCTGGGGATCAAACCTGAAACTCAGGCATGTCCTCCGATGGGGAATCTAACCGTGATCTCATGGTTTACGCGTTGATGCTCAACCACTGAGCTACACCTGCCGGGCAAGTTCTAGACTATTAACTCCACACAAGTTCCTATAACAGCTAATATGTGCACAACACTATGCCTGGTGCAAATGTTTTTTATATAATATTTAATTTTCTTGACTAAATGACTTCTAATGAAGACAGAGACCAATGTTTTGAGAGTTTAAAGGACAGCCCAAGATTACAAGATTAAAACTGTCTACCTAATTACATTTAAAATGTTTCTGTGGGAGGCTGTGTGATCACAGACACAGTTACCATGTAATATATTGTATAAACTGAGACACTTCATCTCAGAGACAAATTCTGAACCAGATGGGATGGTGCAGCAACAGATGTAATTAGGACTATTTTGTGCAAACTGGAATGCATATTTACTCCATTGGAAATATTGGAAAACATAAAAACCTAGACAAATAGGTAAGATTTTTAAAAAAAATCTTTAGCAAAACTGCTAAATTTTTGATGTAGTAACTGCATATGGTGCAGTTTAAAATAAGGGGATATCACATAAATTGCATTGTTGTCTCTGCCAACGCACAATTATGTATCACCTTGCTTAAATGAAAAGGATTTTCTGTGCTAAGTCTATAGGAAAGTGATTACTCTGACTTCCCCTTTAATTGGGGTACTACTCTCTTTATCTCCACACACAAGATTATAACTCACTGTTATAACACTGGAGGCGATGAGGTGGGAAGAAAAAATTCTACATGGGAATAAGTAGCAATGAATTTTATTCTGAGACATAAAGATCCCTCTTGTGGACAACAATGTTGAGTTACACATTGTGAGGTTTTTATTTCTACACCCAGGCAAGCAAGACTACAAACACTGTGAGTACCTAGACTTTGTTTCTTCCTTCTAAGCAGAGAACCAGAGTGGGAGCGGAAGCAAATCCAACTGGCTAGTATCTTAGATAAAAAAAACCTCCCAGAAAAGATGAATCTGACACAGCCAGGTAAAATCTCTAGCTGTTGGTCTGAAGTAAGGCGACTGAAAAACCCTAACAGTACATTAGCTTTCTTTTTTTAAATTTATCTTTATTGTTGAAAGTATTTCAGATGTCCCCCTTTCTTTTCCTATTGATCCTCCCACCCCCCACCCCACCCCACAGGTTTTCACTGCATTATAGTCCTTCTTGACAAACCTCATTCCTAGAATGATCTCCCCACAGCAAGCATCTTGTGACCAAACAAAGATAATAAAGGAGACAGAGTGACAATGATGAAGCCGCTGCAAGGGAAAGAGTAGTATCTCGAAGAAGATATCAAAAGAATATATGTTAAAATTTTATTTTGTTTTCTCAGAATGACTTAAAAATAGCCTTTTTTTGAGATAGAGTATTTTGACTATATTTTCCCCAGTTCTGTATTCTCGATGCTGTAGTGTTTAAGGCCATGGTACTGCAGAGAATGCCCTTCCCAGGATGAGCTAATTCCTAGAGATATCAAAGGAGTATACTTAGAGCACACCTCTGATATAAACACCAACCATCAGCCCACACCCAGAACCAGGTCTTTTATCGAATTCCCATA
This sequence comes from Corynorhinus townsendii, assembly GCA_026230045.1. Classification (NCBI taxonomy): domain Eukaryota; kingdom Metazoa; phylum Chordata; class Mammalia; order Chiroptera; family Vespertilionidae; genus Corynorhinus; species Corynorhinus townsendii. Next base: position 36,654,522 of record JAPDVU010000010.1, read on the forward strand.
CAAGAAGTCAAATTCCCCTTGCCCTAAATCACTCCAGGGCCAGGTGCTGGGTAACTAGGGACCATCAGTATAACCCAGATTCCACTGAAATTAGTCATACTATCCGATCCTCAACTTACTGAGTGAACTTACCCTATGTTACTCATTGCTTTCCTCAAAAATCCAGCAAGTTCTCTGGGCGAGCTCTCGCCTTGTGCCCTTCTGATTCCTGACCATCTCAGGTCCTTCCCCCTGTAGCCTTGCCTGGCATGGCCTGCCTCCTGGCTCTAGGGCTCTGGGAACAAAAACTACTTTCTTCATGACAATTATTGCTGTGTCTGTATGTCTTACCGTAACCTGGTTAAAACAAACCCCAGGACATAAAGGAATGTAGGTACGTTTAAAAACTCTAAGTTGAAATAAATGGGGAAAATGGCCGCAAAGGAAAAGACAGAATTAAAATATGCATTAAAATGTATGCCAAACAAAAGTAATGCTACAGAAATGGAGTTTGAAGCTTTCCCTTTGAGAGTAGAATGTTTAGCATCATATTGCCCTTTAACAAAGACCAGATAGACTCACTCACTTGTATCAATTTCCCATGGTTTCACCTCTCTAATCTCTCCCATAAAATACTGACCTCATAAGATTTTTATGAAAGTAAATATAGTTGTATGACTAGATAACTTAGCCAAATGCTTGGCAAATGGCACATGCTCAATAAATTGTAGCTCTGTTATTAAGATAACTTAAAAGGTATGACAGAAATGGAAAATTTATCCATGAATAATAACTGGATTTCTGTAGAAGAATTTAGAAAAAATACTCAAAAGTATAACAGAATAGTGTTCTAAGATTTAAAATATATCTGAAAATTTAAAAGAACTCTATATTTCAGGAAAAGTTATTGAAAAGAGACACATTCCTATACTTAGATTTGTGAATTTTTATATCAAGATACAAAAAGTTTTCAACAATTCCACCAGAATAAAATTATATAGCTTTAATTTAGAATAATAATTACATTAGGTAAAACTTCCTAACACCAAGTGCCAGAAGACAATAAAGAATTGCTTTTTAGACTTTAAGAGACCAAGTTAAAAAAAAAAGTGTTGTGACCCCTCCCCAAAGACATATAACTGGGTTTTCTTTTGGTAAAAGTATAGAAAGTTATGATTAGATATGGTATATGAACTCAGAAAATATATTGCTCAGCTCTGTTCTTAAAACATGATACAGAGTCACTGCTCCTGGAAACAAGAAAAGAATCAAAGCCACGGACATCTGAGAACACCTAGAAAGATGTAATTAGGTGGAATGGGGTGGAGGAAATGGCAGTTACAGAATGGTCCTGAGACAGACAGCTTTCCTAATTACTAGATCCACAGGGACATGAAAACTTGTATTTAATTCTGTACTTTTATGTCAAAAGTCCTATCTTTCGTGTGGTGCCAAACAGAATTAGTCTTCTGTCAAACTACAGCAGGAAGGCTGGGGAGGGCTGAGGAGTGGCGGGGGGGGGGGGGGGAAGATCAACTGGAGGACTTGTATGCATGCATGTAAGCATAACCAGTTGACGCAAGACACTGGGGTTGGTGAAGGCATGTGCGGGGTGGGGGGGAGGGCGTAGGGGAGGATGGGAGAAGGTCAATGGGGAAAGAAAGGAGATGTAGGTACTACTATTTGTAATACTTTAAACAATAAAATAAAAATGTAAAAAATGACTAAATAAGTGAAGGATCCAAGTGTAAGAAATGTCAGGAATAACTGTTACCCTAGCAACCTAGAGAAATGTATTTTGCATAAAAGGGCAGTTGCAATTTAAACCTATCCAAATATATCAGAAAAGAGACTAGGTGACGTGTTTGCAAAAGTTCTAATTCAATAACAGACAAAAAAAAATAAGGTTTTATGTAAAAATATGATTTCATGTGTACACTTCATTTTACTTTAAAATTTTAATGAACTTTCTATTTTGAGATAAGCCTAAATTCCAATTCAGTTGTGAAGAACTAATACAGAATGATTCTTTTACCTACTGTTGTCGAACGATAACATCTTGCAAAATGATAGTGCATTGCCACACTAGGATACTGATATTGCTATAGTCAAGATACGGAACAATTTCATCTCCTCAATGATCCCTCCTGTTGCTTTTTTATAGCCACACACACCTCCTTCCCAAGACCACCTTCCCTCTCAGTGTTCCAGTCCACCTCTAATGTATTCTCTATTTCTATAATTTCAAGAATGTTCTACAATAACATATGACCTTTCGGAATTTGCGTTAGTGACTCATAGTTCTCAAGAGATTCATCCAAATTGTTAGGTACCAATAGTTTGTCATCATTGCTGCGTAGGATCCCATGACATGGATATACTGTAGTTTGATTTACCGTTCACGTGCTGAAGGACGTTTGCATTGTTTCCAGTTTGGGGCTATGATGAATAAAGCTCCTAAGAACATTTGTGTGCAGGTATTTGTGTGACCACACGTTTGCATTTCTCTGGGGTAAATGGCCAAGAGTGCAACTGCTGGGTCCCATGGTAGTTGCACATTCAATGTGTTTTCCAGAGCTGCTGTATCATTTCACTTACATCCCACCAGCACTGAGTGAGTGATCAGGTCTGTCTACCTTCGGGACTGCATTCGGGGTTGTTGCTATTTTTTATTTTAGTAATTATAGTAGACTAGAGGCCCGATGCATGAAATTTGTGCAAGAGTAGGTCTTCCTTCCCCCAGCTGCTGCCACCAGTTTCCCTCTGGCACCTGGGACCCAGGCTTCCCTCACAGCCCGGCTTCATCCAGAAGGTCGTCCAGGAGGACGTCCGGTCTAATTAGTATATTATGCTTTTATTATTATAGATGTGCAGTGAACTTATTGTGGTTTTTAGTTTGTTTTTAATAAAATTGAATATTTTAATGTGTTTATTTACTATCTGTATATTCCTTTTACAGAAATGTGTTAACCTTTGCACATTTTCGAATGAATTTTGTTTGCTATCAATTTTTGAGAGTTCTTTATATATTCTAGGTACAAGTCCTTTACTAGCTATATGATTTATAAACATTCTCTCCAATTCTAACTTTTTAATATGATTCAATTAATAAATAAGAATTCATATAGAGGTTAATTTATTTTTCATTGGTGAACACATTTGTGTATGAATTACAATATTTATATATTCCATTATTCTTATACAACTAGATAATTTTCAATATTTTACTCTTACATAAGAAGTCTTTTTTCTATGTTTCTTGTGCATATATGTTAGAAATTCTGGATAATATAATTTTTACACCTTCAACTATTCTGTTTTGATATTTCCAAATTGTTGTTATTGGTAAGACTAATTCAGGTTCCTCAGTAGTAAACAAGGGGTCCTATTTTCTGTGCAAGCTCACAAAACTGGAGACATAAATTATGTTCAAGGACAAGATTTACTATCCTATAATACAAATTTTTCCCCCTCAAAGTTAATCTATAAATCAAATGCAAGTCCAGTCACAATCCTAAGATTTATTTTTGGAAACTGATGTATAGTTCCTAAAATCCAGTTGGCAGAGAAAAATAATCCAGTTGGTTCAAGAACAGAAAAAATTCAAATATAATTGTTAAGGATGAGAGATTTTCTACCATCATCAAAATGCACTACCCAGCTAAAATAAATACATCAGTGCCACATGTTGTGAGAGGTATTTTAACATTTATCTCCCCAGAGCCAATGGAGCTGGGCAGTTTCAGAGTCTTGTTTCTCTTCTCCATCAATGCTGTTCTTAGAGTAAGAGAGCCCTGCCCTTGGCTTTGATTCTAGAGGACCCTGTATGGATTTCTCTGTCTCTGTCTTTCCAAGAGAACAGATACCATGCTCTTTCCCGGTTAGAACCTCCCTCTGGGTACATGGGAATACAGAATTCCCTTCCCAAACTGCCCCTTCTGGAGCTGGTGTGGACTTTTCTGAGGTTCCATTTCCAGGAGAGCAGAACATAGCATGACAATGCATAACTCTAAAATATAGTGATGGCCATCACGTGGCTATCTGTAGTTAGAACACACAGAATTTTAATGTGTATGTGCAATGTGCCAATTACCAAGTACACCCATTCCAATTATATATTCAAGAACCAAATAAATGACAACCAGATAGAACTTTAGACCTCGTGAACTCACAATAATCCAGGCCTGGGATAAGATGCCATTTAGTTATTGGCTTGCCTGTGTTTTTTCTTCTAGTAAGATGGATACCACGGAACTTGGGATCCTTCTGTATCAAGTCGGTTTGGACCCCGTATCCATAAGTCCTCAGAAATGTTTGAGTATTCCGTTTACAATCTGTGCACATCTATGTGAATAAAGTTCTACAGGTCCCCAAGTAATATATGTACTTGACATATATGTTGTTGCAAGATTCTTTCTTCTGAAAACCTGGCCACTCCTTCGGTTATTGGGTTGCAGATCAGGAAACTGATTCAGTTCAACAAATTGAGCAATCATGCATTCCTGATTTCTTTTGAATGTATAGACTGAGCATGCACTACATTAACTGCCCACCTAACCGGCATCTAGAGTCAGGTTCTATGCAGGCCCGCTACCAAAACAGCCCTGCCATTCATTAGATTATTATGCCTCCTGCTCCTCATTACTGATCACTACCACTTTCTCTCCATTATTTTGGCTTTTTGTTATCCCACTAGTGGCCCAGTGCACAAAATTCATGCACGGGAGGGTGTCCCTCAGCCTGGCCTGCACCCTCTCCAATCTGGGACCCTTTGGGGGATGTCCCACTGCTGGTTTAGACCCGATCCCTATGTGGGGCATCCCTCTCGCAATCTGGGACCACTGGCTCCTAACTGCTCACCTGACTGCCTGCCTGATCACCCCTAACCACTCTGCCTGCTGGCCTGATAAACCCCAACTGACTCCCCCCCAACTAGCCTGCTTGCCTCCAACTGTCCCCCCTGCTGGCCTGCTTGCCCCCACCTGCCCCCCTGCCAGCCTGATCACCCCCAACTGCCCCTCCCTGCCAGCCTACTTATCCCAACTGCCCTCCCCTGCCAGCCTGATCACTCCTAACTGCCTCTGCTTTGGCCGCACCACCATGGCTTTGTCCGGAAGGACGTCCAGAAGGTCTCCCAGTCTAATTAGCATATTACCCTTTTATTAGTATAGATTGCTATGGTGATTCAGTTCATTGAAGGTATCTTACTGTTAACCAATAGCAACAGAGAGCCACTACCAAGATTCTATGTGATCTGATACCACTCTCACCAGCATATTTCTTTCATTTTATTTTTCTTTTCATTCTTATTTTTGGGTGGGGGTTATATCTTATAGAACTCTTCCATAGAAATAGTCACCTGGTAGTTTTCTGGACGTGAATAGTAAATCTACTCTAGCATGCCCCATTCTCTGGAATTTTTACTTCATTTAAAGCATTGTTTTTTCCAAGTTTCTAGGAGACATCCTTGTGGTGTGTCTGCACTAATCCACAGCATATGGCCAGGATAGTGGATCCTGTATCCTTGGAGAATGCTGCTAATATCAATAAACTCCTCCTTCACACAACTTTATGTTCCAAATACCTGATCTAGTATACTCAGTACAATCCTAGATGTACTCTTCTGGCTCCTTCTGGTATGTGATGAGGGGCTACAGTTTCACCGGGGATAATGACTATCCCTTGCCTTTCTTAGGAAACCAAGCACGTTTTCACCTAGGCAATGTTGTTATTTAACTCTTAGTAACCTAGTAGTCGGAGGGAAGGTGAGAGCTATCTTGCATGATGACAGGGATTGCATCATCTTAAAGGCCTATAGAAGGAAGAACAAACCCTTCGGCAGGCTTAGAGGGTTTGGGGGGCATAGGAGGGTTCACGATTTTTAAGTGCATCAACCCAGACATCTCCATCACATTCTGATGGTCCAGTTGTTTCCCAATCAGGGCCCTGATCTCGCTATAGCAGACCTGTTTGGAGTAAGAATTTAAAGCTCTCGGGGCACTCTGCTCCTCTTTATAATTAGTTTTGGTCCTGGCCCTGAGCTTCCTGGGCTCTCCATCCACAGGAGATCGGTATCTCTTTATATACTGCCGGAATGCCTCTCTGGCTTTCACACATAGCTTTTAACTAATTAGCTTTACATTATCTCCTTCTCAAGCATCAATTAACCCCAATAATTGCTATCCAATTTTAGTATCCTTATAATTAACATTTCCTCCATATTTCTCAAGTGCCTGCTACCTTTTCCTCACTAGTGCGGAGTCAAGCAAAGTGTTTCTGTAAAGGGCCAGATAGTAAAGAATTTAGGCTTTTCAGACAATACAGTTTCTGTAACACCTACTGCAATTTGCTGTGGTAGGGTGAAAGCAGGCATAGATAATATGGCTGCTTAATTAAAAGTTCATAGAGCGCACACACCCTCATACCCACGTGCGCACACATGTACACAGCTGGCGACGGACTGCAATTGTGTAAACCTGCACTTCATCAACATTTCTTCCGGTTCATCATACCAGTTTATGATGTGTGAAAGTTTTAGCGTTATCTCATGTCACAGCGTGCTAGGGCTCTGGGTCCTGCCACCACTCACAGTCATAGATGTCTATCCAGCTCCAGCCTCTTGCCTAGCACTACTGATTCAAGTCCTTCTCCTGATCCCAACTCAGACCCCAGGAAAGAGACTCTAGGATGGAGGTTAGCAGGTAGGCAAAGAAAGCAAGATCATGCAGAGGGAGAGAGTGGGCTGTCACACATTCTCAAAATGCTCAGTCAACCCCTTGGGGATGTTTCAAGTGAGACTTTACAAAATTATTCAGAGTTGGGAGCCAAGGGGCCAGGTATTTATTTATGTATTCACACAGACAGATCATTGTCCCTGGAAGTAGAGCATAACTTTTGGCAAGGTGGCTCTCTTCAGCTTCGGGAAATTCCCAGAGAAGGCTTTTAGCTGAGGGCTGTCAGTCAAAAGCAGTGTCTGTAACCGGAGGGACATGTGCCGCAGGGGCATCTAGGTAATATATGGCGGCTTCCACGAAAGATGTAGACTCAGAAGTAGGGTGCAGAAATGCCGAGTCCAGCTTGTCCTCGCGCTCCTCCATTTCACACCCAGCTCTTGCTTTCTGCAGCCCTCCAGAGAGGCAACCGTTCTCCACAGATCACTCTAGGGTTATCCTACCCCTTGTTCTCATTTTGGTAACTGGGCACTTGGACTTCTCAAAATGAGGTTGGAGATTCTTTGTCTGACCCTTTTAATTTCTATTTTCTAAACCTCTACTAGCTTTACCAACAATTGTAAAAGCTATAATTTGTATGACATACTGCTATCTCATATTCCTCTAACTGAACCTGATGAATGCAGTCGTAATTTTTCAGTTCTTTCACATAAATACATAGTGATTCTCTTTTTTCCCTTGTTCCACTTCCCTACTTGTTTACATAGCTGCTCTAATTGTGGTCAGTCTTACATAGCTGTACTGAAGTTACAGGCATCAAAAGTATAGTGTGAACTACGCATCACTCCCAGGTGGATTAAGAACCACTTGGGACTTTGCGTCTCTACTTTTGAAAAGAGGGTTCATATAGTTTCAGTGTTACAAGTTGTATCATGTTAGCTGAAAGCATACTTTTACTCTTTATTAAAGGTACATATGGTTAAAAGAGGCCTATATAGACACCATGTGGAGGTGGACTCTGGTGTACAATAGGTTGGATGACTTGGTAAACTGGGAAATATATTTCCTGGTATCATTTCACTTGTGTGCCCCTGTATTAGAGAGGAAATATGTACAAGATCTGAAATGTGGAAGCAAAGGAACTCTCTCGTCTCTACACTCAGAGGGAGTGGTGGTCCACCAGGTCAATCAGTGCTTAGAGAATGCTTTCACTCCTCACTCTTCTGCATCTACCTTGTCATAACTGTTGGCCCTATTGGCCTGCAATATTCTTTTTTAAAATATTTTTATTGATTTCAGATAGAAAGGGTGAGAGAGATAGAAACATCAATGATGAGAGGGAAACATTGATTGGCTGCCTCCTGCATGCCCCCCTATTGGGGATCCATCCTGCAACCCGAGCATGTGCCCTTGACCAGAATCAAACCTGGGACCCTTCAGTCCGCAGGCTGATGCTCAACCTACTGAGCCAAACCAGCTAGGGCGGCCTGCAATATTCTTAAGCCAACTACCAGATGCTTGACTGTAGTTCCACAGAGATGGCAGCAGCATAGAAGCAAGACCTTCCCATAGACCTCTCGTTTTATATAATCTTTCATTCCAAAGCATGCTACCCCAGATTCTATCACATGGTGGCAGCAGAGTTCTAACAGGGCAAGACCCAGTACAAAAGGACCTAGTAAGCTGATAGCACTTTGCAGACTTTCCATTGGCCAAAACAACTACCACCAAGCTTAGAGCCAATGTGGGAAGAAGATACAACAGGGTATGGATGCTGAGAGACAGGATCCAAATCTGCCTCAGTTGTATTTTTCATCGGTTGTCATTACATGTGCATTTAGCTTTCAGTGTACTCTCATCATGTATTGACTATATGTAATCTTTGGTTTGCATGATGATTTTGGAATATATTAATTGCAACTCCCCTACCTCCTTAAGAGTAATGTCTTCTTATCTTTTTAATTTTGTTGGCCTTTAGCACAGTAGATTGGAATTCAGTGGATTTTTTAAAGAATAGATTATAAAAAATGAATATGCCATAAAAGGTATAATAAGCTCAACATATATATTTTCCTATCACTTTGTGAAATTCATATATCTATTATCCACTTTGCTTTTTAAGTATTTAATATACAGAAAATAAAGTTAATATTACTTCTATTACACAAGTAGAAATATCTTTTTCCCCCTAATCCCACCTGAGAAAATCTATTCAGAACTAGACTCTCACATTTGAACATGAGGATTTTGAGATCATTTCTGTAATAGAAGTGCAATTTATAGCAGAAAAAAATACAGGCTAGATAAAATAAACACTTGTTAAAAATGTACCCCTAAATGTCCTATATTGAACAATTAACTCTAAGAAATATTTTAGGGTATTTTGCCATTGCTATCTACATTGATCACCATGAAGATGTTTTAGACTCTACTAATAAATATTCAGACTCAAAAGACAAAGATTACACTTAATGCCAGCCTAATCAAATGATTTTAGGAGAGGAAAGACCCCTTGCCAGCAGGACAAGGTTGGACATTCTTCTTTTGCCTGAGTTCTTGCATTCGACTATCCCAGTATCTTATATGTATCACTATCTTTGTAATATCCCTATAAACAGAGCTTCAGAAGAGACAGGGCTAGTTAAAATAGTAACTGCAGGGATGAATAAAACTGTTTGCACCTACCACATTTTTACAGTTTTTCCAGGCTAGGTGCAGTACACAAACCAGATCATTTGTAACCATAAGGGATATTGCCTAGCAATTTAGTTTTCATTTTTTCCTATAGTAAGTTTCCAGGGGAACAGGGACAAAATTCATTTATACACACACACACACACACAAACACAAACACACACACACAGCACTGAAAAGGGTTTTGTTAACCCTTTGCCAACACTGTCAAATGTTCCAATCATACTTTGTGTACAATTATCCTATACAATAAAGGCTAATATGTAAATTGTCCCCTCAACGAGGAGTTCAACTGGGAGTTTGACCAGGGGGCAGGCCCTCCCCTGAGCTGGCCCTCACCTGTGCACAAATTCGTGCACCGGGCCTCTAGTTTATGATAAATGAGTGAGCTTTAAATCCATGTAGATTTTTTAAATGCAATTTAATTTCCTGAACATAACAGTCCATATGATTTAAGGGATAGTAGGTAATAGCAATTGTTGTTTTCTTTTTCTAGTGGTGAAAGTGATGGTGAAGATGTGCCTTTAGAAAAGAAATGTCATATGTTGATTGTCAACTAAGTACCAAGCCTGCTCTCCTTGTTCAATATGTATTTCATTATCTATTGACCACATTAATACTGAGCACTGCTTACAGATAAGAATCCGATGTTTTCCATAAGAACATTGGCCAGCTCATCTCTAGAGTACTACTAAGCCTAGTTAATAAACACTCATTAAATCCATTTTTGTTGATTTTGAACTATCCTTTAAAATTGGAATATTTAAGAGACATAGCAAAGCAATCAGTATTTTGTTTGTTTTTGCTTTCATTAAAACATGCTGGCTGTTTGGAAATTGTTGAGGGCAAGAAGAAACGGATTTTTCTAAGATGTAAACAATAAAAATGAGATCATTTCATTAAAAAAGATAATGCCTCTGCATAATTTTTAAAAATTTTGGTTGAGGCATTGGAGAACCAAGGTTTGACTATATTTTTTAATAACATCACTGATAGACTAAATAAAAATAGTTTAGTGGTATATGTAATTACAAATATTTTAAATTTATTTTTATTTTATTTTCTTAATTCAAAGATTGGTCCTGTGTCATGAAGTTTTTTCATCAATATTTTTATTTAAAATTAGGATATTTCAAATATTAAGGGGGTATTGTGATACAAAGGATTCAAGAATATATGATTTTGAAAAGTTTTGTATGTTCTCTGCTATTTTCCATATTTCTAAAAATTTCACAAAACAATAATAATGTTACTAATGTTAGTACAACTAAGACATTTAGAAAATTTTATGTCCTATTTTTAACTGATATATACTTAAGCAAACTGATGAAAAATTAGGAATTAATGTTAAGTTGCAAAGAAAACTGAGTTTGCTTTTGTACTGCTTACTTTACTACCCAGCAAGTAAAAAATAAACAAAATCCTTGACATCAATGAATATAAGCAATTGACCTTATAATTTTATATTTCTACTTCTTTCCTTTTATTTTTGGCTTCTATTTATTATCTTCTATAATAATAAAAGCATAATATGCTAATTAGACTGGGCGTCCTTCTGGACGACCTTCCAGATGAGGCCAGGTCTGCAAAGGGAAGTCTGCCAGGGGCCAGAGGGAAGTCCGGGTCCCGGGTGCCCGCGGGAAGCCAGTGCCAGCAGCTGGGGAAAGGAAGGCCTACCCTTGCACAAATTTCGTGCATCAGCCTCTAGTGATTAAATAATGATCTAGAGGCAAGAATTCTTAGAAGCTTATACCCAGATGAATAAAATGCCATGGGATAACTAAACTGACATAAAGAAAGCAAAGCTAGAGAATAAAATGGACTACTTTCCCCCAGTGATTGGACAGTTATTGATTCACAGTTGTATAATAGGCAAAGAAAAAAAAAAAGACAACACACTCCAAGGTCAAGGAACTCTTAAATTACTGCTATTTAATTTCTAAAGAATGTGTCTATTGATTAGTTCGCCTATGCACATTTATATAAATGCTGAGCTGTCATGTAGAGATAGAAAATCATTAAAGCAGATAGGCGATTTACCGCAATAAAGGTTTTGTTTCAAATTTTTCGCAATAGTATAAAGAAATTTCTTCATACTTTTACAAAAAATGACTTTGAGATTTATATTTTAAAATGCTTTAACATCTCATCTTTATCAATAAATTTGGTATCATATAATAAAATTATTGTGATTCCAGCCTTTAAAAGTCATTCATTTAACCAGGTAACAATCATTCCTTAGTCTAAATCTATATAAAAGCTCAAAGGCATTGCATTCATTCTTTACATGTGGGATATGAATAGGTTTATCTTTTTGTTCAAAATTCTAATTGTCTAATCTGCAATAGTGAACAACAATACCTGTATCTTCATAGCATCCACAGGAGTTGTAACTATCAATTGCAACTTTACCCTTGTAACTGCTGATCTTATAACCATGGGCCTTCTTTGGCTTTCCTTTCTCCTTTGCCCCATACATGAAAAATGTAACCAGGGATGGCCATTCTGCTCCTCTATACTATAACTTTATGTTGCTAGAATTTTTATTCAATTTTTAAAAATAATTGTCCTATATACATATAGGTAGGCATAGTATTTTCTGGAATTTTCAATACTTTATACTAAATGTATAAAACTTAGCATAAAGTATTGCTAAGTTTTAGGCATTTAGCATAGAGTTGAGACTCACTAGCTAGACATTTGTTGTAATAATGAATTTCTAATGTATTCTCCCCTGGAACTCAAACATAATTTTTGTATTACAAGCTGAAGATAAAAGTTACCCAAATTGAACCATGTTGTAGTAGTTTTGTTTATTTGTTTAATGCCCCAAGTCCTTGCCTTCTTTAGTTCTCCCTAATTTGGTCTCCAAGCCATTTATAGGTAAGCAAATGTGGCTTCTAAATTTTGCAATAGGGTAGATGCTACCTGTGATGGTTAATTTTATGCCAACTTAACTTGGCCATAGGGTATCCAGATATTTGGTCAAGCATTCTGGGTATTTCTGTGAGGGTGGTTTTGAATGAGAGTAACATTTTAATTGGTAAAGCAGATTACCCTTTATAATGTGGGTCCTCATCAATCTCTCTCACACACACACACACACACACACACATATACATCACACACACATTCTATTAGTTCAATTTCTCCCAAGAACTATTATGCCTACCATCCCTCTTGCTGTAAACTACATTTCTTCCTTTACCAACCCAATCAACCCAAATCTGTTATTATTTATGGAGAGACCTCTAGATGCCACAACCAGAGGGACTTTCCCCAACACATTATCCGTTATGGTTGACTGAACTACCACAAGACAGTCTCCCCTTTCATAGTAAAGTATATGTGAAAAATGAAGTACATCACCTAAAAGCAAAGTGTTGGTAAATAAAATAACCAGGAAGTGAACCAAGATCAGTCACATCCCAAACTGTTGTTTTTCTTAGTGACATAAACTTCTGATCACTTAATATCTCTTCAAAAAAAAAACCAATTATGTACAATTTATGGAGATTTTGATTTTACAACTTATTAATTTACTCTGCTATTTATTGACTAGAAACCTATGACATAACACAAACTTACTTAGGCATGCATGAAGATTTTCCCTTCCACTTACTTCTTTAACAGTGGGAACATTTGCCACTGCGATGTTGGGGCACTATAAATATGGTTGCCTTATTAATGATCTAATACGTTAAATGAAAACAAATGTAGGCATGGCAAAGTGAACTCTCAGAGGTCCGCTTTTACTGAAGGAATGGTATGTAAAATGTGATTTTTACAACAAAAAATCTGCTAGGATGTGACTATTCCATTACTTGTTTTTACAGTTCCTTGTTTGCCTGCATTTTTTAATTCAGAAGAGAGAAAATAAAGCAACCAATTTATAGGAGCATTGCTTATTTGCATATTTCATTTTAAGCTTTTCTAATTGCCATTTAAAAAGCCCAGATTGTTTATTAGGCATTTATTTTGTTGATGAATTTTATTTGCATAGACATTATTAATAATAAAACTATCCTCAAAACAGCACACAAAGTATACCAGAAAATCAACAACATTTATTTTCCATTATAAAGTTTTCCAATTTTGAAAGTATATCTCCTGGCATTCTGAAACAGTTATATGTATTACTCTGCATTATTTCAAAGTATCATAAATGGTAATTAAATACCTCTGAGTAGTCTTAATAAGATAATTACTTTCAAAAGGAAATAATTCTTCTTCATCAGTATCCTGTGACCCTTTATTGCTGTTTTTATATTAAATAGCACAATGAGCACATTGCAAATGAAGATAGAATATGACTATTTATTGAATTACAAAGTATATATAACCTGGTTAATTTAAATATTCATTGTAAAAACCTATTTTAAATAAATAGGTTAAAGTAAGTTTTTTTTTTTCATAAGAACAATGAATTATGAATTCCTAATCCCTTAAAATTCTAAGAGACTCAGACCCATCAGTGCAAAAATTTTGACTGGTACCTTATTCTGAAAGTGGTTATTTAAAAACACATTTTAATATTTTCTTATTTTATAAGAACGATAAATAACAAAATAAAATAAAACTACACCTATTTGTGGCTGGGATAGAAATCTTATTGTCATCAAGTTATATTAAGAAGGGGACTGCCTCATCCCTTTCCAAAGAGGATGATGTGTTAAAATGAATAGTTTTTCATTCTTTAATCTCTTGCTCCTCTCCAAGAATCAATTTTTTGCCATAATGGTGACGTTTACTGAGCAAAAACTGACTGTATAGGCAGGATGCTAAAAGTTGCAGTCCGGGCTAATCCCATCATGCATGTATCTCTATAGTCTTCAGTCTCCAAATACCCCTGATCTGCAATCTTATCTTCATTCAGCTCTGAATATGCCCTTATTTGACCCCCCTGATACCACCGTGATACCAACTCTAACCCCCCAAATCCTATATTAACCTATGGATGCTTTTGTCATCAGCAAAGCTATAGTTTATAGCTCTGAAATTTTCCTTCAGCTTCTGCTATGCAAAGCCTGGCTATCTCATAAAGACTGTTTCCATTGCAGCATCTGCAGTGAGGGCTGTGGTCCCGTTATAATGCATGCACTACTGGAAATTTTAAAGGGGGTTAGGTGTTTCTTTCTCTAGACACCAACTGATTTAAAGCATAGTTCTTGGTTTATAAGATAGGCTACCTTATGGTTATTTATGAATCTGGTCACTTTTCTCATTCATTAAAGAGTTTTACTGTTTGACTCACTGTTTACTTATTTGTTTTCTCTCTCTCTAATGATTAATCAGTTCTTGCTTCTCTGTTACATCTAATGATCTCTATGTTCTCTGCTTGTTCTCTATGCTCCTCTTCTGTCAATCCTCTTGGCCATACCCCGCACCTATCACTAGCAGAAATTGCAGCCTCTGCAAAATATAATTTAAGCTTCCATCTTTCAGATTAGCTCTTCTTACCTTTAAGCTTTTTGCCTCTAGTGTCTAAATCAAACAATTGTTTGACCCCAATGGTATAACAGAGAAAATTGATCGGTCCCCTCTAGAAGGGGGGATAAAAACACAGACGGGTGTGAAAGAAAAAGGTGAGAATTTTGAGCCTATAATGAATTTAATTACATTTCTCTTCAACTCTGATAGATTTAAGTAATTTCTACATTTGTTCTCTCAGTTCTATTTCATCATTTTTTTTCTCTCTATAGCTGGATAATTATTTTAAGCAAAGAAACATGCTAAAATGTTTCAGGTGAAAAATACATATAAAAATGTATTCCCTTAGGCCCAATCCAACTACACTCCATTTCTATGCTCTCTATAGAGCAAAATTCCTAGAAACCCCTATATTCTTTCTCTGCTTCCCCATCTC
The DNA here is from genome assembly GCA_026230045.1 of Corynorhinus townsendii. Taxonomy (NCBI): domain Eukaryota; kingdom Metazoa; phylum Chordata; class Mammalia; order Chiroptera; family Vespertilionidae; genus Corynorhinus; species Corynorhinus townsendii. The sequence goes on from JAPDVU010000010.1 coordinate 36,669,732, forward strand.
CCATCTGAGACCAGAACCCATGTGCTTCAGACTTTTAGCCCTACCACTCCACTGAAACCATAAATTCCCAATCCAATGGCATATTTTCAGTTTTCTGCTTTATCATAAACACTTACCACTGTTGATAACTCCTTTCTCTTTTAGATCACTCTATACCACTTTTTTTTTTTTTTTGTACTTTACTATAGTGCCTCGGTGACATTGGTGGAGCCTCTTACACTGTACAACCTCCAAATTTTGGTGTAAAGCTCAAAATTGAATCTTTATTCTTACCTACATTGTTTCATTCTAGGTAATCTTATCAAATCCTTTTAATTTGAAGACCAGTCATTTCCTAAAGACTTTCAAAATATTGTCTAGATTTGTCTTTAGAAATCATACAGCCAAGTATCTACAGCAGTGGTTTTCAACCTGTTTTATCTCATGGCACACATCAACTAATTACTGAAATTCTGCAGCCCACCATAAAATATATTTTTTGCCAATCTCACAAAAATATAGGTGTGATATTTATTCATTCACACCAAATGGCTATTGTGTTGGCTGTTGTCATTTTTTTATTTGACAATATAAGGAAAAAGAGATCAGTGCCCCTGACTAAATAGTCAGGTATCACATGCTTAAAAAATTGGCATATTGGTTGACAATCTCTGGTCTATAGGAAAATCTGACTTGGATGCCTAATAGCTTCTCAAAAGTAACTTAGAAAAAATCAAACTAATATTTTCCTGCCTTCAACCCAATTCTATGCCAGAGTTTTCATTTCAGTGAATGGAACTCCATTCTTACATTTCCTCAGGCCAAACACCTGCATTCATCCTTGACTTTTTTGTATCTTTTTTAAAAAAACTTATTTATAGTTACTGCCTTCCCAATATATTTCAAAGTCAATGTTTATCCTCTTTACCACTATCATAGTAGTTCAAACATCATGAAAATACTTTCCTGGGTATCTCCTGCTTCGATTTTACCCACCTAAGGTCTGTTTTCCATATCACAGCTAGAGAGTGCTTTCTATAAAATATAAATCTGATTATGTCACTTTCTTTCTCAAAGCCCTCCAGGGGCTTCCCTTAACACACAAAATAAAATCAAACTCCTAGTGTCACATACTTCCTTTCTGCTCTTATTGTACTCTAGTAGCAGTGGTCTCATTGTTATTTGTAGAACATTTCACATATGATACCTCTTTAAGGAATTTGCCTTTACTGTCTCCTTTTACTGGAACATTCTAGATTTAGATTCAACATGGCTCACTTCCTCACTTTATTGAGATTTTTGCTCAAATTTCCCCATCCACTTATATTTTATCCTTATTTTTTATTATAATAGTTATTTCTACCTGGCATTACATCATATATTACATCATTTATTTATGTACTAGAGGCCTGATGCATGAAATTTGTGCATGGGGCAGGGGGTGTCCCTCAGCCCAGCCTGTACCCTCTCCAATCTGGGACCCCTCAAAGAGATGTCTGACTGCCTGTTTAGGCCAGATACAGGATCGGGCCTAAACGGGCAGTCAGACATCCCTCTCACAATCCAGGACTGCTTGAGGCTGCTTGCCTGCCTGCCTGATTGCCCCTAACCGCTTCTGCCTGCCAGCCTGATCACCCCATAACCACTACCCTGCCAGCCTGATCGACACCAACTGTCCTCCCCTGCATATTCCCTCTTTATTAGATAGGGTTTTTTTCTTTAATATATTGGACAGCCCTAACTGGTTTGGCTCAGTGGATAGAGCGTTGGCCTGCAGACTCAAGGGTCCAGGTTCGATTCTGGTCAAGGGCATGTACCTTGGTTGGGGGCTCACACCCAGTGGGGAGTGTGCAGGAGGCAGCTGATTGATGTTTCTCTCTCATAGATGTTTCTACTCTCTGTCCCTTCCCCTTCCTCTCCGTAAAAAAAATCAATAAAATGTATTTTTTTTTAAAAGAAACATTTAAGATACCTCCATATCTGCCTGGCTGGTGTGACCCAGTGGTTGAGACCCCAGATTGCCCCTGCTGGGAGTGGATCGCGCCCCTGCCAGGCTGAGACCCCAGCCTAGGCTGCCGCCACTGGCAGGGGGATTGCACCCCTCCCAGGCTGCTGCCTCTGGGAGGGGATCGGGCCGTGGGGAGTGAATTTGTTTTTGTTTTTCATAAAGGGTCAGGAGGGCCTCTGGGCAGCATTCCACCAGGATGCTTAATCTGCAGGCTCTCAGCGGCAGCCCTCCCTGAGACTGGGGGACTCCGGCGGGGCTGAGAGGACTGGGCACCACCATCTTGTGGCTATGGGCACCGCCATTTTGTCATGGAGTGACGGTTAATTTGCACATCACTCTTTTATTAGATAGGATTTATGTGTGTATATATATACATTTATATATATGAACACTTACATATATAGACATATATAGATGTGTGTATACATGCTTCTGTCTCTCTCAAAAAAAGACATGTATCTATGTAGATAAATATATATCACTCTGCCAGTACAGGAGTGGGCAAAAGTATGTTTATGGTTGTTAATACAAATAAATAATATAATAATAAATACAAGAATAAACTGTTTTGTGTACTAAAAAATAACTATAATCCTACTTTTGTCCACCCCATATATCCATATGTAGATACCTCTTTATAATAAAGATGCAATACACATATATCTATTTACATATGTATTATTATATAATTGCATATTTATGTTAAAATTTTTCATCCATTTTTACTAGATTTTTGCATGTGGTAGGATATGGTCCTCCCCCAAAATTAGAATTATTAATAATTATTTTATTAGAACTAATAAATAAATTCAGTAAAATTGCAGGATAGAAATTCAACATACAAAAACTTATTCCATTTCTATACAATTTACAAAAGCATAAAAAATGATAAAATACATAGAAATAAACTTAACCAAAGAGGTCAAAGACTTGTATTCTGAAAACCACAATAATTGGATAAAATAAATTAAAGAAGATATAAATAAATTCAAATATAGAATGTATATGGATTAGAAGACTTTATATTGTTTAAATATCTCTAATACCCAAAGCAATCTATAGATTCAAAACATTCTCTATTAAATTTCCAATAACATTTTTATATACATAAAAAATAAACTTTAAAATTCATATGGTTCCACAAAAAGAAAAAACACACCAAAATAGCTAAAGCAATCTTGAGAAAGAATAATATAGCAGAAGACATCACACTTTATTGATTTAAAAATATATTACAAAGCTACAGTAATTAAAACAGTATAGTGCTTGCTTAAAAATAGACATGTAACCAATAGAACAGAATAACAGCCCAGAAATAAAACCATACATATAAGGTCAACTGATCTTTAACAAGGGTGTCAGGAATAGGGAAAAGATAAGCTCTCAAGCAAATGGTGCTGGGAAAACTGGATAGCCACATGGAAAATTGGACCATATCCTACCACATGCAAAAATCTACTAAAAATGGATTGAAGATTTCAACATAGGAAAACTCCATACAACTCTAGAAGAAAATATAGGAAATAATCATCATGATATTGGTCTAATAAGTAATGATTTTCTGGATTTGACACCATGAACACAGGCGACAAAAGCACAAATAAGCAAGGGGGACTACAGCTAGCTAAAAAGCTTCTGCAAAGCAAAGGAAACAATCAGCAGAGTGAAAAAGGAGCCTATAGAGGGAAAGAAAATATTGACAACCCACTTACATGGTAAGAGATCAATATTCAACCTGTACAAGGACTCCTACAACCTGAATGCAAAAGAACCAATAGCCTGTTTAAAAATATGGCAATGGCCTTCAACATTTCTCCAAAAAAGATATATAAATAGCCAACATATACATGAAAATATGCTCACATACTAATCCCCAGGAAAGTACAAATCAACCATTGTAACCAAAAAACTTGGAGGAAAATGTTAGTTTGAAATTTTAATTTGTTCATTTGTAAAGTGAAGATACTACTTTATAGCAACCCTAAAGATAGGATAATCAAATGCAAGAGTATATGTGACATTTTTACACTATCATGTTTTAACTAGAGGCCCAATGCACGAAAATTCATGCAAGGGTAGGCCTTCCTTTCCCTGGCTGTCGGCACTGGCTTCCCTCTGGCACCCGGAACCCGGGCTTCGCTCCAGCCCCAGCTTCGTCCAGAATGACTTCCGGAAGGATGTCCAGTCTAATTAGCATATTACCCTTTTATTATTATAGATGATATAATGCATTTCCATTGATACCCTAGTTTTATCCTATGATAATTTCTATTTGTATATTTCAAAAATGTTTTTCTCATTTGCAATTAAATAACTATGTTTATATATCTGATCACAGGATTAGCAAAAGGCCCCAGGAAAGAGTTCTTGCCTTATAATTATTCTTAGCAGACTAATTATTTTGAATAGTTAGTATTAGTCTTTACCAAACAATTATCTAAATTTATCTTACATATATACTTAGCTTAGAATGGGCAAAAATGTGAAACATAGTCCATATTGGGAAACTGTTTTACTATGCAGAGATTATAAAAGAAATTCCTTGCTGGATAGTCATTCACATTCTTTGGAAAATGCCAAGATAAAATTATTGTAAGAAATAAGAGCAGATATTTAGGCTCAATAATTCTTGTTAGCATAACTGTTATATCTATTTCCATTACATAAAGATAACCATTAAAAGCTATTTAATATTATAGCATTGTTTAATGAAGCTTAAGAGGAAGGACAAACTTGAGTTTAGCCGATATTTTGAAGAATATATTGAAAGGAGATTATGATACATGAGTATAAATGAGTTGATGAAAAGGAACTTCCACTAATGGTGGTATTTACAGACTACACATTGGAGACAGAAGACTGTATGCAACAAGTGTAGGCAGTGTAAAAGCAGTCAGGATAGAAGAACTGGGAAACTTAAGAAGGGAATCAACGAGCAAGGTAAATAGTTAAAGAAAGATACAAGTGAGAAATTTATATTTTACTTTAGGAAATGTCTAAGCATATTCATAAATATGGATCAGGAAATTATTAGAGAGGCAGGGTTACTGAAAATAATGGAAATGATTGATGAAGTGAGGTCTAGGGAAATAGGAGGACACGGGTTATTTTTATTCGTTAAAATTACTGTGAGAGATTTTTCACCTGAGGTCCAACTCCTTTCTTCTCTTTAAGGAAGCAGGAACTCTACTGACTGAAAGGAAAACGGAGTGGCATCATGGGCTGTGGTGCATGCGTTGCTGAAAGACTGTCCAGAAAAATGCAATGGGAACCAAGTCATGTTTTCCACCCAGTCTGTCTGCAAACCACTCTCTGCACAGAGAGCAACCTATCTCAAGTCTATCAGATAAATTCAAGTTAAAAGAAAAAAAAAAGGGAACGAACAACAAAACCAGTGAAACAGCAAACCTAAAGGAATGCCAGGGTTTCACGGTCATGTAATTTGTGTGATAATAGGTGTAGATTACTTACGGTTTTGAGATGTTGCCAAGTTTATTATGAACCGAGTTTGAAGACTGTTAAAATACTCTAAAGTTATGACAAACTGTAAGTCAGGACAGAGCCTTAGGTGACCATTTACGCATTTGAAAGACAAAAGAAGTGGTTCTCCATTGGCTTGTGTGCATGTAGGCATGGGACTGATTTGAAGTATGGTGCTAGATTCTGGGTTTAAGTATGAAAAAAAAATAGATTCCATGTTTTTAATTAATAGGAGAAAGACATATGTTAAGCCTCTCATGAGTTATGTAAGGCAAGAAAATTGAGAAAGAAAGAAACTGAGTTTGGAACGCTGATAACAGTGCTCCTGAAATGCTTCAGCAGTCGCCAACCGGTGGGCCAGGGACCACTGGTGGTCTGTGAGGTCCGAAAGGCAGGTGACCGCTGGTAGATCATGAAAGCCTGGATTAGACTTCCATGTACAACAGAGGAGGGTGCCTGGCTTAGACACACATTGTAGTAGTGCTTTCAATGCTTCTGAAAAGAGGGTCATAGAACTCCCAAATAGAAATAAATAGAATATCAGAATGCTAAGCTGTAGGTTTTTTTTTTTAAATGCTTTTTATTGATTTTTAAAGTGAGGAGAAGGGAGAGAGAGAGAGAGAAACATCCACGTGAGAAACATCAATTAGTTGCTTACTGCATGCCCCCTACTAGAGATCGAGCCCACAACCTGAGCAGGTGCCTTGACCAGGGATCAAACCTGTGACCTCTTGGTACATGGGATGACACTCAATCCACTGAGCCAGACCAGCTGGGCTAGGCTGTATCTTTTTCAAAAGCAAACGTAAGATTTCCTGTGTTTTAACTTTGGGTCATGATAGTCAATGACCCTATAATCCTGAAAATTATTAATACATTCTTAATGAAGCACTTCAGAACAACCATTGGTTTAATTAATAACCTTGGCCTTTGTAATTTGCTTTTTCTTGCACTTCGTAATTCTTTTCTGTTCAGGACCTCATCATTTGGCATCTTCCATCTTGAAACCGACTATTCATTCTTAAACTTCAAACCTCAATGTCTTATCTAAGTCAATTAAGCATGGATAAACTTTCCATCATTTGTCTCCCTTTCTCAGCACTCTGAGAAATAAGTTAGTACTTACATTGTTTGGGGCTCTGTCTCAACAAATTATATCTCTCCATGAATTCTCATAGTCATCAGCATATTTCCAAATACTAAGGCTTGGGTTTCAAGATGCATTCTTTATAATCCAGCAACAACTAACTGCTATAACAAGCTATGTTGCAAACTCCTTTTTGCCCAAGCTAAATCTACCTCAGGAGAATCTAAACTTCATACGGTTTGAGTCCTCAAGGAAGATACACTGAGTGGCCAGATTATTATGATCTCTGAACACATAATAATCTGGCCACTCAGTGTATATCCTATATAATAAAAGGCTACTATGCAAATTGTCCCTTCAACCTGGAGTTCGACCAGCAGGCAGACCGGCCAACCACCCCCCTGGCCAGGCTGGCCGGACCCCACTCAGTGTATACCTCTGTATGGACAGATATAACTCTCCTACGCTCAATTTCATTACAACATGTATTATATCTTTAAGTGGTTTTCTTATTGCACTTAACTGCTTAAAAGAAAGAACTTCCTATATTCTTGTCCGTATGTGAGCAAGGGGAAGCCGTGCTCTATAGCGTTTACTTTTCCGTCATCTCCTGCTTCACTGTTGCCTGACGGGTGAGATGCGCTTCAGCCTGACCTCCTCCAGCCACTCCGCAGTTCCTGCTCCCTGTGTGCCACTTCGTGCACCGGCGTTAATGCTTCCTGTAAGACAGCTTTCTTGGTAAAGATACCAGAAAGAGAGAAAAAGCCTGCTATTTCTCATAGTGTTGACTGAGACCACACAGTGGAAGGACCAGCAGGACCTTGGGGCCCCATGTCTTCTCCCTGCCATTTCTATTCAATTCATTTAGTCCCTGGCTTAAATTTGCACAAATGATAGCTCAGCAAGTCTATTAAGAGTCTGTCGAATAATACAATATTCATCTCTCCTATCTTCTAGGCGCTCTACCTGATCAGAGATGATTACTTTGGTGCTACCTTCTTGCTTACTTCTATAGCACTGAAAAGCAATGTCCCTGCTCAACTCCCCCCTCCCACACCACCCAGCAAAGAGAAGGGAAAAGTCCATCTCCCACCAGGAAGATCAGTCCCTATTTTAGGGCATTCTTCTCCTTAAACTACTACACTTCTTTTTGGAAACTTAGGAAAAGTAATGGTAGCTATGTCTGGAAAATTAGTGAGTCCTGATGTGATGTGTCTGCAGGATTCATTTTTTTGTAGTTATGTTCAGTATAGGGAGGTGGTAAAACCTATTATTTTCAGCCACACAGCTTTCACCACAATCCTGAGGCAACATAAAAATTATTCATTGTCCTATTAGGTATTTCAATTTGTAATTACAGTTTAAAATGTTTGAGGAGATTTAATCAATCAAATACATACCCAATGTTTAAATGCTCAAGAAAATTTGGCTTTCAAAGTATTGTTCAATTAACACATGAATTTAATAAATTGAACATTAAACAATGGCAAAATAGCTGTGGGTGGTCTTTTCCAAGCACACACTTCTCCTAAGATGTTAAGGCTCATTTTTAACATCCTGAAATCTAGGGTATAGCAGAAATGCCACCACCCTTACACAGTGGTGTTTATCCCTCATATTCTGACATCTGCCTACCTTTCTAATCAGGCTTATCTACCCTCTAGTGTATAAATTCCAATCAATAGAAGTCTTTGCTTCATAAACTTTGAAGCCAGATTTTTCTTCTTTAATGCTCACTGTCTCACCCAGTCTGCCTTAAATTTAAAATGTTAAGAAGTGGGCAGTTTCTTGAAATAGTGAAGTTGTATACTGATCTGTAAAATACTCGCCTTGGTGTAATCATAACCTCTGACCTAGAACACAGTAGCCCCTTTTTATAACCTTAAACACACTAGCATGTTAAACTATTGTTACAGGCACCTCTTCTTCCGACTCCTCATTCCTGCTTTTATTTTCTTTAAAATAATGTTTTGCTTTATAGTCATGATTTTGTTTTGCAAATATGAGCTAAGGCCTCCTCGCTTGCTTTGCGAAGGTGTTATTCAGGTCCCATGGTTGAGTCGGTTGTTGCTCAAAGCCCCAGAGCAGCTCTGGAAGCTCCTGTCAATTTCTTAGAACACAGTCCAAAGAGGGCTTTAGTCCCCAATAAGCAGATCTTAGAAGTCCTCTTTAGTCATCTAGATGATGACAGTCACCAAGTACTTAGAGCAGAAGAAAAGCAAGTGCTGGGAGAAAAGGAAATGCCGTAACCACAGATATGTGTGAGGCACAGGCCGGAATGTACAATAGCCCAGGGAAGTCCCGAGAGACTCGTGGCGGCCACCTGACCCAGCCCTTGTTTGTTTTCCTAGATGGTTTGGGAAAAATCAGGGGGCTTGAGAAGTTGTGTGTGTGTTTTCCCCTCTGTTTTCAGTCCTTAGCTCACCGATAAAGAAACAGAGGACATTAGACTGCAAGATACACGGAGCTCCACCACATTGAGGGGCAAGCTATCCGGGATTTGTATTGTAGAATCCATTCTCCTACCAGACCCAGTTCTAAAATACTCTGAGCTATAAGGCACTCATCTCAAAGTTTTCAGAGAAGAACTATGTCCTTAGTAAACAAACAGCCAGACAACAACATTATGGAATCCTTAAAATTTGGAGTCTATGTGGATTAGGCATTTTTAGGACTGAGAATGTGGCAAAGAGAAATATGAGAAATTGTGTAGCAGATATTATGAGGTGAGAAACAGAAATGTAGGTTGTGAGTGATTCATGTATAGGTGAATTTGGTACAGAGAAACTGAATAAGGGATGCTATTTTATTATTTTAAAACTTTATATAATATTTAAAACATGCAATATTTTTTATAGTAATAAAAAGATTATAGGGAAAAGTTGAGAGACATTTTGGTAAAGAAAGACTGGCCCTAGCTGGTTAGGCTCAGTGGATAGGGTGTCAGCCTGAGGACTGAAGGGTCCCAGGTTCGATTCCGGTCAAGGGCACATACTTCAGCTGCAGGCTCCATGTGGGAGGCAATCAATCAATGTATCTCTCTCACATTGATCTCTCTCTCTCTCTCTGTAAAAATCAATGAAAAATATTCTCAGGTGAGGATTCACAAAAGAAAAAGAAAGATAGCTTCATTTGTTTCTTCTGTTTTGCAGTGTACTATGTACTAGACTAGAGAATTAGCAGTCTACAGAGATGTTTAAAGGTAGTAAGTATTAAAATAGGTGTTTAGAGTTGTTCTAGGGAGATGTTGGGACCTAGGACAATGGGCAGAATTTTAATGAGTATACACGATTAAATGTTTGCATATCTGTTATCACAAATTGTCCATACTCTTCTCAAGAGTATTTTTTTTTCCCATTCAATAACAAAAAAGCATTTAGTGCTTTACTGGGTTCCAAAGCAGATGAGCAGGGTTGTGGCCAGGTCATGTGGCCTGAGTCCATAGTGAGGTCTGTGGTTGGTGAGACAGTTTCCAGTGGCTTAGGCAAGAATGGATTTTGTCTGAACCTTGGGAAGACAGGGCGGCTTCACATACTTTGTTCTCTAAGGTTGCACCGGGATAAGGGTCCATTTCCAGGTCTGCCGTTGGCATGGCTTGTTTCTAGATGCATGTTGAGTGCAGCTTCTGCTAGGTCTCAGGGAGTGCTCCTGCTGTCACTGGGTTGGTCCCGGAACAGGTAATACTGGGCCCAGAACACAGTTGAGCAGGGCTGAATGGAGTCACAGGGCTGCTTCAGATTTCACCGTTGGGACTTAAATCTGTTGGCCTGCCTCCAGGGGCATAGGCAAGTATGTCTCATTCTAGGTCTCTGTCAAACAGGACCACTCTTGCACTGCAGATGCGAGGAGCTAGAATTGGTATAAGTCATCATTAACATTCTCAGTCAGACAAATCAGTGGGCCTATTTCAAGGAGCCTGGACAGATATCTCTTGTTGGATCCCTGCATGGGGAGGACCACTGTGACTCAGATGGGCTATAGCCAATTTACAGAGCTCCCTCAAGATGTGACGTTGGACCAAGATCAGTGGTCCTGCCTCAAGATCTGACACTGGACCAAGATCAGTGGTCCTGCCTCAAGATCTGACACTGGACCAAGATCAGTGGTCCTGCCTCAAGATCTGACGTTGGACCAAGATCAGTGGTCCTGCCTCAAGATCTGACACTGGTCCAAGATCAGTGGTCCTGCCTTCAGAAGAATGATGGGCTTGTCTCTTGGCAGGTCCCTGAACAAGCAGGACTGCTCCCAGATCACAGAACATCTGGGGCCAGGGCCAGGTTATAGTACTGCTTCAAGGAAGGTAAACATTTTTAGCTACTGAGGATTTGAAGCCATTTAAAGAACAAAAATGATGGAATCCTTAAAGAGAGACTTAAAGAGAGATGTTGTGAGCAATGGATAAAGGGGAAGCCTGGATAAAGGGGAAGCCGGAGGAACAGATACACTGTCTATAGAATTGGAGGGAGTGTAGTTGTAAAATTGCTAAGCTCCAGCAGAGAGGGAAACTGGAAGATGCTAGAAGGAAGACCTGGAGTCTAGGTTTGCATGGAAGGAAACACACTTGGTTGGGGCACGGTAAGGCCTTTAGGAAAGGGATGATTTCATGGAAGCGATGAGCAGCGTGGTGATGGCAGGAACTGTGGAAAACATCAAAAAAGTAGCAGGCGTTTAGGGCTGCTCCACTGGCTGGCTTTGGAGGCGGGAGTAAGTCAGGACTCTGGGGTGTGTTCACATCTACTGTTGTGCCAAATACCCGGACCCTGGACCAGGCATGGGAAAGTGGAATTTGGGTTAAAAGAATACAAACGTCTAGTTGTTCCACACTGGTTGAAGCCAAACCAAATGTTGGTGAAGCAGGGTCGACTCGTTTGATTTCTGCTTTGACTCATTTGTTGTTGAGAAATCTGTTGTTTAATTTCACGTTTTTGTGAATTTCCAGGGCTTCCTCTTGTCCTTGATTTCTTTCTTCATACCACTAGTCAGAACAGATACCTGGTATAATTTCAACTTCTTAAACTTGGTAGGACTGGTTTTATGACCTATCATATGAACTAGACTGAACAATGTTCCCAGTGGACTTGAAGAATGTCTGTGTCTTCTGCCCCTTCTGGATGGGATCTTCTGTATATGTCAGTTAGGCTCATTTAGTTAAAAGTATGGTTCAAATCCATTTACTTGTTGATTTTCTGTCTGCATGATTTATCACTTCTTGAAAGTGGGGTATACTCTTGATGCTATGTTACAGGGAAGAGTACTTTCCATCCATTTATTTTATTACTTTTTTATTCCATGAAATACGCCAGCATCATAGCAATATATCCTTGTCTTTTACTTATAACTCTTGGTAATTTGCAGAGATACTTAAAGGAAGGTAGGTACACACAGTATAAAGGAAAATAATTTCATGCTATTTTTGCAAATATATCAAATTAACGTATTTGATTAATATATTTGGAATTCATTCAATTTCACCTGTGTTCAAGAATACAGATGCAAGAACACATCTCACACAATTGTAATAGAAAAGAGTATAAAAACAACCACTAAGAGAATTGAATACTACATTATCCTTTAAAAAGTATGAAATAGATTAAAATACGTAATTCTAGAACCATGTTTATCTATTTTTAAAATGATTTATTATTGAAAGTATTACAGATGTCTCCTTTTCCTGCACTGATCTCTCCCTGCCTGTTCCCACCCCCAGCACATGCCCTCACCCCCCTCCTGTCTGTGTCCATTGGCCATGCCCATATGCATGCATACAAGTCCTTTGTGTACAAAAATCAAGTAGAAAAGTAGTATAATAGTAAGGTTTGGGAAATAGTATCCTTTTCTTTTCATATATCTTGTAGCCTCATTTGCATATACTTTCCAGTAAATATGAGTCATGCTATAAAATTTTTATTAAGATTTAATATAAATACACAGAAAGGCACAAGACATGTAATAATGTGTTAAATCAATTACCATAAAGTAATTATATGTGTCACTATCTAAAATATTACCAGCATTGTAAAAGCCTCCATCCTGCTGATTTCCAATTACTACTGCTGTCATTCCAAAAGTAGTAATTCATAGCATCGGATGTTTGCTTGTTTTGTTATATAAATCGAATCTTCATTATGCATCTTGCATCTTTCCGTGTCTGGCTTCTTTTGTACCATTTTATTTCTGAGATAAAATCCAAGTTGCTGTTTGAATCTACAGTTCTTATATCTTATTGCTGAGTAGTATTGCATTGTATGAGATCACAATTATCAATTTATTCTATTGTTCATAACTATTTAAATTGTTTCCAAATTTTAGCTTTTAGAAATATGGTGCTATGAATATGCTTGTACATACTTTTTGCACATATGCATTTTGGCTATATATTTAGAAATAAAATTGATGGGTCATATTGTGTGCTTATCGTTTAAGCATAGAAAATACTGCTAAAGCTTTTCCTGAAGTGTTTATAAAAATTTATACATCCATTGGTGCTGCAAGAGAGTTCCCACTGCTCCACTTCCTGTTGTCATTTGGTATTGTCAGTCTTCAATTTTTGACATTCAGTATGCATTTAGAAGTAGCTAATCACTGTTTTAATGTGCATTTCCTTGATGACTAATGAAACTGGTTATTTTTTCACAAATTAATGACTTTTGGCTATAATCCTGTGTGAAACTGCTATTTGAGCCCCATGACAATTTTTTGATTGTTTGTCTTTGTTATTATTTGTGGGAGTAAATCAGTTATATGTATTACAAATATTTCCTTATATATGCATTGCCAACAAAATTCTTATTTTATTTCCTCAAATATTAAACATAATTACTTTAAAATGCATGTCTGAAAACTCTTATTATCTGAATCTTTTATAGGCGCATTTCTTTTGCCCAATGAGGTAGATAAGTCTGACTCTGGATTCTGAGGAAGTTCATCCCCACTAGACCTGCCTTGCAAGAAATGCAAAGGAAGCTCATAACAAAGGAAGCTCAAAATTAGACAGAAACTAATCAGTGACATAAAAATAAATTAATGTGTAGAACACACTAGTAGATGTAAATACACAGATCTAGATAGCTAAACACAGTAGTAGGATAATGTGTTAACCACTTAATTGGTATGAAGTTTAATGAAAAAATAGTATTAAAAATAACTATAGCTACTATAACTTATTAATATACAATGCAAAAAGAGGTGAATTGTGACATCAAAAATATAAAGGGGGTTAAAAGGGTGGAGGTTTTTTTAGGCAATTAAGTTTCAGATGGCTATCAGCTTAAAATTGACTATTATATCTATGGGCTGTTTTATGTAATCATCATGGTAACCACAAAACAAAGACCCTAGAGTAAATTCAAAAGATAAAGGAAGGGAAACAGACCTTTTCTTACCACCATGGTAAACTGCCAATTAACAAAGATAGGCAGAAATGGAGGAATAAAGAAACAATAGAAATAGAAAACAACCAGAAAGCAAATAAGAAAATAAAATTAGTAAGTTTGTATTAATTACTATAAATGTAAGTAGATTAAATTTAATAATCAAAAGGCATAGGCTGGCTGAACGGGTGAAAAAAAACAAGACCAAACTATATGCTGGCTACAGCAGATTCACTTCAGATATAAGGGCATACATAGGCTCAACGTGAACAGCTGGAAAAAGATGCACCATGCAAAAGAAAACCAAAAGACTGTAGTTATAATTACAGTAGACAAAATAAACTTTAAGCTAAAAACAGTAACAAGAGACAAAGAAGATTTTTATATAATGATAAAAGGGTCAATTCATCATTCAACATCAGATCACCAAAATGTATTCAGCAATACTGACATATGTGAAAGGGGAAATAGACAATACAATAAGAGCAGTGAACTTCAATACTGCTTTTTCAGAAATAGATCACTCAAACAGAAAATCAACGAGGAAATGTTGAACTTAAATAATAGTTTAGAGCAAATAGATCTAACAGACATTTATAGAACATTCCATCCAATAGCAGAATACACATTCTTCTCACGGGCACATAAAACATTTCCAGGATGCACAAAACAAGTCTTAGCAAATAAAAGAAGACAAATTATACCAAAATACCCTTTTCAACCACAATCGTATGAAATTAGCCATCAATTAAGAGGACAGCTGGTAAAACTACAATGTGCAAATTAAACAACATACTCCTGAACAAACAATTGGTCAAAGGAAAAAATCCTAAAGCAAAATTTAAAAAAAATATCTTGAACAACTGAAAATGGAAACAAAACATACACAAACCTATGGGATGCTACACAAGGCATTTTAAGAGAGAAGCAATAAATTCATATATTAAGAAAATAGAAAAATCTCAACCTAAGGAACCTTGAAGAGAAAATTAAGGGAACAGGGAAAAGAAAAACAAAGGAAGCTCAAAAGTAGCAGACAGAGGAAATAATAAAGATCACAGTGGAAATAAATGAGATAGCAAAAATAAAAAAATAAAAATCCAGCAAATTGAGAGTTGTTTAAAAAATATATCTCCCTTTATACTTTCCAAACAGTAAGTCATAATGATTCTATTGTCCAAATAATTCTGTAATTAGTGGATTTTAGTTCATTTCCTTTGGCATTCAAATGCTCTAGACAAAAAATTGTCATTATTTTGGTCAGATACAATAGCATTCTAATTAACGAGACTGCTTGTTTCTCTTAGTAAAAAGAAATTCACGTGAGTTTAAGAGATAACCATTATTTATCAGATTGAATCAGGTTTTTCAGATTTAACCAGTGTTCTTCCCAATATCTATATTCTGTTTGTTTACTGAACATATTGAGCAGCATTTCTACTACTTTTTCTGCCCGATATATGGCACGCTTCTGTTTCCCACACGCCATTTCATATGGGTAATTCTTAACTCATCTTTCAGGTCCCAGACAAAAGAAATAAATGTCCCTTCTTAAGAAAGACCTTTTCTGACACAGGCTCTTATAGAGGTTTCATTGTATTCTATCCTTTAATAAAGTTTATTAATATTCAAATAACTTGGGGATTTCCAGCACTCTCACGAGTCTATGTCAATCAAGTTAAGAATTTTCTCTGAAGAAGAATATAAGCCTTGAAATGTATAAAGCCCACCTGAGTTGAAGTGCTCCCTAAGTCCGTTCCTACCACATATGGCAGAAGGGAGAGATCTTTGCTAACTTTAAAGAAGCAAAATTCCTGGTGGACTCTGTTCTGAAAAGTTTTCAGGAGCTTAGATAGAAGCTATGGTGCCAGGAACCAATTACTAATTCATGAAGAGGATTTAATTCCAACCTACAACTAGTACAGTTAGGTATACTCCCTCAGAGATGCGCAAATAACTTAAGCTTGTGCTTCCTCAACTTCAATGTGCATCTGAATGGCCTGGAAGGCTTGCTAAATTGTCAAACCCTATTCTGCAGATTTGAGGTGGAGCCTGAGATCCTGCATTTATAAAAGCTCCCAGGTTAGGCAGCGCTGTTAGCTCCCATGTCACACGGACATTTGAGTAGCAAACTCCTAAATTACATTTCCTGGGGACAAAAAAAAAAAGCATTCTATAATTTGTTTTTGAGGGAATATAAATGAAAAGGAGTCACTTTTACATTAGGTAAGGCTGTATTTCTTAATCAAGGATATGTGAGAAAACCTGTATGCTACAATAATAATGTTTACAGACATCCTCCAAGTTTTTCCCAAGATGAATATAAAGATTTACTCATTTATGAACATGTGCACCTTGAATGTGCAAAACAAAGAGAAAGAGTACATAGAAATAAGAAGGAAGGGGCAAATGAAAGACATAGCAGGGATATAAGACAAGTAGAAAACCTGCCTGGAAAAGGGAATAAAACGGTGATTAGCCGCTGGGGAGTAAGGATTTAATGGCGTCTGAGTCATTATTAGTTTCTGACATGTACTAGAAAAAACACAGATGTGTTTTCATTGTTTTTTGTTTGTATTTTCAATTTAATTCAGCAACAGGGAGTCATTTTAGGGTATTGATTGTCCAAAGTAAAATATTACTGTAGGAGACATTAATTAGTTTTTAGTAAGCACAGAGATTAGAAAAAAGAGACACTAATGGTAGGAAAAAAATGCCAATTTTAACCTGAGAACAGAAACCACCTACATACTTCCATTTCCCCAACATAGTTTGGACTGAAACTATTTACCCCACCCCGCACCATAACAGCTAGCTATATTGATAATAACTTCATTATTTTATATTTTTTAGTGTAACTTCATATTCCAGGAGATTACTGTTCAGGAAAATAACTTAATTGCTTACTATATGAACTTCCTAAAGGATGTATCAACTCTTTCATAAAAAGCACCAGCAAATATTATGCCCTTTGTATTTATATCTCATAATCTTATTAAATATTTGTACTGATTTCAGAGAGGAAGGGAGAGGGAGAGATTAAAACATCAATGAGAATCATTGATCAGCTGCCTCCTGCACGCCCCCTACTGGGGATCCAGCCTGCAGCCCAGGCATGTGCCCTTGACCAAAATGGAATGCAGGACCCTTCAGTCCACAGGCGGAGGCTCTATTCACAGCCAAACAGGTTAAGGCTGTCTCAAAATCTTCACCTTGTTATGTCCACCAATGGCAAACAGTTATAACGTGAATCTTATTGACCTGAATCTGAATTAAAAGGCCAGTCTTTCAATTTGCATGCCATGGAAAAACAAGCATATATATTTTATAAAGTTTAATAGACACTAGGAGATGGACAGTTAAGTCTATAGGTGAGAAATTATCTAATAAAAAAACAGTCTTAAAACCAACTTTAAATTTCCAGCAAATTCTGACTTTGTGCTTTCCTCTCTGAGACACTCCAAAACGTTGTTGCATTATCAAGGTAAGAAATAAACTGAAAAATTTTGTGTTGGTGACATTTGGGGAACTGCCATTCAACAAGTCAAAATCATGTAATTGAATAAGGAGCAAATGAGTAAGAAAAGACTAATTGAAGAGCAGAAGGCAGGTTTTATACATATTTTACACCATCATCACTGGTACAGCTTGGAGCATAAGGAGCCCTCTAACAGACTAAGGGAAACCAAAACTTAATTAGGCTCTGTATTTTAAGAAATTAACTATGCACTCAAAACATTTTTTTCTGGAGTCTTTAGAATTTTATTAAAGGATAAAACTCCAATTCTTTTAAAATTATACTTTCAAAAAATATTTTATTGTGAGGAGTACTACAGGTGTTCCCCCTTTTTTTTCTCCTCCTTGCACCCTATTACCAGGTTCCCACCCCACCTTAGGCCTTCACCCAATTGTGTGGTGTGTTTTTTTTAAGCCTTTGAATTTTGTTAGAATTTTCCTGATGAGTTTTGGTAATTGTTTGCAGGTGGGTAACTGTCAAGGCCTTAAAGCAAAAGGACCAGAAATACTCAAGCATTGAACAAGTTGTGTTTCACACTCTAAGGGGAACCACAGGGTGTTTCAGTAGGTGTCTTAGAAAGCATTCGTTATGGATTGGGTTTGGGCGAGGTGACTGGGTGGAGGGCTTAAGGAAACAGGACTTAGCTCTGGATTGGATGCCGTCAAGAAGGAGGGATAATTCAACGTTTGAGTGCCTTAAATCTTATTTAGTAGAAGGAAGACTAGACTGAGGCTAACCGTGTAATTGAGCAGTCACTCATCTTAGCTCAGCTAGGGGAATGGTTGGTCCTTTGGGGGTCTTAGACAGTTGATACGTTGTCTATGTTATACATGATGACAAAGTGGTTTATTTTGGTCTACATTCGGCCTCCAACAACTTGTAAAAAATATTTCTGTTTTTCTGCTGGTTTCAACTGCAAGGGTTTCTGTTCCAGGTAGGGGTGTCTTGTTGGTTGTGACTATGCTGAAATCTCTCTACAGATTTCAGCATGTCAGTCTGCCCTACAATTTCAGTTCTCTGATGAGTCTAAGAAATATTTTTCATGTTAAGTTTGTTCTGCTTTTTCTTTTCCCTGGGATGTGACTTATAACTCCCATGCTCTTTAATGTTAGAACTGTTATCAGAAGTTCGTATTTTTAATATACATTGAGCTTGTTGAAACTGTTCCCTGGAGATTTAAACAAATGCATAAAAAAGAACTTCATGGAAAAAATAGACTATTCTCAAACTTGGGACCCAGAACCTTTGCAGTGCCTCTCTAATAAGAAGGCCTGCTTTTGGTTCCAGGACGCAGGCTGCATTGTAGAAATACCGATATAACTATGCAGAGATGTCATTATCTCCAAGCCATTATCCAGGTGTCCTCTGGCTCCTGCCTAGTGGATCATGATGAATTTTAACCTGTTCCTAGTATTCTCATTGACATTTAACTCATTAGTGTATAGGTATTTATTGCTCAAAATACATTATGGGCATTTCTAAAATAATGTGTCTTTATTATATGAGAATATCTCAATTAAGATGCAACATGTAAATGTATCTCTATATTCTCTATTGATCTCAAAACAAAAATAAATATGTAAAACAGAAATAATAATTTTTTCATCAAAAAATGGTATGGAATCTCTAACTTAAATTAATAACTTCCTTCATAGCCAATAGCATACTCTATAGATTAATCAATTTATTTAAAAATTATTATAAAACATTTTTATCAATAGATGCAGATAAATCATTTGAAAAACAAATCAACATTATTTTATGATAAAAACACTCAAAAAGTAGATATAGAAAGAATGTGCCTCAGCATAATAAAGGCCACGAAGGACAAGCCCTTACTTAACATCATATTCAAAGTTTAAAGGTTAAAAGCTTTCTTTATAAGATCAGGAACAAGAATTCTGACTTTTACCATTTCTGTTCAGTTTAGTACTGAAAGTCCTAGCCTATCAAATAGGCAAGAAAAGGAAAAGTAGCCAAATCAGAAACAAACAAGTGAAAAATAAATGTATGTCTGTTTGCAAATGACATGATCTTATATGTAGAAAACTCTACCAAAAATGGCTATAATATGTAAATTCAGTAAAGTTGCAAGGCTCAAAGTCAACATACAGAAAGCAGTTGCATTTCTGTTCACTAAAAACAAACAACCTGAATTAAAAAATATTCAGTGAAATCACTATGTTGAAAGCACCTTGCATGTTCTGTTGTGTGCAGTTCATTTTCTCTCCCAATAAATCACACCATCTATTAATTAGTATAAAAGGACACTTCCTGCTCTGGCCAGTTGCTCAGTGGTTAGTGTTGGCCCTTGGGCCAAAGGGTCAAGGGTTGGATCCTCAGTCAAGGGCACATACTTTATACTTTGGATGCAGGCTCAAAAATTCAATCCCCGGCCCTGGTTGGGATGCAGACAGGGCCATGTAAAGTAACTTTGCACTAGAGCTCAGGCTGGGTGTTATTAGGTGTACAGCCAGGATGTGAGTTTGTTTCTGTATGTATGTGATGATTAGATATTTTCTTCTAGTCTCTGACTCATTTTTTCCTGCAGCATGATAGCTCTCCTTAAACATGTAGTTTTTACTGCTTCTTTTCTTCATGCTGACAACTTTTTGCTTATCATCTGGGACTTTATTATTGGGTTTCTATTCATCTTCTAAGACTCAAAAGATATTACCTCCATATAAAAGCTTTTCTAATTTGGTGGAATATCTTCTGACACTAATCTATATTTTTTACTATTATTTTATTTTATAAGCTATGGTACAATAACTTCTTTATGCAGCTACATATTCAGCATGTGATAGTCCAAAGGTTGTATTTAGGCTAGGGTTATTTAATTCAGATTCCCCACCTGTAACAACCAAAATACATGACATTTACTAAACACTTATATTCAGGGATTATGCCACATTCATTGCAACTATTATATCATTTAATGTTCTAAAATCACTAATATAGTTAGTCTTATTATCTTAATTTCACAGACAAGGAAGCTGAGTCATAGAAGTATAATATTCCACCCAAAAATACACAATAAAGAAATGACCCCTGGTTTTTCAGTTCTGTAGTATCAGTTGCTCCAATATACTGTATATACAAGTCTTCCTATTGCAGTGTTAGTGAAAAAAAGTAAGAATTGAGAAACAAAGATGATCCAGAAGAATTCATTATAACAAAAGGAGATATGTGACAATCATTAAAAAGCATTTTAAGGACAATTTTAACACAAGGAATTGCCCATGATAGGGATGAATAAAAAAATAATTTTTAAAATAACATTAAAATAATCAATGATAATGTGCTTTTTTCTGCTCAGCATTTGCTAAATACTATTTTAAAACTAAATATCCTATACATATAGCTGCTACAAAATTAAGAGATTTACAAAGAGATAAGCATTTAAATGGCTACCTAACATTTTAGTAATTAAAAATATATAGATTTTACATAAACCTTCCAGTAATTGCTATCTTGATATTATATAAATCTTTGCTGGAAACAGAATTCTTAGATATGAATGTACCACTGTATGAGAAATTAAAATACTAACCTAAAAATATGGCAGAAGGTCTACTACATCTTCCAACCCTGAATAAAATAGTACATTGAAAATGTAAGCCTTATATTACAAAAAAATTAAAATTGGAAAGTTCTCAAATTATGAGCCCAAGATCAAGAACTGTTTCCCCAAATCAATGCAACTTCATTTTTGGAAATATAAAATAAAAAAAGCCTCCACAGGCAGTGTTTGAAGCTATTTTCAAAAATGTGTATTTCTGCAGGTTTGATTCTTTGAAGTTATGGTACTTCAAAACATGAAATAAAGAGTTGCACATATCTTGGTATCTTAATAGTAGCCTTGTTTAAAAAATACAATTTTATTGGTTGACTTAGGAGCTCTCTGCTAATTATGGTCCACTTCCTTTTTATTGCAAGTGCTAAAAATAAGGTATCAGTAGTTTTATTTGTCCAGAAATATAATAAAGATGACATTTTCTCTCATCTCAGGAAACCTCTCCACCAAGATAAAAGAGAATGAAACAATGTTATTATTGCATATGCATGAATCCTGATCCTGATGTGCATTGCAGTTAACCTGCTAAGAGATTTCAAAGATAGAAATCTCACCCTTTTCCTTAGCCAAGTAGATACAACTCATTACTTACATTAAAAACCCTCAAGAAAAGCCATAACAATCAAGTAAGAGGCCAACACTATTTGTCACACTTACCCTGAATTTACTTGGTAATTGGGAAGACCATTTATGTTTATCAATTGGTTTTAGACCAAGGAAAAATATACTTTCTATACATTTATGACAAGAGGTAGTTCTGTTAACTTGAAGAGAGGCACCCACTAAAGTTATGCTCCTCCCCTCCCACAAACAGGAAGGCAGGGCTCCCATCTATTTCCAAGAGATGGTTCCCAGGTCTCAAGGAAGGTATTACTAGGCCTGAACACTGGCAAGAGGTTTAATTAGCTTTTAAAATAATTCACCCATTTGAAAAAGGTAAGATTATTACCAATTGGAAGTTTTTCAAAGTAAATGCTCTAAGAAACAGTATGGGGGAAGTTTCCTTCCTTATTTGCAACAAGGAGAATTAAGCTTATTATTTATCCTTACTTATTTTTTTTTTTTACATTCCTACAAACCTGGAAAAGTTAGCAGCAGTACTAACATAACCAGATGAAAACAGATTCCACAGTTAATATCGAAGAATAACTAGCGTCTTCAAATCACCTGATTGCTGTCACCACTTAAGGAGTATATTAGAAAAGCACTCAGCTCTTCAGTTAAGTCTGCCTGTGCAAGGCACGGATTTTTCATGAGCAGTTGCTATTTTTCCCCCCGGAAATAATAAAATTTAAGTGTTTTAAAACTTTTGTTTGCAAAATGCTGTTTATATTATTTTGGTATTGACTGCAGTATAATGAACTAATTAAAACTATCCAAGTAAGTAAATTAACCATATCAAATGCCTAGAACACTATAAACCTGAGCAGGCTAGAAATGCAACATATAGCCAATAAAATTAATCTGCACACAGAAGAAAACAATATTCAATGAGCCTTAAATTAAGTAATCGTTTGAAAGGGTTTTTAATTTTTGTATGGCTTATATTGAATGGCTAATTTAGTTTAATTTACTATTTTAAGCCATGTTTATTTTCATACTTATGTGTCTCTACTTGATAAAATGTCTGTAGTATGACCACAGCAATAAACATCAAGTCCATGATTTCCCTTTATAATCTTAAAATTAGCAAATATGATATAATAAACCCAGCCACACAGTGTGCAATATTTCAGTTAGCAATAAAGATGTCCCTTCCTATTGATATTCAGTCACTATGAATAAGCCTGCACAAGCAATGCTTTCCTGAGGAAATTGGGAAAACAAAATCCAAAACATTAAACCAAATATTGCATTAATGGAGGGATAACAAGCATGACAGGTAAGCTAGGCAGGCATTCAGTAGAAGGACAGTGGAAAACACAGAATACAGATAGTTTCCAGAAGTGAATACAGCATGGCAAGGGGCTTCCAGTTTGCAATCCACATATAAGAAGCTTGGAAGTTACTGTTCTGTTCATACCAGTGAAAAGCTGACCTGACTGAGATGTCAACAACTCCTGTAGGATCCACAGGGGAGGTGGGGACACAGGGAAAGCCTGCGCCCCAGGAATGGAGAGAGACAGGTGACGACAGGGAGTCATGGCTTACCTTGCTGCAGCAGAGACTCCAGTGGAAACCTGTGTGGGACCGGTGCCCGGGTAGGAACAACTGAGCTGTCACTGGAGAAGTTCTGCACACTCAGTGTGGACAGTTCCGAGAGAGAAAAGCTTCAGGAGGCCCGCGTCATGGAGCTGCCGCCACAGTTCTGTGAGATTTACTGTCAGGAACACAACCAGGTTTCCACAATATATATTGGGGGGGGGGGGGGGGGGGGAGGGAGGGGGAATCGCCTCGTGCTTCTGGCAGGGGGAGGAGGGCAATATCTGTTCTTAACAAGGTCCGTCCTCAGGAGAAACTAGTTAACCAGACACTAGCCTGCTGGGGGATTACCATTGACCCCGGGGAGGAAAATACCCACTCTAGTCATCCTCTTCCATAGGAAGAAGAAAGGAAAAAACCAAACCAACAGCAACAACAAAAAAAACCCCAGAAACCCTCGTGAAGTTCAAGAACGCAGGCCAGGACTCACTAAAAATAAACTGTGACCGAATTATTAAACTGTAAGGACTCTTCCCCCCTCACATATCACCACTACAGTTAAAGGCCTATTATAGCAGTTCCCTTGCCCAGGACATTATTAACCAGGTATGCCTATCAAGAAAAAATTATGAAGACATACCAAAAAGCAAAAAAACACAATTTGAAGAGACAGAGCAACATCAGAACCACATCACCAGATCGGGCAGAAATGTTGAAATGATCAGACTGGGGATATAAAAGTACGATTAATATGCTAAGGGCTTTAATGGATAACTATGAACAATAAAAGCACAGCGATGGAAAATCTAAGAAAGAATCAGAAAGGGATGCTGGAGATAACACACACACACGTTGTCACAAAAGTGGAGATTGACTTTGATGCGCTGATTTGTAAACTGGGCACAGCTGAAGAAAGAATCCTGTCCTTGAGCGTAATTCCTTAGACACCTTCAAAACGAAGAAGCAGAGAAAACAAAGACTGAAAACACAGAACAGCACAGCCAAGGGCTGTGGGGCAACAACAAAGGGTATAACATATGCCTCTTGGAAACACCAGAAGGAGAATGTGAGGAAGAAGAACAAAATAAATATTTTAAGTAATCATGGCAGAATTTTCTAAATTAATGTTACACACCAAAGCACAAATTCAGAAAGCACAGAGAACATCCAGCAGGAAAAATTGCCAAAAAACATTAAAAAGAAAAAACTATACCTAGACGTAGAGTTCATTTTTAAATCACAGAAAAAAGAATTCTGAAAGAAGCTGGGGTGGGGAGCACCTTACCTACAGAGAAATAAAAATCAGAGTGAGATCCACCATATCCTCAGAAACTAGGCAAACAAGAGCATGGACTAAAATATTTAGTTTTGAGAGAACATAAAATGCTGACCTAGGATTCTGTACCCTGAAAAATTATCCTTCAAAAGACAGGGAGGAATAAAGACTTGCTCAACAAAAATTGAGGGGATTTGTTGCCAGTAGAACTGTGTTGCAAGAAATGTTAACTGAAGTTCTTAAGAAAAATGGCGTATGCCAGTGAAACAGGAATTTTAGGGGAATATAGGGAGGCTTAGGGAATTTTTAGAAGTGGGGTTCATGGGGAAACACAGGGCTACAGACTGGGAGAAGGTACATTTCCATAGCACAAGGAAGCCAGGTGCAATTACATTTCCACAAGACGAGGGAACTAGAAGTAGCCAAAAAGGTCTATATTTACAAAATAAAGAAGGAAGAAAGCCAGAAAGAAAAGAACAATGAGGGAGGAGGCCATCACACGTCCCATGTGGTGTTTGACCTTTGAGTTCAGGAGTTACTATAGTAACCAGTCTAAGGGAGTAGTGACCAATCAGAGGGGATATCAAGGCACTAGGATCTGCAGCCTTTATAAGCCATAGGGGAAAAGAACTCAGTGGGACCCTTTCCCCTCCCCCCCCCGCCCCCCCCCCCCGTCCCCACATGGGAGTCCATTCTGTGGGACTCTTTCCCTCTGCCCCTGTGGGAGTCTGTACTTGTTCTTCAATGAACTTCCACCTTTGCTATACCATCTTCTGTCTATGGATTCATTCTTCAATTCCAGCGGACAAAGAATCCAGGTTCCAGTCCAAAAATTCTGTTTCACCAGGAACTCCAATCTACATAAAGAAAATAAAAACAATGAAGAAGGAATGTGTAAAGTAAAATAAAAGCTTTGACGTTTTAATACTTAATTGATTTAAGAGATAACTATTTGTTCAAAATAAGAATACAAGAGTATATTAGAATATTACCTGTGAAGTATCATAGCGTTGTTGTATTTTTAAGTGGAGTTACATTAGTAGTAAATGCATATTGCAATTTCTAGGGAAATCACTAAAATTTTTTCAAAAGAGTGTAACAGATATGATAAGAAAGGAGAGACATTGGAATCATGTAAAATGTTTACTTAAAACCAGAAAAATGAAAGAGTAGAAGGCAAATTAGGAACAAAGAATAAGGAAAACAAATAGAAAACAGTAAAAGATATGCTACATATTAATCCAACTATTTCAATAATTACTTTGAATGTCAGTGGCCTAAATGCAACAATTAAAAGAGATTACTAGAATGTAAAAAAAAATAAAACAAAACACAAACATTTTATGTTGTCTACATTATCCATTTTAAATATAGACATATATATTGAAACTAAATTATAGAGAAAAACATACCATGCTAATAGTAATCAAAAGGAAGCAAGGGTAGCTATATAATTTCAGACATACTAAACTTCAAAGTAAGAAAGTTATCAGGGAGACAAAGGTCTATACATTATGATAAAGGGGTCAATTCTCCAAGAAGACATAACAATCCTTAACAACAGAGTATCAAACTACATGAGGCAAAAGCTGATAGATATGCAAAGAGAAAGAGATGACTCCCCTGTTCTAGTTGGAGTTCTCTATCAGAAATGGGCAATTTCTACAGGCAGAAAATCAGTAAGAATGAGAAGGCTAAAAGGCTAATTCCAATGTAAGCCTGATATTTGGGGGGCTAGCAATCTAAACCTGTGCCAGCAATCTAATATACATTATTGATAACCTATAATTAAGTCATTGCCCCTTTCTCCACAAGCTGGTCTTGAAAGACCTGTTACCTAGATGCTCACACTTTTACAGAGGCCATAAAACAGGACACAGCCCCCGGAGGGGGGTTATCAGCACTGGCGCAGGCCCGGGCCTTAGGTATAGTCTCAAGACCTCCAACACCCGGGGCTTTTTGCAAAGCTGGAGAAAGGTCTGGAAGTATAATCCATATTTGGGGGACAGAGACACCACAAGGGTATAAAGGAAAAGCTCCCACCATATTGCTTTGCCCAGATTTTGGAGGCAACTCCTCTGAGACCGCCCGCGTAATAAAGCTGTGTAACTCCATTTCTCTGAGCGTCACTTGGGTTTCTTCGGTCTTCTACAACAAGAACACAGTTCATCTCAACAACACCATCAATCACCTGGATATAACTGACAACTTTGTCTGCTTTCAGACCACAACAGAATCAAACTAGAAATCAGTAACAGGAATGTAACTGTAAAATCCCAAAATGCATGGATGTGAAGCAACACACTCCTAAAGAACATAAGGCTCAAGGAAGGAATCACAAGAGACACTTAGACAAAATTTTGAACTCAACAAAAATGAAAACAAAACTCATCAAAGTTTGTGGGGCATAGCAAAAATTCCTTTCTGAAATGCTATTTTGTGAAACATCAGAAATTATTTCAAATTGCCATGCAAAAGATACATTTGATTACTGAGTAATAATCACAAATATTTCAAGAAACCCTTTAGCATGCTTTATGGATAAGAGTACAAATTTAAGAATACTTTGTTTTTAGGAGTTAATTTTTATTCTTACTAAAATCACAGAGAAAAATAATTAGAAATTCAACTTTATTTTTGCTGAATAGACCATCTTCTTTAGAAGGAAATACAAAACCACACCTCTGACACTTTAAAGACTCTTCAGTACTTTTCCAAGCAGGATTATTATTATAGTGTCATCAAAAATTTGATTAATTGCACTCTGTAAACTCAAAATTCTCTTCCAAGTTCAATTGTTTTTGACATTATTTTTTCACCACCCCATTATATAAATAGGCTGCTAATGAAAAGCAATGAAACAGTTCATTCTCCCATATAGAAAAATGAACAAATGCTGTCAGAAGAATACATTCTCATTTTATGTCTGAATATGTGAAAAATGAACAATGAATCAGCTCATTTCACAGTTTATTAAAGAAAAAAAATAGAAACTGGTTATTTAAGGAGTGCAATAGCTCAGGTCTTACATACAGAGGTGTAGACCAGCATACCCAATGACTAACTATCCAAAAGGAGTTCCAGTAGCCATAGTATAGGTAAACAGATAAATTCAGAATGCTACAGGTAGTGGTGGCTAAAATTCTGAAAATTCATGAAAAATGGTGTCAGCTATGATGATCCAATGGGACTTTGAGAATTAACTTATCTTTCTTTTCTCACTAAAATTAAGCTCCATGAGAGCAAGATTGACTTTTGTTTTCTCTATTGTCCAGTGACCAGAACAGTGCCTGACACCGAATAGCCACCAGTAAACATCTACTGGAGGAATTCTTAAGTAAATGAAGGAACTTGTGAAATTAATCTCCAAGAAATAATAATAAAAAAAAAGTTGATGTACTATATTTGTGAAAAGTCAGGCTACATTCACACAGGTTAGCTATCCAAATAAAAGTGGAAGAGATAACCAGAAACAATCCAGGATTCACATAATTTATAGAAGTTCACATGAGCAGGCAGAGCAGGCCATTCTTAAATTCCGAGAAACAAAGACAGCAATGAAATGGGATTTTTGGACTGGAATGCACAGTGTTCCCCTGGGCAGGATGGCCATTCCCTTGGCGCTTGTTTGGTGGAGTCGATGAATGAAAACCACAGATGGAAGGTGGTATAGCCAAGGTGGAAATCTATTGAAAAACAAGTACAGACTTCCAGGTGGGGAAGGGGGAAGAATCTCCCAGCACAGACTCCTATGTGGGGAGGGGGAAAGAGTCCCACCAGGTCCCTGTTTCCATGGTTTATAAAGGCTGCAGATCTTTGTGCCTTGATATCCCCTCTCATTGGTCACTATCTCTTCTGATTTGGTCACTATAGCAACTCCAGAGCTCAAAGGTCAAACCTCACTTGGGACACTTGAGGCTCTCCTCCCCTCCTTCCTTATTGTTTCCCTATTCCTTCCTGGGCTTTCTTCCTCCTTCTCTTTATTCTGTGAATGTGTATCCTTTGCTGCTCCCCGGTCTTACAGAAATATAACTTCTGCCTCTCCCAACTTCTTTTTCTTTTGTAGCTCTGTAGCCTTATGCTTTTTCCATAGACCCCCTAATTTCTAAAATTTCCTAAACCTGCCTTTTCACCCCTAAAAATTCCTTTCAGTAACCATATGCTACTGCTATTTCTAGAATACAAGGAGAAAATCAGGACAGTAATTATCACAGTGCTGGGTGTATAGTGAAGATTCATCAACATATGGGTATTTTTATGTGAGTTACTGCGATACCCCTCTGCTTTTTTCGATTGCTATACCATGTGAGACTGCAGTTAGACCGTGAGAAGTAATGACTAGATTTGTAAGGTAAACTTGGAAAATCAATTGTGTATCCACATACAAGCAACAGAAAAAAAAATATAATGTCACTTAAAGTAGCATTAAAAACATAATGATGTACAAGAATTCTACCACATACAACTACAACAAATTTAATGTTTATCTCAAGGACCATCAAATATGTCATTTCATAATTAGGCAATAGATTCCCACACTAAAACAAAAATTTTGTTATTAAAAAAATAAACTATAATTTGAAATGTTAATGCTCCACATTAACCAAATGTTGTTTATTAGCATTCTCTCAACTCATGCACAATAAAATACATAAGCTAAGTATCAGTGTGATGTGACACTGCCTCCGCACCCCCTTTCCCCCATCCTCCTGTCTAGATCTTGTTTCCTGTATTGGTGAACCGAACAGCTTCTTCCTCAACCATAATTAGTGCTTAGTCCACTTTTATACATTGGTCACTAACCTTGCCATACCCTCGTATGCTCCAAGGTAATCCCCTTAAGATATCACCATTCAGCCTAGATCCCTCTAAGCTACAAAACTGTGTTGCCTTAGGTTCTCCTCAGCTTACATAGCTTTACATGAAGAACTATACTTCTCTAATCCTTTCTGTCCATTCTCCTTCAAACCTGCCCTGTAGGTCAACTTGAGTGACAGCTATCATTATATGCACACAAGCTCTCCTTTCCCTACCTCCTCATTTTCCTTAAAGTAAGAATACTTCTTTGGTTAACCCCTTGTATCTCAGGCAATTTAGTTCCTGACAGCCCTTCCTCAGAAACATTCAAGGTCTGTGAACAAGCTGAAATCCCCTCACCTCATGTTGATCCCATAAAAATAGTACAAGTTGTCCTTTAATAAGCCTGACTTCTAGTCCACTTTAAAAAATATGTAGTTGTAATTCAGTAATATATATTTATCTTTTTTCAGTTTTAAATGTAAATAGTAACTTTTGAGAAATAATTTTCTGATATCATTATAGTAGATGATATGCAAAAGAATATTTTATACCTGTTCAACTGAATGAGATATTAAAAAGTTGGACTCACCTGGCCAGTGGCTCAGTGGTTGAGCATTGACCTATGAACCAGGAGGTCACAGTTCAACTCCCAGGCAGGGTATATGCCTGGGTTACAGAGTAGATCCCCACTGGGGGGCAGGGAGGAGTATAGGAGGGAGCAGATCAATGATTTCTCTCATCATTGATGTTTCTCTCTCTCTCTTCCTCTCCCTTCTTCTCTGAAATAAAAAAAAAAAATGTAAAGAAAGGAAAAAAAAGTTGAACTCATTTAATAATTCAGAAGTTCCACTTCTTGTGAGAGCAAAAGGGAGTTATGAACAAGAGCTTATTTGCAAATGTAATTAAATTTTATTTGACGAAGTAAAAAAACAAAAAAAAAATTATTTATAAACCAAAAACTTTTATATTAAAACCTTAGGGACATAATAAATATTGTACTACACAATGCCTTCTTAATATTAATTTCATTGTTTCTATGGTGCCATACTTGAAAAAGCAAAATTAATTGTTACATGATGTGTAATTAAATTTTATTATTTATTTGGATATATTAGATTGTATATTAACACAGTTGACTAATTGATTGATAGCATTTAAGAAGATGCCATTATCATTTTTAAAATCACTACAATTTGTGATCAACAAAACTATACTTTAAGGATTCCAACATTTTGACAGTTGCTATAAAACCACAACTTAAAATAATAAATTGTCCAATAGGTATGTGTGTTTCTGTGGATAGATGTGAACATATAATCTCAAAAAAGTAAACTATCTTTGAAAGGAGGGAGGTTACATACACACAAAAAAGGGTAACAATGGAATGGTGATTTTTAAAAATAATTTTCACAGAAAAGAAGCATCTTATTTTTGAAAGAATGTATTATTTCTTGATAATGCTAGTTTCTGCTGTAAAGATTGAAAATAATGGTAATTTGAATTCAATTCCATAAGTATGCACTGAACTTAGGTTAAACAACTGAAGTATGAGTTTAATGCTGAATTTCTCAAATTTGACACTATTAATATTTTGGGCCCTATAATCTGTTTGTGGGTCTGTTTCTTGAATTGTAGGATGTTTAGCTGTATCCCTAGCCTCTACCCACAGCATGATGCTAGTTCTCTCTACCCTGAGAGCCAGAAAAGTCTCCACATATTGTCAAATGTTCCTGGAGAGAAATAATCCCCCACCAAAAACTACTGATTTTATTAAGTCACTCTTTTAATCTGTAATCACAAATGGCAAATAACAGGATTACTTAAGGAAATAGGAAATCTACTTCAGGAAATCAATTTTAGAAAACAAAACAAAACAAAACCCTTATGAGGCTTCTTTTTAACTACAACTCCCAGAACACAACTCTGACACACACACACAACACACACACACACACACACACACACACACACACTTAAGAATCACTGTCACAGTGAGCAACCAAATATCATATGAAGTGTCATGTATTTTGCTATGGAGACAAATGGAGATCTACTACTCTAGTGTTACATTAATTAATTAATTAATTAATTAATTAATTAATTAATCATAAAGTACTATATGCAATATAAAAACAATATGATTTTGAATATTTTTACTAAATAAACAATGGAAAAGCTCCATAGGTATACTAAGATTTAATTTGGGCTTTAAAAGATGGGTAGGATTTTAATATTAGTGAACATAAAAGGGCACTCTGACTATAGGAAAATCATAAGTATGACTTCTGATATGTGACAGTATGAAGTGGTCATAGAGGACCACTAAGAAAATTAGTAAGTTCAGAACATCTACACTAATAAAAGAGTAACATGCTAATTGACCGTACCTTCGTGACGCTCACCAACCAATCAGGAGTGAGTATGCAAATTAACCCAACAAAGATGGTGGGTTAACTTGCATACACAGGCCCGAGTGGAGTGGCCAGGGAAGGGCGGGACGCAGGCGTTCCATACCACCCTGGCTGCTCCAGGCCTCTGGGCAGCATGGAAGGCGGAAAGGTGGCTCTGGCCAGAGCAAAGGTGTGCAGGCAGGCAGCCAGGGGAAGGAAGGCCCATTCTTGCACAAATCTTTGTGCATCAGGCCACTAGTAAGATATAAGATGGAACAGCAGAGGGGATGAAGTTGAAAATACCAGGATCTGAAGGGCCTAAATATCAAGTTATAGAATTAGAACTTCATTCAGTAACAATTTGGTAACCAAAGTGTCAGTTAGTGACAATTTTGTAATCAGAGTTTTATAAAATTATAGCACAACCAGATTTATCAAGGGGTGGTGGGGGAAGTTCAGGCCAATATTACAAAATTGTGGAATTCAAAATTGAGGTGTATTAGTATTGGGGAAAGCTAGAAAAATTAAAGAGATTATTGCAATTGTACAGAAGAAAAATAAAATGAACAATAGTCAACATAGAAAAATGGAGAGCAGTGAATTATTCAGGAGGCATTTCAGATGTAGAAACAACTGGATTTTGTGATAAATGACAAAGAAAAACTTAGTTTGGGTAACTTGAGAGATTGATGGATGGTGATGCCAATATTTAAAACTGGAAACAGCACTGAGGTAGAAAACTCAAAAGTGGAAACAATGTGTTTTGAAAATGCGGAAGCTTAATATCTTGGACAGCTCTTTTTATTGTGCAACAAATAGTGGGGAGATTTTGGAGTTCTGGAGATTGATGAGGCTTAAGTTGTTGATAAGGTTGTTATCCACATGCAAGGCAGGAAATTGGATGCAGATTAGATGAAATATAAGGTAGTGTGAGAACTACAATGGCTAAGGAACAAATTCTTCATAACAGATACATATCTTTACAGGATGCATGATGTCAGCCTCTACAATTTTACATATAGGCTGAATTGATAAACAAGTAAATAAAAAGTGTATATGAAATAAAATGGATGAAGAAAGTGCTTAATCAAACTTCATTGCATATTGTGGATTTCTGGAAGTTCAAACACAAGTTAGTTTCCAAAATTATTGAGTTGTATACATTCAATATTTACAGCTTTTTTAACATGCCAATCATAATTCAATAAAATGGTACAATTAAAATAAAATAGAATGAAATGAAAAAATACAATTGTGGACAATTGATGCAGTACTTGTTGATCAGTTACAGGCTGTAATGTAAGTTTAAGCAAATGAATTAAATGTACTCTATGGAGAAGCTGTATTGATTCAAAATAGTAAATATATCTTGGGGGAATAAGAAGAGTGTGCAAATATTTGGTCTAAGAGAAGGTGCATGTAATAACTATACTTTATTGAGATTCTAATATTTGCCAAGCATTGTACAAAAATCTTCTTTTGTATAGAAACACACATGTAGGTATAAATGAATGCGTGTTTATGTAATCTATATATACTATATATATATCTTCAAAAATATGTGTTTTCTCATTTTATATATGATGTCTTAAGGATCAATTTGATCTTGAATAAAAATGTGTAAAAGTATGAAAACCAAGCTTTTTACATTCTATAGCTTCTGCTTACAAATCTTAGAATGCCAAATTACTCAAACTAGAAAGGAATGCATTATTTTCTTTGATAACGAATTGCTTATTCACTCAATAAAATTTACATTGGAAAGAAAAAGACACACATATTTAAGAGAGTATTGTCCCCCCGCTATAGAAAGAGGAAATATCAAATAAATTCACCTGTAATTAATTTACCTATAAATAATTCAACCCTCAGAAAATGTAACCTGAGCTTCTCCGACAATGCCAAGTCCCTGTGCAAGGTGATTTTGACCATAATATGAATCAGACAAGGTGTCTGCTGTCAAAATGTTTGCAATATAACACAATGGAAGAAAAGTACATGCCTGACTATAATACATGTTATACTCTAATAAATTCTAACATATTTAAAATCACCACAGTTATTCAGAAAAATAAGAACAATAGTGGGGAAAACTATATTCCCTGTATCATTCAGACTTTTGGGGAAAAGACCTGGTGTACACAAATTAATTTGAAAGGAATTTATTAATGGCTCTATTTCACAAAGTAGGAGGAAAATCAAAGAGAGAGTGCAGGTCATGGGGATGGTATAAATGGTACATCGTTGGCCCTCTTATGACTGAAGGGGAGAGAGAAAGGATCATTTCCCAGACCAAAAAAAAAAAAAAAAGAGTACAATGGTAGAAGCTCTGGGCTTATATGGTAAAAGAGCCACCCTTAAGGATACTCCTGTAGAGAAAATGAGTCAAGGGAATAAATAGACAATTTCAGTTTCTCTTATTTTGATATTTTGTAAGTGCTCATCATTAGTCAAACTCAACAAGAACCTAGTGGGCAAGACTGCCCAGTGAGGTGGCTAGCTAACCCAAGCTCTCCATAAGGAGGGAAGAGTAGGGAATGAACCTGAAGTGGCAAGAAATAATATCCCACACACTCCCATATCAACAAATAATCATACTATATTGGGCCTGGGGATTTTTCTCCTTAAAGCAGAAACAAAACCACTTTGTTACAAAAAATAGAGAGTATTTCCAGGAAAAAAAAAGATAAAATATTAAGTACAACAAAAATCAATAAATGTTTTCTATAGAAGACATTTTTAAAGTAAATTTTAAGATCAAGATGGAATGGGGTGAGTGCGTCTTACAAAATAATGTTAATCTTCTGAATAAACAGATAAATATGTGACAAATTATTAAATGTATATGGAAATTTATACTAAAGCTGTGTTTCTATTAAAAATAATAGCTGTGACCTTGACAATGAATAAGTACATATTAGTTTCCATGACATAGCAATATCTCGCAGAATAGGACATTAATTGTCTCAGCTATTACAGCAGATGTCAATATTTTCTTCCTAAAGAGAAAAATATTTGTTCAGACACATTTTCATTAGATATAAAGCTCTGTGAGCAGAATCCATGTTAATGAAGTGAATGCAAAGTCAAATGGGAATAAAGGGCAATGAAGTTTGCAGATTAAATCTATGTTTTATTTGTTTGTTTGTTTCAGCAATTTTCTAGAATTACGGAGAGTAGGGAAGTGCATCGTTTGTCTCTCATTTCT
Organism: Corynorhinus townsendii; assembly: GCA_026230045.1. Taxonomy (NCBI): domain Eukaryota; kingdom Metazoa; phylum Chordata; class Mammalia; order Chiroptera; family Vespertilionidae; genus Corynorhinus; species Corynorhinus townsendii. The sequence goes on from JAPDVU010000010.1 coordinate 36,704,566, forward strand.
CCCCCCACCTACAGCTCCAGGGACATCAATTAGCCGCAGTAGTCCCATGAAAACAAACTGCCAATTAACACCAGGAGAGTTTCCTCTAAGCCTCTGTGGAGCATTGCCCAGGGAGCCAGCTGGTTTCTGATAAATCTTGCCAGCATTTATTTGAACACACTCAGAGCAATAACAGCGTTGAAAAAAAAAAAAACAACTATGGAATTTATAACTATTTATTTTAAAGGTTTTTATTTAAAATTTTAAAAATATTTAGATAAATTGATTTGTTAATTGAACTGTTCTATATTTTTGTAATTGTGTATACTAAATGCATTACACCTTGATTATGAATAAAATATATCTATATTAAGCCAATATTCAAAACACTGTATGAAACCAGTTTCCTACAATCTTCTAAATCCCAATAAGCCACTTTTCAAGGAGAGAGGACAACTTAATTTGACATTGCAGTACAGTAATTTCTGTGTCAAAAGACAACAAATTATTTCACTTTCCTATTTTTTCAGAAAAAATCATAATTAATGGATTATTTCATCATTAAAATATTTCACACTATCTAATTAAATGTATAAGTAAATTCAATGTATGTTTTGTCAATGCAATAAATGTGACTATAGATATAGCCTTAGACAATAACATTATATTCCTAAGCTATTGTAAATAACTATTCACATTACCCTACAGAGCCTCACATAATGTATTTAGTTTAACGACATAATTTATTTAAAATCTCAAATGATATTTATTGACAATAATGTGTATAATAATAATGTATAAAGCTAACATCCTTAAATTAAGAATTGTTTCTGTCAATTCTCCTGGCATGATATTCAATGTGTTAATTTATGGAGGAAAGATGAGTTCTCAAGTTAAATTTCTTTAGCTGATTTAATTTGTTCCAGGACTTATATTATGATAAATATATTTAGTCTCTAGTCATAAAGTGTTATTATATTGCTTGTGTTGTTTATATGCTTTTGGTTATGGCACAGATTACCCATACTGCAAGGAAAATATTAATTTCAATTTTAATTTTGTACCTGTGGAGGATCATTCTGTCTAATAAAGAGGGAATATGCAAATTGACCATCACATCATCACAAAGATGGTGGCGCCCATAGCCACAAGATGGCAACACCCAGTCCCCTCAGCTCCACCAGAGTCCCCCAGTCCTTTCAGCCCCACTGGGGAGGGGGGGACACGCCCTCAGCCCTCCAGTGCAGGCAAGCCTCGGATGGCGGCTGCCCAGCCACCCAGGGTCACCCAAGGCTCAGGTAACCAGGGCCAGCTGAGGCTTGTGCTGCAGGCAGTGGCAGCAGCAGAGGTGTGATGGAGGCATCGCCTTCCCCTGACCGCCAGGTCACCTCCCGTCCCTGAAGGCTCCCGGACTGTGTGAGGGGGCGGGGCTGAGGGACCCCCTCTCCAGTGCATGAATTTTCATGCACCAGGCCGCTAGTAAATAATACATTGTAATGTTTGTACCTTTCTTGATATATATTTTTTTCCTTTTTTATTGTTCCTTTATTTGACCATCTCCACTGTAACACAGGTAAAATAAGAAATGTTTGATTCATCCCTATAACCCTGGTTCTGAGAAATATGTGGGTAGCATTGTATGGACTCAATAATGTTTGTTACATGAAAGAATGCCATTATTTATTGATTGCTTTAAAGCATACTAAGTCATATATAGAATATATTCTCTTTTTTAATGGAGTCTCTTTACTAACACTTAATGAATGTCCTATTGACTATCAAAGCCCAAGGTAAATATAATTTTATTTTAAAAAGCTATCGCTAATCCTTTTAAAACTCTTCCAGGACACCTGAAATTAAACATCTTGCCTTTTCCTCTACCTCTAGAGATCTTTACTAACATGTTTCATATGATAATCATCTATGATACTGTTATCATAAATATATACATAGTATATTTCTAGAGGCCCAGAGCACGAATCCATGCACCGGTGGGGTCCCTTGGCCTGGCCTGTACCCTCTTGCAATCCAGGACCTCTAGAAAGATGTCAGACGGCTGGTTTTGGCCTGATCCCCACAGGCCAGGCCAAGGGACCCCACTGGTGCATGAATCTGTGCACTGGTCCTCTAGTATGCATATAAGATCTTTGCTTAATGTCTTCCTGCCTTCCCCCCACTTCCCTCAGAGATTCATCAGTCTGCTTCATGTTTCCATGCCTGTGTGTTGAGCGTCTGTCCCCTGGTGGTCAGTGCGCGTCATAGCTACTGGTTGAACAGTTGAATGGTTGAATGGTCACTTAGGCTTTATTTGCTAGTATATAGATATCTGTCCTATTGGGGTCCAAATTTTTAAAGATAAAGTCTAGGCAATTTTCTTTTTTGCTTTTAAAACTTTTACCAATATAAGGCTTAACATAGCAAGCATTCCAATAATTACTCAAAGTGTATCTATTTTTACTCATCTAAACACTCATTCATTTAAGTCTTATTGTTGACCATTTGCCAGCCACTAAATAGTGATGTAGGGTTACATAAAAAAGAATAGTATATCTTCAAGTTTTGGCAATGAAATTTGATTGTTCTCATCACAACAACAATATGAGCATTAACATTCATGGAGTTTCCATCTCTTTTTAACCTTGGCAGTTAAGCTATGAAAAAAGGTGCCTTTTCTGTTCTTTCTAAATATCATGTATTGGACTTCTACTTTCATTAGTTTGGCAACCCTTTTAAAAAACAAAACATCATTCCCTACCATATCAACTTGTCTCACCTTCCTTGTTACAGTGGGGGGATATAGGTTAGCTAATAAAAATTATTTTTAGAGATTAGAATGGATGCGGAGGAGGAAACCTCCTCTTTTTTATTCAAGGAATAAGTGCTGGTGGCAAGGGTTACAAAACCCTGAACCACCAGAGACACTTCCACTTACACATGGAGAAAGCATGCCTGAGAACAGAGAAAGAGTAACAAAGCAGAGAAGGCAGATGGCCAGTAAAAGTATAAATAGTACTTGTTAAAAGAAGAGAAATGAAGCTAATTCATAACTACAGAAAATGGATGTTCGTAAAGGTTCTGTATATTTTTAGTGTGCCGCACTGTGTAATTGCGTTGTAAACCCATGGCCTTGCACGGCTTGTTCAAACAACTTGATTGCTGTTTCTAGACTTCTATGGCAGTTTTCAATATTCTTCCAAAGGGTATTCAACTGTTTGCATTGCCTTTTACATCAAATATAAACTTGCCTGCTTATTTTCAAAACATTCCTATCAGCTTTTTGGCACCTGTTGTTAATTTTTACTCTATAAACGCAATGACAGTAAATACTTCCTTGCTATTCTCCCTCTTCCCTGGCCCCCATTATAGCAGTACATACTTGACAGAATGCTCAATCAGTGCTTGTTGAATGATTGGCATAAATAATTACTTACATCAAAATTTGGGGGGGTATTAATTTTATTCAATTAATGAACTGAAAAAAACTTAAGGGTACCAAAAAGATAGTCTTTGTGAACAAAACACCCTGTCTACATGGTATATCTCCTTGGCCCACTATGATGACTGCATCACAGATATTTAGATTTTAAATTGTAAGTGGTAAGTAATTGACATTGGTTTTATGAATAGTGTTATAACATTTATTTGGAGACATGTCATTATGCTTTATAGCAGTTAGTGTATAAAATATTTTTACTCTCTTCAGTATAGCTTGTGTGATAGAAACAGTTGCCTACTTAGTACTCTGACCTCTCTGTTCCTTACAGAACCTAAAGTTTTCATGTCTACAGCTCTCCCCCTTGCAGCCTGCATTACAGGTGAAACTGAAAACCCAATCACGCTCAAATCAAGCCTAAGCTTAATCCCATTTATCTTGTCAGGAATCATTTCAGAAATAGCCACATTCCATCCTGGCCAATGAAATGGGGAAAATTTGATGGGAAGCTCTCGATTCTATCAAATTCTCCATGAAGTCATTGTCTTACATCTGTGTCTGGATGTGAAAAGACTTTGATTTGCTAAAGCCACCTTACTACCAGCATGTGGATGAAGCCAACAGAGAGGATGGATCAGGAGAGGACAACACAAAACACAATCCAGGCCTTTGATGCAGTTCTGTGCATAGGTACATCAATGCCCTATAATAATTTTCCATCTGAAATATTATAGTATGCTTCATACACACCTTTATAGAATCTATATTCACAAAGTGACAGAATAAACCATATTCATTTCCTCTGACTTAAAGTGAAGGTGAAAGGAAAATAAACATAAGCTAGAATGCAAAAACGTCTAACTCATGATGCCTTCCCATAAGAAAATGACTTGTTTTATGTAAGTAGCTCCCTAATCACTCTCTTCTCAACGAAACCATGTTTTGATGATTTGCAGGGGCATCAGGGACTCATAACATTCCTGCTGACTAGAGCCATGTAAACATAACTGTCAGTAACAACTGCTCCTTCTGTTTTATTTGGTAAAATAATATTTCCACAAAATATGGTAGCTTTGGGAAATCTTTTCATTCTCTAAGTATCCAGATTGAGTTTATATTTATGATTCCTCCAGTACATGAATTATTGGCTTTTTAAAAAAATGTTTTGATTTAAAAGATTAAGAACTTTTTAAAAGATTGCATATATTGAATAATAAAACACAAGAAAGTAGATGATAGGTGCCTTAATTTTTCTTCAGAGATTCATAAAATCTTTCCTAAACTCTTCATCATATGATTCACAAGATGTAATACCATTATGGTACAGGAATGAATGATACAATTTTGTTATAGAAATGTGAATGAGAATATTTGCTAAATGTTATGGGTTCTCAGATATATTTAGAAGTATAGACATATGACATGTAAAACATAATGAAAATATATATTAAAGCTGTTAACCAAAGATTACAGACCAAATCTGGTATGCTAGGCAAACAGAACTTTAACTCTTTCTTCTATATAATGTAGGTTTGCTTTAATCTTTTCTAAGAAGAACTTTCTAATACAGAAAAGAATTAAGCTGTCTCTAAATAGATTTTAGAATTCCATATCATTTTAAAATATTTTCATCATTTTGATTTCTTTATAAAGTGTATCTGTAATAGGTCATTATATCTTAGAGTGTCTGGGTGCACAACTCTTGTGACTAGTTTAGCAGTAACAGCAAGTTAAAGTAATCAAATCTCTTGATTTTTAAAATTAGAAATGGCTTTAAGCAAAGCTTTTTCTAAAAGAAGCATGGACTTGTATATATGCATTTCCACTAGTGTATTTTTACAATTAATAATTTCATCAATAAATAACTAGGTATATCAAATCTACTTAAAGGGACATGCTGGCTATTTCTGTGTTACAGTTTTTACATATGGCTTCCTTAAAAGTAAATACCTAGTCTCTCTTTGAATCTGTTATGAGAATGACTGCTGTCACTTTAATAAAGTGACAGTAAATTTATGTAATTCTTTTGAGTATATATATTAAAAAAAGTGTTATCTGCTTAAATATTAACAGAGAACATTCATTTATTGTGAAAAATTTTTCCTTTGCAGTTAGTATCTTTACCATCAATTAGCACTCCATGGTGTTATAGCTAATTGACAGCCTTATAATCCACCATCTTATGAAACATTTGGTCTAAAAAAACTTTTTGTTCTATGGAAGTTCAGAGAGTTAAATATATGATTTATGTTTTTTAATGTGGAATGATTTCCAAAAGTCTGTCTCAGGGCAATAATGAATTCAGTGTGAGAAAGTACAGTTTACTATGTTTTTCTACTTAAATATCTATTATGCTATATACAACTAACTACATGTTTAATTATTTTCTTTCTGTTTAGTGTTCCTAGTAATTTGTGATGTGTTCCCTAAAAATAATAAGGAATAATTCAATAAGTAATATTATTAAACTGTCAAAATCTAATGGATCAGAAAATACTATTTGATGTCTTAAAATTCCAATTAAACATTTCGACTCAAGTAAAAATGAATGATTGTGGTGATCCAAAATGCATTCTTACATTTGTGCTCACGAAATTGAATGGTTGTTGGCAATAATATTTGCTTTCTAATACTGCTAGTTTACTTATTAATTAAGGTATTCTATTGAACAATTTAAAGGATTCTTAAAGTGCCTGAAGATGACTTATCCATGATTAATAAAATTAATTTAATTAGTGAATAACAATACATAACTAACAACATTATTGACATCATTAGGAAATCCAAACATGCAACATTACTGGAAAAGCTTTCTTTTGAGATATTTCACTTTATTATTAAGGCTGAGTATTGAAATCCTCATCATTTGGTAGGACTGGCTGAGATAGCATGTTCATGAACACAGCATTATTTTCAAGCCACTTGCCTGTTTCAGTTGACAACTATTGCAGAACAAACCACCAGAAACCTCAGTAGTTTAAAACAATAATAACTTAATATTTGTTGTTCAATATCGTTGTCGGGCCTTCAGCTCCATGTTTTCTCATTTGGGGCTGCATGTGAATGGGGGAGAGGGGAGATGGGCTCTCAGCTTTCTTCCACACATCCTTTCTCTTCGTGTGGTGTCTCACGCTCCAGGGATTCTCCACACAAACTCTAAACGGCAGGATAATCTACGCTTCCACAATAGTCTGGCTGGATACCAGATTCACAATCCAAATCCTGCGATAGTGCATGTCTTAGTCAGTTCGGACTGACATCACAAAATACCAGACTTAAAAAACAGATTTATTTCTCACAGGTCTGGAGGCTAAAGCCCAAAAGCAAGGTTCTAGCCAACTCAGTTTTTGGTGCGAATTATTTTCCTGGTTTCTAGAAGGCCACATTCTCTCTATACCATCACATGGCCAGAGAGCGAGATGTCTGATGAGTGTTTTTACAAGGATACTAATCCTATTAGATCAACACCCCTCCCTTAAGTCCTAATATAACTTTAAACACTTCCTTTAAAGATCCTATTTCCAAACAGAGTCACATTGGGGTTAGGTATTTAACGTATGAATTTGAGGGGGGACATAAACGTTCTGTCCAAAACAATGCATGTAAGCCTCTGTTTATGTTACATTGCCAGGTCCTCAACTGGCCATATTTAGAAGCCATGAAGCTAAGATCTGGTCAGGTCCTCAACAGGGTATGAATAAAGGAGAAAGAATTCATTGGGGATCATCAATGTAACATACTAGCACTAAGCGAATAAAAATGACAACTATGCTTTCTTAGCCCAGTTTACTATTGCTTTTTCAGAAAGATTTATCTTGTCACCTCCATGTGAAAGCTTCCGTTAATCAATGCTGTTCAAGATATCTCTTCTTTGTCCCCATATCTCTTGGTCAGTCCAGTCAGACTTGCACAAAACTTGGTCAATGGAGTCTCTGCAATGAATAAAGAACTCCAAAAACAACATGTTTGCCACAATATCTTATTTGTCTCAAACAAGAACACTTGGAGAACAAATGGCTAATGCTTCTCCTCACTAACCAAAGAATGCAGGAGAGGAGGGGTAGTCTTAACTCTTCCAGGGGTCCTCAAACTACGGCCCGCGGGCCACATGCGGCCCGCTGAGGACATTTATCTGGCCCGCCGGGTGCCGCTGCCTGTCCTGCTTAGCAGCCGACTCGTCCCGGGCCCGCAGTGCGCATAGGAATTTGTTCATAGTTGTTTTTTTTAAACTATAGTCCAGCCCTCCAAAGGTCTGAGGGACAGTGAACTGGCCCCCTGTTTAAAAAGTCTGAGGACCCCTGCGTCTAACCAGAGAATACATAGCTTAAATCACCTTAAAACTGCTAGGGCAGGAGGGGAGGAGGGGGAAGGAAAGAAGAGAGAGATTTATCTCAAAGAAGTCAGCTGTTTTGGGAAAGGAGGAGAGAAAAGAGTTTTCATCTCACTGTTTAAACAGAGAAGGCGACAGTCTCCGGAGCTGTCAAGATAAAATTGCCAAATGCTTCTCATAAATTCTGGGAAAGCCATCTAAAATAATAAAAGCGTAATACGCTAATTAGACCAGACGGCCAAATGACTTTCCGACGAAGCTGGGGCTGTGAGGGCCGAGCCCCTTGCGTGGATTTCGTGCATGGGGCCTCTGGAAACAAAATGGAAAACTCGGGAGTTAATCTGCAGCAAGATATCTGGCAGAGTGATTTGAAACCTGTAGACAGAAGGGTACAAAACCCCTTGTACCCCTACCAGGTTCACTTCTCAGACTAGCGGGAAGTCCATCTGTGCTTTCCTAAGACAGATGTACTCGACAGATCTTCTTGCCTTGCTTTTTAAATAAATCTACTTGCTTTACTTTAGTAAATCTGCTCTACTACAACCAAATCATCCGGGGTCACTCATTTGAATTCCTTCCTACAGGAACTGAGGAGGAAACAGCCCTATCCCTTCAACTCAGGGGGTGTCCAATAACACCTTGCCTAGTGTTTGGGGTGCCTATAACAAGGGGAATAGATATGGAGGTTGAAAACAATGTCTTAAGCTTTTGTGTTTTTTTTTCTATTCAAATATTGCCAGTATTTGCGTGTATATAAAAAGGATAACAGCAAATTACAATAATCCTTGTATAGATAGTATTCTCTTTCTTCCTCTTCCTTCTTCTCTCTCTAAAAATCAATAAAAACAAATTTTTAAAAAGCTACCTCATAAATACAGACAATAGTATGGTGATTACCAAAGGGTAAGGGGGGATGGAAGAAGGTATAGAGGGGATAAATAGCGATAGAAGGAGACTTGACTTGGGGTGATGAACACATAATACAATATACAGATAATGTATTATTGAATTGTACACACAAAACTTAAATACCAATGTCACCCCAGTAAATTCAATGAAAAATAAATAAAATATAAGTTTAGAAGTAGAAAATTTATCTATTCTTGATCAAAGCATCATATATTCATTATATTAGACACTATTTTACACTTCTACATTTCATCCCAATCTGGTATTTCTGCTATTGCACCTGATAACCTAATTATGCTGTTATTTTCTTCTTTTGTTTCCTATCAGTCTTCAGATGCAGAACATTTCTGATTTACTTCTTAGAACTCAGCAGCAGTCCTTTTTTTTTCTCACCTTAAGGGCTGTTGCTTATATCTCTATATTAGTCAGAATCTGAGATGACGCTATTTTATGTGTGCTATTTCAGAACACAAATGTGTTCTTCAGATGCCCTCTGCCTGTGAATGCCCCTGGCACATTGCCTGATATTGCTGAGATGGGCACTTGGGAAGGTGGTGGAGTTAATGAACGTGCCGGCCTTTAAGTGCCTAAAAAAAAGTCATCTAACAGATGGATTATTGCGTATAGAAGAACATGACTCAAAAGCCCTCTCATCTTTGGCTGTTTTCTAAATCTCAAAATTGAAAGCATACCCCCCTCTTATATTGCTCTCCTCTGTATCCCTACGTGCCATGCACCTATCCCTCACCCTCCGTAAAGGCTGCTATTTGCAGCCCAAACGTTTCCTCTGTAAGGTCACACAATGGAATGCTCACATCGTTTGGATTATAACTGTGATGATCCTTCCTGGAATGAAGTTACATTTGGAAGCATTCTAAATGGCATAGAACTTCTTAGTGTAACTGTGTATCCATACAGATAGGGACCCCTGAGATAATTAAATCATTCTCCATCTGTGAATGAGCGCTTACATCACTGTAATCCAGATGTCCGTGTTTCCTTTTTCTAAAGTCACTTCCCTCTCATGTGTTTGAGAAAAGGAGGTTGATCTTTGTAATGTCCTGGATTCCTCCCAAACTGCCGCTCCGTTGGAACACTGAAGCTCAGTGGTCGGTACTGCTCACCTCGGTGATGGCCATAAACTGAAGTTCAGGACCCACTTTCTGTATAGATGAAAGGGTTTTACATCAGCATGGGCATCAGAAATGTCCTCTCACTGCCCCACGTCATTATACTTGGGAGTGTCAGACTTGCTGTGAGTTCAGAGAATCAGAGTTTACATTATAGGAAATGCAGCCAAGTAATACTGCATTTTAGGCCTCTCCACTCTCACAATACCTGTGGCCATACCCTCTCTGAGAAGTGAATATGGCCAATGCCTTCTACCTACTGGCTCTTGCTTTCTTACATATGACTCAAATCTCACACTCATATCTACCCACCCCCTACACACACACACACACACACACACACTCCTAAATTTTCCCGTGCGCTGTCATTTCTCACCTAAGTACAAATTCCTCATGCAGAGAAATTACAATAACTCCTTTGGGTTCACAATTCTCATTCAGACAATATTCTCAGGACCTCATCTTCAATCTCCGTGTAGCTTACCAATATATTGTCATAAACAATAGCAATCTCTCTCCTTAAACAGAGCTCTATTTTTCATCTGTTAAAATAATGCATTTTCAACTTTCTGCCTCACTAATGTCACAGCTGTCATTATTCATGATGATTATGACTATCTATTCATGTAGCAGTTTATAAGTGTAAGAGAGAATGTGGGCTACCCAAAATAAAAGAATACAGACTCTGGCATACCTAGATTAGGGATAATATAGGCACAATTATGATATATATTGATGATCTGTTACATCGTTTTTATTCCTGTAGGTTTCACATTGCATGATCATGAACATTAAACCTGGAAATCTCCTTTGAATCTAACGCTTTATCCAAAAATGTAATTACAGATTTTGAGGATTTCCTTCTCTATTTTAAAAATTCAACTTTTCAATGAATTCTTTCCGAGGTTGCTTTTGTAATAGAATAAATGTATTTTCTTAAGAAAAAAAAATGTTTTTAACTTTTAAAATAATTTATAGATTTTTCACTTATTTATTGGACAAATACTACAATTTCCAAAGACGTTTTTGTCAGAGTTAAATGTGTTGATCAGAGCAGTGAGTTCAGACATTAGTGTTATTTTTTTTAATAGAGTTAAGTATTATATGATTTCCTTTAAAAAGCTACATGGCGTTATTTCATGGGCATATGTTCATTTTATTTAATATTCTTTTGATATACAATACAGCATATATTTTTCACAGAGCAGAAAAGATTTTTTATCTTTCAAAAGTTTAAAATTTTGTAAAAAAGTCAATGATATTAAGCACTAATATTATCTTTAATAAGTGGCACTGTTTTACTCTTCTGTATTTAATAATGAACCTATTTTAAAAATACATATCCTTAAAGGCTATAATGATAAGAAGTTAAAAACAGTACTGTATTTTCCCTCCCCCCATTATTTTTTCTGCTTTGGACCATATGGTTTAATTCATAATCATGATATCCAGGTTCCTGACACTCCAATCTATTCATAGTCTGCTTTTATATTTTTCAGGAGTTATTTAGTCATTTTTAATAAAGTCACAAACTCCCATGGTTTGGTTTTATCAATCAAAACAAAAGCTAAGAGCTGAACAATATCATTAATTTATGCAGTTTCCCTATCACAACCACTTTATTTCCTAACCTGAGGTAAATGATAACTTAAACTCCATGTTCATTATATCTTTGCTTCATTTCCTAAAAATAATGAAAGAGTGTGTTTGTTTCTGTTTAGTTGTCTTTAATTGTAGAACTACATTATGCTGCATATAGACCTTCAGGCTTTAATTGTTTCACTGATATTATTATATTGCTGCAAGTAACTGAAGTTCATTTCTTTTCTTTTTCAAAGCACTTTTTTGAAGTACTGTTGCCATGTAAAAATATGTATATGTTTAACGTGTATAGAACAATAAGTGTGGGCCTTTTCTGGGTAGCTGAGTTGGTTATAGCATCGTTCCGATACACCAACACTGCAAATTTGGTCCCCAGTCAGGGCACATATAAGAAGCAACCAATGAATGCATAACTAAGTGGAAAATCAAATCAGTGTTTCTCTCTCTCCCTTTCTTGGTCTAAAAATTAAAAACAACAACAACAAATAAACACAAAACCTCAGTGAGTTTGGGAATAATTATATAACCTAGAAATAATCACCGCAATCAAAGCCATAGATATAGCCATCACCTCCCCAAATTACCTCCTGCTACTATTATTATTATTATTTAAGAATAATTAAGATACAACCTTTAGCAAATTTTAAGTATACAAAACAGTATTATTAGCTGTAGGCACTATGCTGCATAAAGAGCTCCAGAAGTTATTTACCTTGAATAACACTAACTTTGCATAACCACCACTCATATGTATGGAGGGATGCTAACAGCCCCTAGGAGTGAGGTAGCTGATACAGGTATAATTTAAATAGCTCCTGTTTTATAGGCATTGATTCAGGAAAGATTGTAAACTCTGGTTTTTGAGAATAAAGTAGCTTTTCTGAGGATATTAAAAATACCTAGATTGGAACATAGAAGCAACAGAAAAGAATCTCTGTCTTGTATATTACACTATGGAATGTAGCTCTGAATCTGGAAAATGCTGTAGTCATTTGTAAACACTTTGAGAGCAAAGCTACCCATGGAAGTAACCCATAGAGAACCACAGAGAAATAAAGCTTGTGCTATTGAATTAAAATAACCTGAAGTCAGCATTCCATCTGGACTTCCAATACATAGGCCAATATATTTTTATTTTATTTCATATGCCAGTTTGAATTAAGTTTATATTATTTGTAGGTGAAAATAGATTAAATGATACAGACTGCCAAATGAAAAATGAGAGAACCTTGTGAAGAGCTGGAGAAAAACAATAGCATTAGAGGAAGCAGTATGCAAATATTGTAAGTTCAAAAGGGTCTTACATGTTTAAAGAAAAAAGAACATCCTAGTGTCAGCAGTATAACAGGTAGAGAGATACTGGTATGTGAGATTGGATAGCAAGGCAGAACCACATCAAGTAAGCAAGGTCATAAAATCCATGAAAAAGAGTTTGGATTTTATTAATAATAAGCCATTGATATAGGTTTAACGGTGAAGATCATAGTGTTTTTGTTTTGTTCTGTTGTTTTGGTTTCAATAAATTACTCCTATTATTCTGTCAGCATCTATTGGAGAGTATAAAATAATTTGGAAAAAGATAAATTTGAAAGAATAATAGATAATGGTGGCTTGTTAATGTCAGTGAAAGTCAATAGAGATGGTCAGAATAAAACAAATATCTTAAAATGGAAGAAATATAACTATTAAAATAGTAGAGGTAGGCCTGGCCAGTATGGTTCAGTGATTGAGCATTGACCTATGATCCAGAAGGTCACAGTTCATCCCAGTCAGGGCACATGTCAGATTTCAGGCTTGATCCCATGTTGGGGTGTGCAAGAGACAACTGATCAATGATTCTCTCATCATTGATATTTCTATCTCTCTCTCCCTCTCCCTTCCTCTCTGAAATATTTATATATATATATATTTTTAAAAGTAGAGGTAGAGCCCTGACAGGTTTGGCTCAGTGGATAGAGCATCAGCCTGCGGACTCAAGGGTCCCAGGTTCGATTCTGGACAGGGGCATGTACCTTGGTTGCGGGCACATACTCAGTGGGGAGTGTGCAGGAGGCAGCTGATTGTTGTTTCTCTCTCATTGATGTTTCTGGCTCTCAATCTCTCTCCCTTCCTCTCTGTTAAAAAAAATCAATAAAATATATTTTTTAAAAAGTAGAGGTAGAATAAGAGGGAGTAGAACAAACATTTCTGAATTGAGTCAGAGTGGTTGGTGGTTCCATTTTCTAGTGTGGAATTAGGTGCTCTAATTCCACACTAGAAAATGGATATATTAACTTTGAGATTTTCTCCACAGATCCAAGTAGAAATATAACAAACAGATAGTTGGGAAAAAGTTCAACTAAAAATGAGAGATACTGGCTAATGGTGCATTTGAGAGACAGACCAATTTTTAACACTATTTTGCCCTATGGTATTGGTAGTAATCTCATAGGGGAAGATTTTGGACCAACCAAAAGGAAGAATTCACAGGGTAAATTCTTGTGAAGCTTCAATGTACAGAACTGTGAATAGAAGAAAGAGCTAATAACAGAGGCGGAGAATGGATGCCATTGTGAGGGAATAAATACCAGAGGGAAGGGTTCCAAATGAAGGACTTTCAATAGAAGGGAGTGGCCACTAATATTAAAAGCTGCAGCAGATTCTAAGAATCTGAGGGTAACGTGTGTGTGTGTGTGTGTGAGTGTGTGTATGTGTGTTGTTGGGTACATGGAACAGAGAATTTTAGTCATAAAAAACAAAAAAATAACAACAACAAAAACGAGACCAGGTTGCTTTTTTTCCCCAAAAAACAAAGAATATATGTAAAAAAGTAAGGCAGTTCTTAATACAGAACATTTATTTGACAATTACTCAGGAATGGAAGCCAAATGAATAACAGGAGATAAGTGAGCAAAAGTTTTTCTTTTTTGTTTTCTACAATGAGATTTAATAGAGCATGATGGCCTATTTGTTAGAATATGGGTGTATAAGAAAAAAAGACCGCTGTGTATATAGATAGAGAGGATAACTGAGGGAGGAGGTCTGTGAGAGAATAAGTGTGGGCAAGATCAGGCTCAAGAAGAAAAATTTGTAATTTCTGAGAATATGGAAATATCCCATTTTAACAAGAGAGAAGCCAGATAAACCAAGCAAAGAAATAAGTAGGAATTTTGCATATTATGTTAGCAATATAAGGAAAGGTCCATCTGATAGTGTCCATTTTTTAATGAAATCTGAGGAAAGGTTATTGGCAAAATATACATAACTGGAAGTTTGAGGGAAAAGGAGACATTATAATATAGATATATCAGATCATAAGGAAGTCAGCTTAGGCAGCCAACATTGATTCAACATGTGTTGTTGAGATAATGAATTTAAAATTAAATTACCATACCCTAGTTGTGAGATTTACTTCCGTAAAGATCAACTTCTTAGGTGAATGCATGGGGAATGCAAGCAAATACCATCTAATCTCACTTACATGTAGAATCTAATGAACAAAGTAAACTGATGAACAAAATAGGACCAGAGACATGGATGCATGGAACAGACTGACAGATCTCAGTGAGGTGTTGAGGGGGGACTGGAAGAGATTAGCTAAAGAATATACATGCACTAGAGGCTCGGTGCACAAAATTCATGCATGGGGTGGGGGGGCAGGGTCCCCTCAGCCCAGCCTGCACCCTCTCCAATGCAGGACATCCCTCTCACAATCCTGGACTATTGGCTCCTAACCGCTCACCTGCCTGCCTGCCTGATCGCCCCTAACTGCCTCCCCTACCAGCCTGATCACCCCTAACTGCCTTTGCCTGCCGGCCTGATTGCCCCTCACTGCCCCTCCCCCCCCACACCAGCATGGTCATCCCTAACTGCCCCCCTGCCAGCCTGATCAGCCTGTTCGGTTGTTATGTTCAGTTGCAATGGTCGCTTAGGCTTTTATATAGATAGATATATACATAGCACTTGGATACAGACAACAAGCTGGTGAAGGAAGGGGGTGGAGGCTGGATAGAAGGGTGCCAAGGGGGGAAGTAGGGACATCTGTAATAGTGTTAACAATAAAACATAGGTTTTAAAAATTTTAACCAGGATTGGTATGAATAAAATGAGAAAGATGAGAGAGAAGGAGAGAGAAGAGGTAGTTCAGAATGTTAGCAAATATAAACAAACATAAATAAATTTTTGGGTGCCCAAAGGAGATGGGGCCAAAAGTAACTGAAGCCAAACTGAGGTTACTTATTTGTCATTGCAGTACTATAGCAAGCAATGGGACAGTGAACAGAGAATCGGTGCTTGAAATGATTTCAGAGGCGGTATCGTTTCTGGAAGAAAGCAAGGTCTTGGCTTTTATCACAAGGTGGTAGAAATATTTTTATGGGTCAGGAGTTAACCTCTTTCTATATCTTGTTGTTGTTGTTGTTGTTTTCTCCCTATCAGCAAAATCACTCTAATTTACTTAAGCTATTTTTGAACTCAACAAAAATAATTTTAACAAACACAGAAATAGAAATATCCTACTAACATGTACACTGTAAACTGTATTTGCCAGGCTACCTTGGCTGAAAAACTAGTGAAACAATAAAATGGGGGTTTGTAAGGATTGAAATAGTCTTCTCTGAGGTAATAAACTTAAAAGGTGAAGTCCTTCTATGAACAGTCCTATCTCTCCTAAATTGTGCAATATATATATATAATCTATGAGTTTACCAAACTTTTCTAGAATCTAACTTTTATATTCTGTACAACAGGAGCCATTGAGTATATTTCTCCTCACCTTCATTTCTTAAGTTCCTAATGATGCCGTCTTTTGATTTTACTAGAATTTGCTTAAACAATATACCTGTTTCTTTTATTATTTTCTAAACTTCCATTGTCCTTCTTCAGTTTTACTACAGGAAAATTTGGTCTAATGATGTCTCTTCTCAAAAATAACTTCTCCTATGCCTATGCCTTTTACTACCCTTTTTGGCTATCTTTCATTTTCCCAGCTCCCCATGTCTCAAGAAAAGTCTATCATCAAATATGCTCATAATTCTATTGTGTCAATATTTTGCTTTGGGTTGTTGATCCTGCTTAGTCTAGAAACAAGTATGAGTTTGCATTCTCAGAGGTAATATGGGGACCTAAATATAATCGGTACATGAAGGATATAATCCTATGCAGATAGATTTAAACATAATGGAGTTGATGACAAGTGAAAGCCTGATTTTTATATTTGCATACTACAAAGCAACATATAAAAGAGGAAAAGATAAAAATAATTTAATTGTAGCATCCTAGAACTTCATAACTGTTCGGACCGTTAAGGATAATACCCTGTGAGAGTATCAACAATAATTTAGCTCTTATTATCAGACCGCAAGAGGTCCAGTGCTCGAAGCATGATTTGCAATTTAAGTAAATTAACCTCAGTTCTGTAGTCAAGCATCCCCCTAAGATAAAACCACCTCTCTGGCAGTTATCAGCTGAGCTTGATTAATAAGGAAAGTGTAGCATTGTGCATGCAGTTGTTCTTTTTGCAATACTTGGAATCACAGAAGGAAAAGTTAATGCAATGAGCTACAGCTTAGCCACAGCTGGAGAGAAACCGTTTTAGCTTTTAGCTTTTTGCTTTGAATTTGTATTAAGTATGGTGCTGGTTGGCTTCTAGGAGTCCTACAGAGGCTCTATGGGGGAAACTTTACAGATCACTGTTCAGACTGAATAAAGATTTTAAAGATTACTTACTCAGAGCCAGTAACTGGTGGTAAATCCATGTTAAACTGATGGCTGAATGATAAATTAGACATAATCCAGAGCTTTGCCTTGCTCTTAGAGAAATACGCATGTTCTAGCATGAGGTTCATGACATCCCAGCATTTGAACTTTTATAGAATGACAGCTATGAACAACATAATAAACCTATGAATAGGTCTAAATGCTTATGCAACATAACCGCTAGTTCTTAGAAAACTGTCCACCCCCAAGCATTAATTCCTTTTTGCTATCTCAAAAACTGTCTGATTTGTTAAACAGTTCAGTTGCCACCAGGTAAACAAGATTAGAAACTACTTTCTAAAAATTAATCTTTTGTTTTCCAGAAACCCCATAGGTGATTCATGGCCTATTGACACAGAATATTGGCCAGCTGCTTCTCTAAATACATACTAAAGGAGGCTGCCTGGAAGATAAAAGGGCTAAAAGTAATACAGAAATGAATCTGAAGAAAGAGGAAGAGGAAAGCTTCATGTTTTTAGTCCCGAACTTGTTTGTCCCCCACTAGCAGTAGAGAAGCGTTCTTATATCTTGAGCTTTAATAATAGATCATATGCTTTAATGCTGAACTTTTACTGAAACATGCTACTTTCCTTCTATGAAAACTTAAAATTCTGAAATCAAGTGACGCTTTCATTGTCATTAAATATGTGTATGAGCGTGCAAAATACACTGAGGCTTTTTCTGTCCATCTTGAGAAAAATGTTCCTATATATCAATCTGCTTTCATGAAGCTGGTAATTGGTAATAACACCATGTTAAATGAATTTAGATAAGAAAGTACTACTATTTTCCCAAAAAAAATTATTTTGGGAGATAAGGAAGCTCTTGAGGAAGAAAGAGAAATATGAAGAAATATCTTAAAATAAAAACGATGTATTACATTATTTTGTTCTTTAGGCAGGAGTTGGAACTTCCATTGGAAATTCAAGAATGTAGCAAGAAAATTAATAAGGAAGTTACTTAACAATGCCAAAGAATCAATGATAGTAGATCTATTGGTTATCTTCAAATACAGTATTCCAGAATATGTAGTCTTCAGCAGATATGAGTTATGAGTATTTTTTTTTGGGGGGGGGGGGTGAGGGTGGTCTGACATAGGTTTAAAATTGGGATTTACAAAAAAGTAGCACATAAAGTTATTCCAGTATTTTGATTATTGAAAATGAGGTGTTAAGTTATAGCTTTGCTAACACCTTTCTCTAGTTTTGAAATGTGGAAACTCAGGTTACTAATTTTAGATGTTTTTCCTAATGTATGCATTTAATGCTATAATTTCCTTCAAAGTATTGCTTTAGCTCAAAATGTTTTTTTAAATATTTTCTTTGTATTTTCTCCTTGGACCCACGTATTTATTTTATTTTTAATGTATATATTTTTATTGATTTCAGAGAGGAAGGGAAAGGGAGAGATAGATAGAAACATCAATGATGAGAGAGAATCATTGCTCGGCTGCCTCCTGCAAGCCCCACACTGGGGATTGAGCCAGCAACCTAGGCATGTGCACTGACTGGGAATCATTCTGATTCCTAGGTGGATGCTCAACCACTGAGGCATGCTGGCCAGGCCCCACAGATTACTTATAAAGGTGTTGCTCAATTTCCAAGAACTTGGACATTTTTTAACTATCAATTATTAATTGATTCCTAGTTCAATTCTACTATAATCTGAGAACATGCTTTTTGTTATATTCTCTACATAATAAAAGCCTAATATGCAAATTGACTGAAATGCAGAATGACCAGTGCCATGATCAGTTGTTGTGACGGGCACTGACCACCAGGGGGCAGATGCTCAAGACAGGAGCTGCCCTCAGTCTGCAGGCTCCAAGCCAGCCAAGGCGGGTGCCAGAGGGGTCTCCTCGATTTCCCTGCCAGTCATCTCACAGATGGCCCCAATTGCCGGCCAGGCTTAGGGACCCTACCCATGCATGAATTTCCTGCACCATATATATATATGGCTAATATGCAAAATGTCCCCTTGGGAGATCGATTGCTCACTATGATGTGCACTGACCACCAGGGGATATCATGGAACAAAGACAAGCCCTGGGCAGCAGCCAGATGGACCTGATCAGCCCTGATCGCCAGCCAGGCCTAGGGGCCATACCCAAGCACAAATTTCATGCGCTAGGCCTCTAGTATTCTATAAGTGTCTTAGGGTTTGTTTTAGGGCTCAAAATATAAGGTGTCATGGTGAATATATTCCATTTGCACTTGAAAAAAAAGTATATTCTATGAATTATGGATTGAGAGGCCTATAAATGTCTATTAGGTCATGGTAGTCAATAGTATAATTTATATGATCTATCTCCTTGTATAATTTACCTCTTTACCATTAAATAATGTCCCTTTTAACTTTTAATAATATTTCTTATTTAGAGCATATATCATTAAAAATTAATATAATTTCAACTTTCTTCTGACTATGTGGTATTTTGTAAGATTACATCACTTTACTTATTTAAAAAGTCTGAATAAATATTTTTAGTAATTTTATGTATTTGGGGCTAAATTGTTCAAATTTTCAGATAAAATATCTCAGTAAAATATTCATAAAAATTAACCTGGGCCCTTTAGGCAACAGACAAGGTTATTAGTCTGATCATCCTAAGGTTTTTGAAAATTTGTCAGCTAAGTACAATACAGAGATGAAAACCCAGAAATATAACCCTGAATAATCAAGATTGTTATCTTAATGTCTTACATTTAAAAGGAATTTAAGTTATGTAACATTTTTAAAAGTATTTTATTACCCATGTTAGGATAAGTATTTTTCCCCCTAGAAAAAGCAATCTATAATTCTTAGAATACGTACTTTAGTGACAAATATTCTCTCATTCACCAACTCTGAGCTCTTTTTCACCTAAGGCTTATCTAGGGCATGTCCTTAAAAGCCCAATTTTAGGAAGAATCCTGCTAAATTGGTTTAGCCTGAATTCCCCACCTTTGATGTCTAAGCACCCTCAATATCTGACCAAATTCTTCATCGCATCATCCCTGAAGGAGTATCTGATCACCCTGGCCTGCCTTCAGCAAAACAGTGAGATCTGTCTAGCCAGAATCCTCCCTTACCGCTGATGTTTCCTCTTGGTGTTTTCCTATCCACTGACCCTCCCCACCCACCTTCCTGGCCATAAATACATACTTTCTTTGTTTTGTTCAGAGTTGAGCCCAACCTCTCTCCTACTGCAAAACCCCACAGTAGTAATACCCGTGCCTGTAACCAAGTCCTAAAGAATCTGCCTTACTGTTCTTCAACAAGTATCATGAAAAAAGATTTTGTCATTAACAATGTAAAATTACATTGCACTATGATAGATACAGTACATACTTATTATATTTTGGCTGGTTTCATCCTACCATATGTAAAGTGGAATCAGATAATCTGTAATGAGGTGAAAGCTGCATACCACACCATGCTAAGTGCACAACTTGAGAAATTATCCTAGTATACACTGTTTGTACTATCTTCAAATATGAAGGAAGTTGTGTAGAATGAGAATGTGACCTGAAACATGTTCTCAATTTCTACCACTGCAGCACCATCTCCACACATTCTCTTTGTTCCTACATAGTTGCATACTCCTTTCAACACCGTGAGTTAACTTAATTATCTTTCTCCTCTCTCTCTTTTTTTCTCTTTCTCTGTCTCATCTGCTTAAACTACTTAAAAGAAAATCCCAATATTCTGTGAAAAGGAACTGTATTTTGGCAGGAATAAAAATTTGTACAAATTGTTAAAAAAATTGCTTGTGACTTTTCATCAAGTATTTTCTAAATGTGTTCTAAATTTAGCTATCTCAAAATTATTCATATTGAGAAACAACACCCAAAAAGGGAAAGTACAAAAATATCTACAAGTTTATAAACATTGGGTTATAATTTAAGGTTTGCTCAATAAATTCTTTACACTTTTCAACTTTATTAATATTGATAGGTAATACAGTATCTGTATGTTCTAATTCATAATTAATTATTTAAGAAGTTCTACTTCTTATTCATCCTTTTGAAAATAGCTAAAGGTAAGTTAAAAACTAATTTCAGTCAATTATTATATGTCCAAATCTCTCCTGATTAAAGAAAAATAAAAGATGTAGTATCAATTACTAAAGTATTTTTATTATAAGATGTAAATAATAGATTGATTAGGCTCTTATATTTTTGTAACAGTCATCACTAATATAAAAAAATGACTATCCAGAATATTCTCAAAGAATATCACTATATGGTTCTTATTTTTACAAAAGAGAAAAAAAGCTAGGGAGAAATATGAAAATAATTCTGAAGTTATTTATATACCCTTCCAAAGTCTGCAGGAAATTAAGGTTTACCCATTTTTCTCTCTTTAACCCAAAAGATCTTTATTACCGATCTTCAAAAACAAAATTCAACTGGGTATGTTTTAAAGATCTTATTGGTTTTATTCGGTGATTTATGCATCAGGCAGCAGCCACTCTGTTAGATAGAAATGAGCGCCAAAGAGCTTTATAAGGCAAGATAATTTTGTAGTCAGAAAGGAGCAGGAACAAGGAAGTTAACCCAGACAAGAAGGCTGTTGTGAGGTTACTGTCCTTATAGGGGGTGGCAGGAGGCTTCGGGGTGGGTTACCTAACTGAAATTGATCAGGCCATTCCTGACTGATTGGTTTATGATTCCAATTCTGGAAAAGCCAAAACTGTAATCAAATTAAGCCTCCAAGAGGTGACCTGGGGCTTACCATAAGCCACTCCATTTAGGGCCTGTTGTCTTAGGCTAAGACCAAGAGAAATAATGAAATAACATCATCACAATAAGAATATCCAAAAGCAGAGCTGCTAGTAAAAATAGCCATGGACACTTCCCCAATTTATGCCAGATATTGGATCATTACATGTGATTTCTAAGTTTGACCACAGCCCTCAATTATCACTCTTTCATACATGAGGACATTGAGCCTTATGCTTAAATAACATTGATAAAATAAATTTTAAAAGACCTAAATAAATGGAAAGACACTCCATATTCATGGGTTAGAAGACTTTATGTTGTTAAAATTCTATATGAACAAATGTGATCCACAGATTCAATGAAACCTCTTTTAAAATCCCAATGGCATTTTTCACAGAATAGAAGAAAAAAACCCTTAAAATTCATATGGAACTACAGAGGATCTCAAATCATCAAAACAATTTTGAAGAAGAAAAACAAAGCTGGAGATACCACACTTCCTAATTTCAAAATATACTACAAACCTACTATAATTAAGATAGTATGGTACTGTCATAAAAAACAGACATGTAGACCAGTGGCAGAGAAGAGAATCCCCAGAAATAATCCCACACATAAAAAGTCAACTAGTCTTTGACAAGTGTCCCCAAAACACACAATGGGAAAATGGATGGTCTCTTTAATAAATGCTGCTGGGCCCCAGCCGCCGGTTTGGCTCAGTGGATAGCATGTCAGTCTGCAGACTGAAGGGTCCAGGCTTTGATTCCAGTCAAGGGTACATACCTCTGTTGCAGGCTCAATACCCAGCCCTGATAGGGGCATGTGCAGAGGCAACCAATCAATGTGTCTCTCTCACATCAATGTTTCTCTCTGTGTGTCTCTCCTTCTCCCTTCCACTCTCTCTAAAAGTCAATGGGAAAATATCCTCCGGTGAGGATAAATAAATAACTAAATACTGCTGGGAAAATTAGATATCCATATGTAAAAGAAAGAAGCTGAATCCCTATTGCACACCACTCACAAAAATTAACTGAAAATGGATTTAAAATGTAAATGTAAGAGCTGCAGTGGTAAAATTCCTAGAACAAAACATATGGGAAATGTTTCTTATCACTGATTTGAAAATGATTTCTTAGGTATGATACAAAAGCACAGTTAACAAGAGCAAAAATAAAGGAGTAGGACTATATAAAACCAACATTTTTTGTACATCAAAGGAAATAATCCACAAAAATTAAAAGCCAACCTATGGAATGGAAGAAAATACTTGTAAAACATATATCTTAAAAGGGGTTAATACTTAAAATAGGTAAAACATATATACACATGGACTCATACAATTCAACAACAAAAAACAAATAACCCAAATTTTAAAAATGGACAAAGGACTTGAATAGAATTCCTTTTCCCAAAGGAGACATACAAATAATTATGGGCTATGTTATTCAAGGGTAATAAAGTTCAGTTATGAGTAAGTTCACAACATACATGATGGTGACTGTAGTCAATAATACTGTATTGCATACTTGACATTTGCTTAGAGGGTAGATCTTAAGCATTTTCATCACACACACACACACACGCACACACACCACATATGAGGTGATCAATGTATTAAAACGTGGTAAATTTTTCAGAGTATATGTGTATATGAAAACATTGCATTATACACTTTAAATATATATAATGTTATTTTTCAATTATATTTCAATATCCAGTGGGGCCAAAGTAGATTTAGAGTTGTTTATATGGAAAATAACACAATAATCCTATATAATAAAAGGCTAATCTGCAAATCAACCAAATGGCAGAACAACTTGTCACTATGACACACACGGACCACCAGGGGGCAGATGCTCAACCCAAGACCTTCCCCCTGGTGGTCAGCGTGCTCCCACGGGGGATGCCACTCAGCCAGAAGCTGGGCTCACAGATGACGAGTGCAGCAGCGGTGGCAGGAGCCTTTCCCGCCTCCGCAGCAGCATGAAGGATGTCCGACTGCCATCAGTCGACATCCCCTGAAGGCTCCTGCACTGTGAGAAGGCTCAGGTTGGGCTGAGGGATCTACCTGACCGCCCCCCTCCCCGCAGTGCACACATTTTGTGTATCGGGCCTCTAGTTAATATATAATAATACAAGAATAAAATCCATGTTTCATGTACTTACAACTGTAAATCTATTTTGTCTCACCTTGTAATGGGAAAAATTACTGGCTCATCAATATTATGTGTCCCTATATTTATAATGGATATATATTATCTGTACTTGTGCTGCTTTTGAACAGTATTTTAACGACCTGCACTGTATGATGAGATATTCTATAATATATGGTCCTTTAGTGATAGAGTTGAATAAGTAGTGCTTAAGCAGCCCCTCCAAAATCTTCTAAGGATTGATATGCTGTGTGCTTTTTTTTCTGATGACTTCAAGAGCTCCCAAGGCTGTTTGTAAAGCCTTTTATGACTAGCATCCCAGAAATGAATTTGAAAATGGAAAATCTGAGTTGGAATCAAAATATGCTCTGACTTTGGTAATATAAAAGAGTAAACTAAGAATTGTATCAAATAAATAAATAAAGTCTTTAATATTTTTGTCTCAAACTTCAAGATAATTATGTTAAAGTTACTTTAGTTTTTCTTAAAATAAATTATTTTACCTTTTTCTACTTTAATTTAATTGCCAAATTAAAATTCTACATTTGACATTGAGAACATTTATTAATTTTTTTTCTTTTTTGTTTGTTAATTTTTTATAAGGGCCCTTAGTCTACATTTTTTTTTCTCTTTTTTGAGTTTCCAATCTTAATTATTATTTAGTTAGTTGGCTCCCAGTCACTAACACCATATGTTCTGTGAAGTGCTAATTACATTGTCAAATTATACAAATGTTTCACAAAAATGTGCTGATAATAATTTTAGTAAAATTGTTATTTTCAAACTAGAACTATATGAGTTTAAGTAGGAAAATGAGCACGCATAGGAAAAGTGGTCCTATAGATTTAGAATTTTGACACTTTAGCTTCTTAGATATATTTGTGGCAATGGGATAATGGACTCTCACTAGACATGTACACCAAAAAATCTAGCTTACTTACTTACTTTCTAAGGATATTCACATTTTGACTCTGAAACCTGAATTTTTGTTTTATTATATGGTATTTTGATCCATAATGTGAAGTACTACACAATGGCCATTTATATTTCACTAGAGGCCCAATGAATGAAATTCGTGCAAGAGTAGACCTTCCTTCCCCCGGCTGCCACACTGGCTTCCCTCTGGCACCTGGGACCTGGGCTTCCCTTGTAGCCCCAGCTTTGACCAGAAGTTGTCCCTAAGGAATCTGTCTAATTAGCATATTACGCTTTTATTATTATAGATGGTTATTTGTCATATCTTGTAATGAACTTGGTATTAATATATCAGCAGACATTAAAAGTATTGATTAATATAATTATTACATATATTTAAGCAGACATCATATAAAGCCTAACCAATTTATTTTCTCAGTAAACCTTATTAAATCTCTTTTTTTATGTTATAAGATTTCTTCTAAACTGTGTTTTTAGCATGTTCACATTTGTATATTATGCACTTTTTTTGTCTGTTATGTTATATTAGGAATAAATACACTGTCAACCCAATGTTATTGATAAATGAAGATACATGTACTGTCCCCAAGTAATCAAGGTGTTTTATATGTGCCTTATTGCAGTAGCAACAAAGTATTAATGTAACTCAGGTCAAAATTTATATAATATAACATAAAAACAACTTTAAATGAAGCAATGCAAAAATAAGTAAACTTTTAAAAATTGCTGAAATACACAGGTTCATATCAATGGCCTCAGGTTTGAAATTAATCTATTTTCTATACCCTTCTTGACTTCCTATGTTTATGCATGATCATTCTCTTTTTTTTAAAAAAAAAAAAAGTAGTTTTAGTTTTTCAGCAAAATTGAGATCAGGTACAAAGATTTCCCATATCACTCCTTCCCTCACACACTGCATAGCCTCCCCTATAATCAACATCCCCCGTGAGAGCGGTACATTTATTACAGCTGATGAGCCTACACTGACACATCATTACCACCCAAGTCCATAGTTTACATCAGGCTCACTTTCGGTGTTGTGCATATGATGTGTTTGGACAAATGCATGACGACACTTATCACCATTAGAGTATCACACAGAATCGTTTCACTGCTCTAAAAATCATCTGTGCTCTATCATCCTTCCTTTTTCAACACTATTGACAGTCGGGTTTTTATGACCATAGTTCTTTCTGAAATTCTGGTAAAAATATGAAGGTTTTAGCCTTCTGTGTATTCACTGTATAGTCTTGGAGAATCTCAACACTCTTCCTCTGATGCAATACTATTAAGTACTAATTATCTACTGTTTTTTACTGACTATGGTATATTTTATTAAGAAATTAAAATAATAAATTAAATAAAAATAAGATTCATTTGTCTTCCTTTTTTCTAGAAAATTATATATTTTCCTTAAACTTTCCTAATGCCAGAAGTATATGCATATGTATTTTTTCTATCTGTGGTATTTTAATATTTAGCAGGTATTCAATAAAAGTTGAAGTAAGCTTATTATTCTAATTATATTTTTTAGGGGAAAGGAGTTTAAGATCCAATACAATTTTAATATCTTGAAAGAGAGTTGATTCTAGTGGAATGTAAAGTTTTTGCTACTTCATACTGCCAAGATGATAAGACATCTAGTTTTGCGAGGCTTAGTTTCCTAGGATAAATATTTGGGGTATCTGTCTTGAAGTTAAAATATTTATTTTTTCTACTTTAATTTTAAAACGACATTAGATGTGTTCAATGAGTATCTGAGAGAAATTCTTTTGGTACACAAAGGGAAATCCATCAATTACTATCTATTTTCAGTAAATGAAAGTGGAATAAAGTCCTAATTACTGTATATTATACAAAAACCACAAACCACAGCTGCATCCTACCAATGATTCATTTTTAAAAATCTCTAAGTAACCAAATCTGTTCTTATTATTTTAAAGCCTTCATATGCGTAATGCATGCCTTCCTCTAATTGGTACACATAGTTACAGATTACATTTAATCATCATTGGAGTTATTGGGCATACCTATGGCGTGCTTATCTGTGAGTGGGGAAATTTTCATATGACACCATATATAGTAAAATAATAAACCATTTTACAGAATGCTAACTCTATGCAAGATTATTACAGTCCTTCATAAGAAGCATCATATTTGTTCTTTATAAAAACATTTTGATATGGGTGCCCCTATTGTCATCATTTTGTTAATGATGAAACTGAGGAAGAACCAGATAAGTTTCCCCAAACCGCAGAGCTAATCCACAGCTACAGAGGGTTCCAGGCAGCTGTTGTGATGCCACAGCCCCAATGGATTCACAGTTCACTTTGTTAATTAAGATTTAAATAAAATTGATTTTAGAAATGTAAATGTTATACATAAGTTTTTTCAACAAGTTTATGGCAAAATAGAGCAGTACTTGGAAAAGAGCTCAGTTATCACCTTCACAGAGAAATAGTCATTTTCCCTGAATAAAGAGACGTTAGAGAAAGGAATGAACCGCAAAGCTGATCTAATATACCTGGACCATATGACTGGTTCACCCTTTTTTTTCCTTTTGCTGGAGACAGCAGGTGTGAAAGAATGATATGGTTACTCTCAACTGAGCAATTTGGCCTTACAATCTTTAAAACCTTGATGGGAATTGCAGAAATTGGGAGGGAAAATATGTTACAAAGGTAGAAAGTAAAGATTACAACTCAGTGCCCAAGGGACCGTGAAGTAAATAAGTGAACCAAGATGTGAGAAAGTGCATAGAGTTGTCCTTTTAAAGAGGAAAATTGCTCGGTGTGATTATTTCAAAAGCTGTGTACATAGAGCAAAATTGAAACTATGCTAACAATATATATTTCAGATAAATGTTTTCTATATAATACCAATATATGTATATATAGAAATATATGTGTGTGTTCATATGTACATATGTATACACACAGTCTTCATGTATCATGCTTGCTTATTTTTTGTGAAG
This sequence comes from Corynorhinus townsendii, assembly GCA_026230045.1. Taxonomy (NCBI): domain Eukaryota; kingdom Metazoa; phylum Chordata; class Mammalia; order Chiroptera; family Vespertilionidae; genus Corynorhinus; species Corynorhinus townsendii. The sequence goes on from JAPDVU010000010.1 coordinate 36,732,454, forward strand.
TGTATGTGTGCATATAGTCGTTGCAACAAAGGACAGGGAACAATCTTTATCTGATGCTGGAAAAAGATTCACTCCATGAAATTGAATTGGTTTGGCAAAGCTGAAATGTATGCCTAGTATTCTAGTTAGAGTTGTTGAAAACTGAAATCTGACACTTGGATGGTAGAAAAAATTGGCTACTTTTATAGGAATACTAGAGGCCCAGTGCACGAATTCGTGCATGGGTGGGGTCCGGCGGCCCGGCCCTGATCAGGGAGGATCAGGGCCAGGCCTGTTGGGAGAAGGAGATGGCAGGAAGTTGGCTAGCCAGCCCACCCCAATTGGGGCCCAATCAGGGCTGGGCCAGCCAGGAGAGGAGGCATGGGCAATTGGCCCCCAGGCCCCACTCCTGATTGGGATGGAGGGGTGGGGCCAGCCAGGGGGAGGGGCCCTGGGCTGACTGCAGTGGTGAGGGCTGATCAGGTATACGGCCAGCCAGCCCCACCCCTGAGTTGGATGTGGGGGGCCGATCAGGGGCCAGCAGCAGGAGGAGGGACCCGGGGTGTTTGGCTGGCCGGCCCCACCCCCAATTGGTATGGGGGGATGTTTGGGAGCAGGGCCAACTGGGGGAGGGGCTGCGGGCAGTTGGCCAGCCGGCCCTGCCCCTGATTGGGGTGATGGGGACTCATCAGGGGTGGGTCTAGCATGGGGGAGGGGCCATGAGTTGATGAGATGGGGGGCCTAATGGGGGTGAGGCCAGCCAGGAGGAGGGGCCACAGGTGGTTGGCTGGCTGGCACCATCCCTACTCAGGGTGGGAAGACTGATCTGGGGTGGGCCAGGGAGGAGGGGCTGCAGGAGGTTTGCTGGACTGCCCCACCCCCAATCGGGCCATTCACTGACTGCAGTGGGCTTCAGAGTGACCAGTCATTCCGTTACAGCATTCTGGTAGCTGGCTTTTTATAAATATAGACTAGAGGCCCAGTGCATGAAATTCATGCATGGGGGTTATCCCCTTAGCCCAGCCTGCACCCTCTCCAATCCGGGACCCCTCGGGGGATGTCTGACTGGGATTGGGCCTAAACTGGCAGTGGGAGATCCCTCTCAAAATCCTGGACCACTGGCTCCTAATTGCTGACCTGCCTGGTTGCCCCTAACTGCTCCCCCCACTAGCCTGATCACCCCTCACTGCCTCCACATGCCAGCCTGATCACCCATAACTGCCCTCTGCTGCTGGCCAGGTTGACCCCAACTGCCCCTTCCCTGCTGGCCTGGTCACCCCTAACTGCCCTCCCCTGCTGGCTTTGTTGCTCCCAACTGCCCCCCTTTGCCAGCCTGGTTGCCCCTAACTGCCCCCACACCACCGGCCTGGTTGCCCCCAACTGCCCCCACCCCTGCCGTCCTGATTGCCCCTCACAGTCCCCCCCCCCCCCACTGTCCTGGTTGCCCCACACAGCCTGCTGTTCAGATGTTTGGTCGTCCCTCACTAACCTCCCTGCCGGCCCGGTCGCCCCCAACTGCCCCCCCTGCCTTCCTGATTGCCCCTCACAGCCCTCCCCCCCCGCCCCCGCTGTCCTGCGTGTTCAGTCCTTTTGTCATCCCTCACTAACCTCCCTGCCGGCCTCGTCATAGGCAGCCATCTTGTGAGGGCATGACAGTCAATTTTCATATCACCTCTTTATTATATAGGATAGGCTAAAAGCTAGATATGAAAACAGTCATTTTAAGAGCAAGGCAGCATATAAAGGAACCCACAGGGAAGGATTAGGGACTTGGGCTTAGTGAAAAGCCATATTCCGTACCCAGCATTTTTTCTGTTTTATGTCTTTAATTTTTTATTGGTTTTATTGAATTATTGTTAAATCCTAGAGAAAAGTTTTATCTGTGCTGAGGAACTATTTTTTGTGTGTGTCCAATTTAAGGAGACACTGTGCTATGCTTCCTTACAAGAGAATACAATATTTCATGAATATAGGAGAATTGTCTGTGAAAGTAGATTTATAATCTATAGCATGTAGCACCATGGAGCGAATTCATGTAATATATAAAAATATCATATACAATCTATAGTTAATGGGGTAAAATATGTCTATGACATTTAGGTGCTTGCTCAGTGGATGCAATAGCCTCACCATATAACAACTTTCAGAAAATGGAATAAGAATCTTCCAAATCTCAGAATCTTCTAAATTTCAGATAACAAGTGAACAGAGCGCCTGGGCATGTGACCTGACTGAGAATTGAACCGTGATCTCCTAGTTCATAGGTTGATGCTCAACCACTGAGCCATGCAGGGTGGGCTAAATGTTTTCTTGACATAACTATGCAGATGCCCCAGAGATTTCTCAGAATTATATAGAACAGATCTGTCTTTCACATTTCTACCCCCTTTGTCCTTGTACATTTCCCCCATAGTTGTAAGCAATACTTTAATTTGCTTAGGCAGAAGACTTCGGAGGCATACCTGACTCCCCTCTTTCTCTCACATTTATGTTAAATAGTCCCAAAATTGTTGACAATGCTTTCAATATACCTAGAATACAAATACTTCTCAACATATCTATAGCACCTACACTGGTCCAAAGTCCAAGGATTTTTTTTAAGTATATTTTTATTGATTTTTTACAGAGAGGAAGGCAGAGAGATAGAGAGTTAGAAACATCGATGAGAGAGAAACATCGATCAGCTGCCTCCTGCATGCCCCCCACTGGGGATGTGTCCGCAACCCAGGTACATGCCCTTGACCGGAATCAAACCTGGGACCCTTCAGTCCTCAGGCCAACGCTCCATCCACTGAGCCAAACCGGTTTCGGCCAAAGTCCAAGGAATTCTATTGTAATAGTTTACAAATTTATCTTCCTACTTTCACTTCACCTCTCTGCCAAACTAGATTCAGCAGGGTGGTCTCAGTGACCACATTAAAATCCAAATCACATGATGTTATTCATCTTCTCCAAATCATCTAATAGTTTTCCAGCTCCCTCAGAATGAATTCTAATACATGTCTCAGGATTGCAAAGTCCTAAATGATCTATTTCATTGCCCTATTTTTCTTAACACTGAGTGGCATCTTCACACATCCTTGACATGTAAGGGTGAAACGTATGAAATAGATGTTTAGGTAATTAAGAAAGTCAATTTGGGGATATTTTATATGACAATTTAATAAGAAAAATCTCACCCTAGGATATTTGTACTTGATACTCTGTCTTTTCTCCTAATAACCATTTGAATCCCTCATTCTTTTCTTTCAAGTCCAGCTTAAATAGCATTTTAAAAGACAAGCCTTCACTGATCTCCTTCATAACTGAATAGTATGTCTTTCTTCTTATTTCACTTTATGTTTATGCATCAGATGTACCGCCTCCTCGTACTGTATGTTGATTTGTTTATTCGCTGTCCTCTTCCTCTAGAGTACAAGCTCCCTGAGAGAAATATCTGTGTGTTTACTACGCAACCTGTGGCGCCTGCAATACTGTTTACCTTAGTGCTGCCAGCAAGGTGGCTGAATAAGTCATCTCTAATCATGTTCCTCTGAACAACAACAGTTTGGGATTCACCTATGAAGAAGCAAAAAGTAATATTGTGGGAGCTGTGGGATCCAGCACCGTATGCCAAGGGATCAGGGAGGAGTCTTGCCTGCCTTTTCAAGATTGGGTATAAATTGCTTACATATGACACTAAATGTGTATTCAATAACAGAATAAATTGATAAATCAGACTCTATTACAATTAAAAACACACTGTTGAGACAATGAAAAGAAAAACCACAGAGTGAGTCAACAAATTTGCAAATAATATATCTGATAAAAGTATGGTACCCCCACCAAATGAATGACTCAAAGTTCTATACCAATTCAAATAACACATTTAGTAAATATGCAAACTATGGGAATTGATCCTTAACCAGAGAAGATACACAGTTGGCAAACATGTATATGAAATGACATTAAATGCCATTAGCCATTAATGAAATGAAACATAAAACAATGGTATAAACTTGTTTTTAATTAAATGATTAAAATTAAAGACTGACCGCACCAAGTATTGGTGAAGAGATGGTTTAACTGGAATTCTCATTAATTTTCAGTGAGAAAAAAAATGGTACAAGCATATTTAAATCCAATTTGTCAGTTTCTTAAAATTTAAACAAAAATCTACCATATGATGTACTCATATCACTGCTAGATATAAAATCAAGAGAAATAAAAGCATATGTCATATGAAGACTTTTATACAAATGTTCATAGTAGCTTTAGTGTAATTGTGCATATATAGAAATAATCCAAAAATCCATAAACAGGTCACTGAAAAAATAACTGTGGCATTTTCCTACAGTACAATCTGACTCATTAACAGCACGATATTAATTATTGATATATGCTACAACATAAGTCTTTAGAAGATTATATTAAATACAAAGGCCCAGACCAAAAAAAGACCATATAATGTATGATTCTGTTAATATTAAATTGTAAAAAGTCAAACTAGTTTATACAGGGACAAAGTAGATCAGTGGTTATCTGGGGAGTGGGTAGGGTGGTGGTGCCAGGAGTGGTAGGAGGGGGATAACAAAGGCACAAGGGAACTTCCTGGGAGTGATGGATGTTGTGGTATTTATGATGGTGATGTTTCCGCAAGTATAAACATATATCAACATTTATATATTTGAAATTTTAAAAAGTGTGTAGTCAATTGTAACTCATTAAAGCTCTTTTAAAAAAATGAAACAGTAAAGAGAGTAAGACATAGATGAAACTGTCACCTGAATTCTGGTTAAACAAAGAGTTAATGCTGCATTTCTTGGCGACTAACGCTTAAATGGAAACCTTTCATTTTAAGTTTCTCTATCTGATGACAGAAAGTAAATATGTTTATCTAAATGGACAAACTTTTCCAGTGACAATTGAAAGTGGAATTTATTATGTGGATTCTTATCTAAATGCTAATGTCTTCAACTACAGATGTGCAACAGACTCAGAAATAATTTCTCTCAATCTAAAACTCTCATATTGGATTTCTATTAAAGCTGAATGCCTAGAAATTATTAGAATTTGGTGAAGACATTTCTACAGGACACTGAATTATGTATATTAATTCCAGATACTCTAATTGATTTAAAAAAAATGGTTAGAGTAGGCTGCTAGATAGACATGAGCGGGGAGAAGTAGTTAGGTCCTGGAGTGGGTATACGAGAGATGTGACAAACCAGAACTAACTCAAAACAAAAAACAGCAGACCCAAGAATGAGGAATGGGGAGACTTAGAATCTCCTCCAGGATATGGTCTCATGGATAGCATCCAGGTAGGGCAGCCTTAAAGCGTAAGGAGAGATTTTGTTTTTGTTTTTCTGCTTAATATTTCTTGCTTAAGGGAGTTCAAGCAGAACACTAAGCATTATACATTTTACATAGGACACTAATTTGATCATATTGCAGTAAGGAAACATTTTATATAAAGGACACTGGAAGGCTAACCACACATACAAACATTGAAAAAAATGGACTACTTGAAAATTAAGAAATTTTGTTCATTAAAAGGCATTGTTAAATTGTAGAGTCTGACAAGATATTAGCAAAACACAAAAGCATAAAGTATTCAATATATATGAAGAGCTTTTATAAATTTACGTAAGATTTTATATATCTACATAATAGAAAGGTGAGCAAGAAGATTTTTAGAAAGAGTAAGCTAATGTTCAGTACACAGACTAAAAGTCACCAACCTCATTTATACATCAGAAAATACTAATTAAAGCCAAAATATGAATTAAATCATGATAGTGATATAAAATAAGAATAACAAAACAAAACATGGTAATACCAACTGTGGAAAGAATTGTGGCATATTCATAATATGACATGAATAACCAACTGTATTTGACATACTTTATCTGAGCGGGCGAAGGCAAGCACAAAACATGTGTGATGCATGATTCCATTTAAATAAGTAAATAAATAAATAAATAAATAACTGGCCCAAATTAATGTATGAAAGCTGGACACAAGCTATAAAATAAAGGTTACAGGCATTGGACCAACCAATTGGGAGCTTCCATATTAGAGCAGAGGAAAGCACCTGACAAGAGCCTCACATTCACCTCAGCCTTCTTCTGCAGGGCATTTCCCACCTGCAGCAGAGGGACTTAAGAGTCCAAGCCCTGAGTATCAGCCTCAATGGGAAGGAAGTGATTTGGAGAAATGTGGTGAAAGACACTAAGTAAGGGCGGATGCATTCAGGAGCCCCCCAAGGTCTGTGTAAAAATTTAGTTCAGGTATATTGTTGCCTTCTGAGCTGTCCATGCACAAGGTGAGATTCTAACAGAGACTAGCAGCTGGGAGGAAGAGCATTAAGCGGAGGGAAAATTATAGAAAATATGGATGTAACAGATTAAGTTATGGATAATTGCAACAGATGCTTAACACTTAAAAAAATATTCCAATAAACTTTCTGTTAAATAATAGTGACCTACATGAAGAACACCTTGGATATAATTAACAGCAGACTACAGAGGATGAAAATGTGTAAACACAATGGCCAAACAATTTTAAATACCTGAACAGAAACATAGAGGGGGAAAAAAGGACGAAAGAGAGTTGGGACATTGTTCAAAAGTCTACTATGTGTGCAATTAAAGGACAGAGATAATGGAGAGATGGTAAAGATCATGTATGTTCACCTAGATGGCAATGTACAGAGATGCTTATATGTATAAAATTTCATTGATTTGTATACTTAAAATGTGTTCACTTTAATAAATGTAATTTATAACCAATTCAAATAAATACAATGATACTTAATGTAAATATTTTCATTTTACTTTTAATGGGACACAGTTTGAGACAGCATATGGTAAAGCTTCTCAGATAAATCTTTACTGTCTGGAAGCTGAAAAGATGTAGAAAGAGTAAAGTAAATTTTCTAGAGTAAGCAAAGCAGATTAGAACTGTGGGACTGACACATTTATATTTACTATGTGCAGTAATCACAAGCAACCTATTGGCTGATGACCTAGAGCAATTTACATGATTAATGGAGACTGCATTTGAATTGCAAAATCCTGAGGTTTAATTAGTGGACCAACTCACCAAATTAAAGTATAAGTTTAACTACAGAAATTAATACTTCACCTGGCTCTGTTACTCTCTTCTTGCTCTTCTCTTCACCTGGCTCTTGTTATTCATAAATTCCCATTGAGAAACACCAATATTATTTACATTTGAAATGTTCATAGGGTTAAAGGTAAGTTTGTAATGGATAATGAAATGGCAAGCATTCATAAAATGAAGGTAAGGAAAAAATCTGACTTTGGAGAGAAGACTAAATCCTACATAAACATTATATTTGTACACTTGGTGCAATGTAAAGATCTTAGAATATAGCTCTCTTGAAAGGCAATATTCTGTACTAATATAAAAACTATACAATGCAGTAACCAAAGAAAATAAAGCTATCGGTCAATTAAGAATCTGAAGAAAGAGAATATAAACAAAGGGTGATTAGAAAAGACCTCATAGAGGTGATAATAGTCAATTTGAATATAAGAGGTTCAAGGTAGAGGCTGAAACAAAGTAGAAAGGTGGAAGATTAGTTTGAAGGCCAATGGTAAAGAAAAAAAACAAAACAACTGAGATATTTACAATGAGAGATTTAGTAAAATTGGAAATAGGTTACTGCAAGTATACATTTATTCTCAGTGCCTCAGAATATGGAACATTAATTTGTGTTTAATATTTTTATTCCTTATGTATAAAATTGAGTATTCTTTTTGCATTAGATATAAATATTTGTGAGTTTTTATGCAAGTGATTTTGTGACTGGCTCTGTCTCAAACCAAAATACTTGATAGGCATATTGACACTTTTTTCCCAATAGTGTTTAAATTTCCCTTACACCTGAGCAATTTTACAGTTAATTTTATGTGTGTTTGCTCAGATAGTCAGAACATATACATTAATTAGTTTTGAATGTGAATTTTGAGTGGTATTTACCTAACACTGGAGGCTTTTTCATGATGTTATTTCTAAAGATAATCAGCCAGTTGGCCTCAGATGAATGGCTATTCATTAACGTAATTAGTTCATGTAGGAAGTACAAAAGATGGAAAAGTGGGTGGCCATTGGTAAGTACTTCACATAAAGCAGGGGAAAGCTTTTCATTGGAAAATGACATACATATTTTTTAATCTTAAGTTTATGAGACAATTTATTTCGCCACTGGGAAACCAACTATCCCCAGACTAAAAATTCTTACCTTGGAGGAGTGGAAGGAAACCAAAACAAACATGAATTTGTTGGAATTCTTACTATTTACCAAGACTTGACCTGGTAGATTGTAATATAGTTCAATGTCGTAAAATATTTCACTATTTCTAAGGATCTCTCTGGGAAACAGAAATATCTTTTCCATTTACACAATAGAAAATAACGAACTTCAACAGGAATAAAGCTGCTTAGACTAGTAGAAGAGTTGGACTGTCCACGTGCCCAGGGGTCAGTATTCACCTGGAAGTTTGCAGTCAGGTAAGGCCCGTAGCTTTTCTGATTCCCGCACAGAAGTTCCCAATGTATCCTAGAGACAAGGACAACATTTACATTTCTTTTGTCATTTGCCCATCCTGCTGATACTTCAAAAACCTGAGGAGTACGTGGAAAATCAATAAAACTCACTATATCGCTGTATCATCTTCATATTTTAATAATTAACACAAGTTCAGATATTTCCAACTGATTTGTCTTCCATTTCACTAATTTCCCCGCTTTTCTTGTGACTATGTGTGCCTATTATGATATCAAGTTGGTCTATCAAGTTGTCATTTTAAGTTCTAGGACACCCTATTGCCTCATATTTTATGGATCCTGGTTTATCCTGTAATTATCTATGATTGCCTCTGTTTATCTGAGCACATAAACCATCGTTATTTTAATATCCCTTTATCAAACTTCCATATCTGCATCTGCCTTGGATGTATTTATATTATTGGCATTTTTCCTGTTAGTCATTTGGACCATTGCTTAGCATGAAACATAATTTTAAATTGCATATAGGATACTGCGTTTTACATTTGTTGAAGCTCTGGAAGATATTATCTCTCTCCCCCAATGGCGAATGTTCCTTCTGCCATGTATAAAGCACATAGGTAGGTCATTTTTTTTTTTCCAGCAAAGATTGGTTTTATGCTTTTTAATGGCTGTCACATTTCAAATTAATCCTTTCTTCTTAATCCTCTCTTCATTACATTTTATCTTAATCCATTACTTCTAAGATGTGTGGCCTTTCCTAGATTTCAACTCATAAAATGGGGTATTGATCAAGGCCTCCATCCAGGCAAGCTCCCAACTCAGCCTCTCCTTTTTTAAGCATCAGGTAACTGCTAAGATTTGTGTTCAGCCCTTTAACCTCTCAAATGCCTCTTTCTACAAGGCTCCTACCAGTGTAGTCCTGCACATTTACACTGTAGGGATCGGTGAAACCTTGAGGGGAATTTGCACACAGAAACGGGGACTCAGGTTGCTGAATCCCCTCCTCCCTGTGAGGTTACCTCTCAAATGTCAGACAGTTTGGCAGCTCTGAATGCCAGTGACTTTCTCCATAGCTTGCTAAGACTACAGCTTTCTGCTGTCAGTCTGCTTCCCTGCACTGACTATCAACAGCCGCCCTTAGGGGAAACAAAGCAGAATAAGTGTGAAGCTGACTTTCTCTTCCCTCAGGGATTGCATCCTGTCCCACTCTGCAGGAGGCGATTGCCCTCCTATATTTGCTGTGTGTATTCCGTCCTTTCTATAAGCTACTTAGTCATGGTCCATATTGGAATTCCCGTCTGTAAACGACTCTAATTGTGTTCATTTCAATCACAAGAAAAATGATTAAAAACAGAAAGAGAAGACTACAGACATGATAGCATTTATGAGAAAAATACATGAGCTCTGGAGGTGAATGGTGTTCTGTTGGTGGGAACTAAATTGGAAGTTGAAAGATGTACCTTATTCCTGTTTTAATTAAATCGTTTGTGGTCTGGTCCTTATGGCATTAATATGCTACAATCCGAAGAGTAGTGATTAGGTACTAAGAGACTCATCCTCATTTACTTCTTAATTGTCTATTGATATGAGGCAAGTTATTAATCCTTAGTTTTCTAATGGTTGAATATTCATACTTTTGTTTTGAGACTATAATAATTCACATTAATCTATGCATCAGTTTATGGGTAATGTTACCTATCATGAGGCAAACTTCTAATGTGGAGGATAGAGCAGATAAGAAAGAGACAAAGCCCCTGACTTCATAAAGCTGAAAAGATTTCACCAAAGAGACAGAGCATAAATAATGTCAAATGCATACATAAGATCATTTTGAATTTTAAATAAAAGAGTTTGGTTGAAAGTGACAGGGCCGGGCAGAGTGGAAGGTAACATTAGACAGAGAGCATCACCTAAGCTTGGTATTTAAAGTGAGACAAAGAACATGCGAGAACCAAGACGTTTCCAAGGAGTGTACCCTAAGAGACAGAACAGAAATCACAAGGTTTTCCAGAAAACATTTTCTGGAAAAGAAAACAAAACGGTCAATGCGGCTGCAACATAATAAATCGGGAAGAAAGGGTAAATGATAATAAAAAGAGGCCGGGTAAAAGCTAATAAGCTGCTACAGACAGACAATGTTAAATGTGTGTTTGTTTTTTAACCAAGTACAGTCAAACCCAGAGCGAGGCTGTAGACAAGTGAATTCCATGATCTGATTTATGTAAAAAATAAATAAAATTACCCTCACTGCTGCTGTTCGCAGAAGGAAATGAAGTGTTGGTAGTGTGGTTAAGAAAAGAGTAAGGAGAACCGCTAGGAAAATATAATAGCTCCTGTGAGATTTGATGCTGGTTTAGATTTGGCTGAAGAGATTAGAGATGAAAAAATACAGAGAATTCATGACATATTTTGGAGTTATAACACGCTTTTGTTGTGGAATTAAATATAGGGAACAGGGGGAAAAAGAGAAATTAAGAGTAATTTTTTAGCTTTCATTCATAAAATTATATTTTAATACCATAAAATCACACAAAAAATACAGCAATTTAGTAAGAGTTCTAAACACTGATAAAAATTACATTGGAAAAAATCTTTATGCTTGTGCCACTGAACTGGAAAGGTAAGCTAAAGCTATATTTATTCACTGTTGATTTCAAAATTATTCTCACTAAACTACTCTAATATAAAAATATGTGAGCATTTCCATTTGAATGGTTAGCTGCTATTCAATATAACCAAACAAAATTGATTCAAATTTATAACTTGAAATGAAAAGCATAAAACCTAAATTATACAGCAATCATGTACAATTAATCATCAAATGCAGTTTTCAACAGTCTGCCAAGGTCAGATTTCATTGATGATAGCTGCATCTGTTGTGAGATCTGTGTCTTTCATTGAGAGAGAAAAAAGAGTTACTAGTAAACTACTTATAATGTCGTTATAAATTGTGAATTTAAACAATTTGAATAATTAAAGATTAATAACTTCCTGAATTCAGGTATTTGGACAATGTTCAGAACTTTAAGTCTTGAAAAATTCAGAACCATTTAAATAAACTTGATCTATTTGAAACTATTCTTTAATGGCGAACAACTAAATTAAGAGGTTGAAAAGCATGTTAAAAATAATTTCATTATTCCCTATGAGTGTCTCAACAATTTCTTTTCCTCCCTAGTTCTCATATTCTCCTTTGATTCTAAATTATCTTTTTCTTTCTCGTGTTCTTATACTCTTTTATTCTAAATTAATATTAGGATGTCACAGGTCCTAACTAATTTGGATATACAATGCTGGAACTAGGTTCTGAATAATCTTTTTGATATAGAATTCATTAGTCATAGGACAAAGAGATGCCATGAAATGCTAACTTCCAGGCTGAGAGCCAGGTAGGTGAGAGATCAAGAGCAGACTTCCAGTTGAAGTGACTTAGAATTCTAGGAATCATGGCTAAAATCCAAGGGGCAGGATACCAGGGATAGTCTCTGGGAGATTCCAGTGCTGGCTAGCCCTTTGGTGTAAGCTAGCCCCTGGACAAGCTTATGACTTGCAGGTGAAAATTAAACTGTCCCAATTATGAAGCAAGAAAATATTCCAGATAGATTCTTTTATGTTATATCTCAAAAAGCAAATGAAATTCAGAAGTACTGTCAAAGAACACATGTAATAAATATGTAAATATTTAAATTGGCAATAAAAATAGGTTACATGTTTACTAAATCATGAAGGAATTTTTCACTGCTTGCAACCAATGTTAAACACTTTTGTTTCAGTACTATGCCTGGCTAGAAATCTTTTTTTTAAATATATTTTTATTGATTTCATAGAGGAAGAAAGATGGAGAGAGAAATAGAAACATCAATGATGAGAGAGAATCATTGATCAGCTTCCTCCTGCATGCCCTGCACTGGGGACTGAGCATGTACCCTGACGGAAATCAAAGAGCTATTTGCTTTTCCTTTATATCAACAATCATAAATATAATAACAAAATTAATTTTATAAATATTTGTTTAGTATTTTTCTCTCCTCTCTAATGGGTTCTAAATGGGAATAGAAATTAAGTATTTTTGATTCCTGTTATAGAATACATGGAGCATAAATGGCATTCAATAAATATTTATTTAAGAACTAGAGGCCCAGTGAATGAAATTCATGCACTCAGGGGGGTGGGGGTCCCTCCGCCCAGCCTGCACCCTCTTGCAGTCCAGGAGCCCTCAGGTGATGTCCACAGGGAACAGGCCTAAGCCGTCAGTCGAACATTCTTAGCGCTGCCGTGGAGGTGGGAGAGGCTCCCGCCACTGCTGTGGTGCTGCGCTCACCAGCCATGAGCCTGGCTTCTGGCTGAGCAGCGCTCCCCCTGTGGGAGCACACTGACCATCAGGGGGTAGCTCCTATGTCGAGTGTCTGCCCCCTGGTGGTCAGTGCGCGTCATAGAGACCAGTTGTTCGCCGTTCAGTCTATTTACATATTCGCCTTTTATGATATAGGACTAGAGGTCTGGTGCATGAAATTTGTGCATGGGGAGGGGTCCCCTCAACCCAGCCTGCACCCTCTCCAGTCCGGTACCCCTTGGGGGATGTCCGACTGCCAGTTTAGGCCCTATCCCAGCAGTCAGACATCCGTGTCACAATCCTGGACTGCTGGCTCCTAATCATCCACTATTGCCCCCCCTCTGCCAGCCTGATAGACCCTAACTGTCCCACCCCACAGGCCTAGTCGCCCCTCACTGCCCCTACCCCCGCTGGCCTAATCGCCCCCAACCCCCCCCCCCCGCCAGCCTGGTCATTCCCAACTGCCCCCCCCCCCCGTTGGCCTGGTCACCCCCAACTAACTGCACTGCCCTGCCAGCCTGGTCACCCTTAACTGCCCCCCCTGCTGGTCTGGTCACTCCTCACAGACCCTCCACCAGCCTGGTCGCCCAACACAGCCTCCTGTTCAGTAGTTTGGTCGTTCTTCACTAACACACCTGCCGTCCTGGTCACCCCACGCAGCCTGTTTGTTCAGTTGTTTGGTTGTCCCTCACTAACCTCCCTGCCAGCCTGGTCATAGGCAGCCATCTTGTGAGGGCATGACAGTCAATTTGCATATTACCTCTTTATTATATAGGATTTTATCAGTAAATGAAAAAACACAGGCTTTGATGTCACCTGAATCTGGGTTTGAAAACATTTTTTATTAAATTTGGTTCTTAAATAACTTATCCATATTTAATATTCTCAATTTGTCATATGCAAATTGGATGTAGTGAGAACTGAAAAAATAGATGTAAACATGTCACATAAATGGTAGTTCTCATTATTATTTAAATGCTTTATAGATGTCGAAATTTAGGAAAGGAGAGAGGTGCATATAGTTTTTTACAAACTCAATGTACTATAAAAGCTCACAGGAAATAAAGCTTGTCTCCTGCAGAAATAAGGACATTTTAGTGAGCAATGTATCTTTACTGGGTCTTCTGCTGCATAAGTCATTGGTTTCTGCACGATGATAGCAAGTGCAGATCCAACAGCAGATTTCTATAACTGGCCTATGTATTGTCTGTATTACATAAACATCGCTTTTCTGTAGTTAACTATTTTGCTTAGTTGAAGTACTAACAAAGAACACGGGATGTAAATAAAATAGTTTTTTACAAAAACTTTTTTTTTCAAATAATTAAATTTACCTTAAGAAATGTATTTGGCATTTTATTCTACAATTACAGCAATTAAAGTTTATCCTGAGAATTAGACATTTGGCTGCATCTGTCCATTTATTTCCTGTAAAGTGAGTTTTCCTAGATTTTCTGCCCTCTTATAATCGCCCTTCATTATAAAATAATTTTCTTATTGTCTTCAAGCTACCGGCAATTTAGGAAGCAGTAAAAAGAAGGATGGAGTTTGTTTGTTGAATTGTTTGCTTGACTTATGTAGAAGTGCCTTGCTGTGCTTTAATTTAAACTAATAGCATTTCTTCTAATGCTATTACACAAATAAAACACTAATATTTTAGCCTTTATCTTCCACCCACATGTTTTCTAAATATGAGATTATATATTTAAAGTGAAAAAAGACAGAATTTTATGTTTCCTTTATCTAAGTAATATTACGCATATAATAAATAATAACTATTTTTCCCCAATAGTTTCGGGCTACTTTATATGCAAGAAATTTCTAAATTATAACAGTTTTTCTTATTCATGAAAAATACAGCTATTGGTTTTGTTTCTCTGGAGAACATTGACTAATACAATCCAGAATATATAAAAAGTTAACACAACTAAAAATGAACATGAAAATCCAGTAGAAAAATAAATAATCACTTTACAAAACAAGAAATATGAGTAGCCAGTAAATACAAGAAAAAATTCTCAAGATCATTTGTCAGGAGGGAAAATGCACCTTAAAACTACAATGCAGCACCAATAAATATTCTTAAAAAGTCTAAGATTAAAAATCTTGAAAATGCTAAGTATGTGAGAGGATCTGGATAACTAAATCTCTCACACTTTGCTTGTGGGAATGTAAAACAGTACATTCACTTTAAAAATAATTTAACAGTTTCTCATAAGGTTAAACACAAATTCACTCTAAGACCCAGAAATTCTACTTCTAGATGTTTAGCTCATAAAAATAAAAGCACATGTCCATACAAAGTATTATATGTGAATGTTCAAAACAGCTTTATACAAGAACTCAGAACTGGAAGCTTCCCAAAATGCCTGCCAAATTCTGAAAGAAAGAAGTAAAGAAAAATTTTGGTAAATATATCAATGGAAAAAGTCTCAGCCTTAATATAAACTATGGATACAATAACATTATAATGAATCTCTGACTGACAGGTGAAGTAAAATAAGTCAGACTCACTCATATTACCTATAGTATGATGTAATTTATGTGAAATTCAAAAAACTAAAAAACAAAACTACTAAGACAGAAAAGTAGATTGGTGTTTTCCAGGATCCAGAACTGTGAGCTGAGGACTGAATGCAAAGCAGTTCAAAGGAACTCTTTGTTGTGATGGAAATATTATATATTGTAACTGTGCAGTGGTTACATGGCTATATAGATTTATAAACGCTATTAAGCTATAGACTTATGGGTAACTTTTAAGACTACTTTTAGAGTAATTTTAAGTTCATAGAAAAATTGAGAGGAAGATACAAGGATTCCTCATATATTCTCTGCTCAAATGCATACTTAGTCTTCCCAGGTATCAAATTACCCAAGAGAGTGGTACAGTTCTTACAACTGATGACCCTACAATGGACACATCAAATCACCCAAAGTCCATCGTTTCCATTATTGTTATTCTTGGTGTTGTACATTTTATGGATTTGGACAAATGTGCATGCCTATCATTACAGAATCATAAATAGTTTCACTGCCCTGAAAACCCTCTGTGCACTGCCTATTCATGCCTCCCACCATGCCTGACCCCTGGAAACCACTGACCTGCTCACTGTCTCCATAGCTTTGCCTTATCCAGAATGTCATAGAGTGGAAGCATATACTACATAGCCTTTCAGATTGCCTTCTCTTTGGTACTTCGTTATAGCACCTTAAATTCATTAGGACAAAACATCATGTGTGACATAATATTTTCTGTTTATAGGATTATAAACTTTCTCCTCAGTTTTATCAGGCTATCTTTATCAATTTTTTAACATTAAGCCAGACATTTATAATTGATCCTGTCTTATAAACAAGAATATATACGTGTGTGTGTGTGTGTGTGTGTATGTATATACAGTATATATATATATATATGTTGCAGATTATTTATAGTCATATTTTTTAATTTGCTTGAAAGAAATATAAATCTTAACATAGTTTACATCAACTTATCTTTATTTTTAAATGTTTGCCTTATATATTTCACTGGAGATGTTTTTAGGTATGTAAGTTTATAACTGTTTTAACTTATAAATAAAATATGCTTTTATCATTAAAATTATTCCTCTTTGCCTTTAAAAAAAAGACAAGCTATAAATTGGTAGACAAATATTTGCAAATCACATTTAAAAAATAATGTGTTTCCAGAATATATAAAGCACTCTTACAACTCAAAAATAAGGTAAAAAATTAAAATGAACAAAATAAATGAATATTCAAACAGAGAAAACACATAAACAGGTAAAAAGCACAAAAACAGTTCAGCATCATTAATTATTAAGGAACTGAAAATGCATATAAAAGTCACTATCTTTACACAATACACATACTAGACTGGCTGTAATTTTTTAACATATTTTAATCACAGTGTGACCAATTTTGCTTACATACTTCTAGACCTATTAGAATTAAGCTTTTATTACAAGCCTGATAGTTACCTTTGCCCTATAAAAAGCATGATTTTTCTCCAGATTCATAGGGGCTATTGCCTCTGAAACATAGATTTTTTTTTTCTTTTCCATGCTACATACAAATCTTATACATAAAGTCAACATTTTTATATATAGCAAAAGGAACATTTTTATGTAGATTACTATTTCATAATAATATGTGCTATTGAGGACATTAAAAATATGTTCTATACATACTAGCTTTGATAAAGAGACCAAAGACGTATAAAAATCAATTCATACTCTGGACATTTAAAATGCCGTATTTAAGGCTTCATGTTTGAAAGAATAGAAAAAGCAAGACCGACTCATCCCCAGACAGGGGAAGGTTTTACATAATTAGGGGGAGGGGTTGGAATATGGAGATGAAGTAAGAGACTATATCCCTGAGAAAATTTCTCCCTATTGCCAGCCATCCTATGATGATTATGCTAAATTGCAGAAGAAAGAATGAAACTCCTGAATAGTTTGGTGTGGTAGGCTGATTAATGTCCTCCCCAAATATGTCCCTATCTTAATCCCTGGAGCCTATACGTGTTATCTTTCACTGTATAAAGGACTTCACAGTTGTGATTAAAGACCTTTAGATGGGGGTATTATCCTGGATTATCTGAAAAGGCCAAATGTGATCATAAGGATCCTCCTAAGGGTAGGGAGGGGGAGCAGGAGGATCAGTCAATAGAAGTGTGACAATGGAAATAAGAGGTTGGAGTGATCTGAGGAATGGCCATGAGCCAAGGAATGAAGATGATCCATAGAAACGGAGAAAGGTAATACAATGGATTCTCCTATGAGCATCCAGAAAGAACTCGGTCCTCTTAACATCTTGGTTTTAGAATTCTGACCTCCAGAACTGAAAGAAAATAAATGTGCGTTGCTTTCAGCCACTGAACGTGCCATAATTTCTTACATCAGCATCAGGAGCGAATTCATTTGGCTGTACCAACTCTAAGCAGAACCTGTTGAGGAGACAGTATCTTGGAAATCCCCCACGAACTGACTTGGGATGGGAAAAGTACAGTAGAAAATTGCTATTACAGAAAAACAGTGTTCTGAGATTTTATTTTATTTTATTTTTTTGCTACCTAGATGTGTGGATGCTAATAATAGAAATGAACTTTAATTACAGACAAGGACATTGCCTTACTTAGCAGTTTCATTCCTATTTGTCTGACTAATACATTTTTGGATTGTTAATTTAAGTTTGAATTTAGAGAAAACAGGTAATTAGTTTTGTCTTAAAAATCAGTTATCTCTCAAACATAAAAAAAGAATATGTTGAAATATTTAAAACAAAACAGGCTTTCCTAACAGTGAAAATTTCATCTCTCTCTCATCAGTAGACTAGTGTAACCTAGTGCATTTCGGTAAATAAGACACTTAGAATTTAATTTCCAATTAAAAGAAGAATCCCCATGAGTTCCCTGAATGTCTTGCTAAGATTAAAACCTTCAATGGCTCTTTGTATTTGCTCCTTACTGTGTTATGGAATGCATAAGATTGTTTGCTACAGTAAAGTGGCACTTTCTAGACCAACACAAACAAAACCGTTATCAGTAACAAATAATCCTCCTTGATTTAAACCAGAAGCCAATCAGTATGCATTAATTATTATTAATTAATAACTATCTTTAATTTATTTAGCTTTTATAAAGTCTATATAAGAAAGTATATGAAATATTCATTCATTTGTGAATATTCCAATACTTTTTTTAAATCCCTGTCAGTAAAAAAGTATATGATATCCAATCATCAGAAACTAAGATTATCAGCATTATTTATATTTGAAGCTTTAATTTGCACCTCTTAAACAATAATGCTCAACTTGATATTGATGAAATTATTGATTTACCTCCCCATGCAAACCAAGTCTATTTAAAAAAAATACAGTGTATTTTAAAAATCACATAGTAAGCCTACAATAGTTTTCCAGTTAATAAGATTCTAGATTACTTGCTCCCTGCTTAAAAACTACCTCATCGTATAGAACTTAGATTTTTTAAACTTTAGCCACACTGACCCTCTACCTGCTAATTTTTAACTGGTGGTTATATTTGTCCACTTTTCTGTGTTGAGATTATTAAACTTCTTGGGGATATACAAATCTTTTAAATATTATTTAAAATATTAATTTTGGGTGAACACTGTATAACAAATTTTTGTATATTGGGAGATGAGTGTCAGAGTATTTGAAATATGCACTTGCAACTACTGATTTTATTTGACGTAAAATAACATTCCATTTATATCTTAATGTGATTTTACTAAAGGTGGTATTACCATAATAACGTAACCAGATTATCTATAGCAGGGAATGATAATGAAATATCAAGAGTTTGTCTTTATGTAAGAACACATACATTTGCTTTAATAATACAGACTGTTAATAGACAGAAGTGTCAGCTATTTCTTATGGAATCAATACATTTTTGTTGTTGTTAATCCTCACCTGAGGATATTTTTTTCCATTGATTTTTAGACAGAGTAGACGGGAGGGGAAGAGACAGAGAGAGAAACATTGATGTGAGAGAGACACAGAATTGGTTGCCTTCCACATGTGACCTTTCAGTCTGAGGGCCTACACTCTAACCACGGGGAAACCGGCTAGGGCAAACTTTTCTTTAGATTTTAGATACATTCATTTTGCTTATATTCATTGTCAATATGGTAGAAAATATTCAAGTGGGATTGTACCTTACAATTTGTGTAGGTATCTGTTAACAAACTTCCAGAAATTTTCTAATGTATAGCTTACAAATTTAAAAATAAAATATTGTAATAAAAATTTCCAAATATTTTAATACTTTTATTTGGATTTCAAATTATGGATACAGCCCTAAATCAGAGCAGGAAAATATGAACGCAAATGTTCTCATATTTTAACTTTTTCAATAAATTAAATGTTTGTGAGACTCTAAATAATTTGCTTCAGTCTTGCACTTGAAACTTTCTAAAACTTCATGGTCAGAAATCAGATATTTTTAAACTGTGTGAGAAGTTATAATGTTGAAGACCATTATAAGAAGTAAAAGGAACAATCCTTTAAAAATATGAATTGTAATAAAATTTCTATTTAAGTACCACATCCATATCAAGTTTACAATTAACAGTCAAACTTGTTTCATTGTCCATTCAAAATATATTTGCATGATCAGCATGACTGATATTTAGTTATCTTTTAGACCACTCTAAATATTACCTACCCATCATCTCTTTTTTTGAAAGTATTGGTGTTCATTTTAAACATGTACTACATGAAACAAACAAACAAACAAAACCTGTAAATGGTGGATCCAATTTTAAAAACAGGAGAGGGCAAAAATAGGTTTATACTGTCACACAATAAATACTATAATCAGAAATAATACAAGAATAAACTGTGTTTTATATAGTCACACTGTAGACCTACTTTTGTCCACCCCTGTAATCTTCCCCGCTAATTGTTAGTTTTTCTTTTTGGTGCTCATGCAAATTATAACATTATTTCTTATCGGATTTTATTTTCACGCAATACCTTTTTTAATACAATAAGCAATAATGAAGACAAGAACATTTTGCATTTGAGTGAACTGCATTTGTTCTTTGCTGTATATTCAAAATAATAACAGACACCTCTTATCATGGAATATATGATATTATAAATAAAGGAGAGACAAAACAAAATAAAGATAACTATGTAAACTAGTTAAAATATATGAAAATACCTGGAAGTAATCACACATCATTTCCATATGCAAGAATCAGTACTTTTTAAGATATACGAGAAAGTATTCATCAGATATCTCCTCATAAGTCAAAAGTAAAAATAACCACCATCTGTATGCTCTTTTACTCATTGTTAAATGATATATACAGCTTAGTAAGAGTAATTTAACACCATATAATTTTATTGTAAAGCATTCCTGGATACAAATGAGGACAAGCAAAATCTATATTTGAGGTCACTATAGATTCCGGACATTCTTTCTAAGTGACAAACACGTTAACCGAATGAAGGATAATCCTATATAATAAAAACCTAATATGCTAAGTGTCCAACCATTTGTTGGATTGGTCGACCAGTCGCTATGATGCACACTGACCACCAGGGGACAGACTCTCCGACTGGTAGGTTAGCTTGCTGCTGGGGTTCAGCCAATGAGGGTTGGGGCAAGATGGGCCAGACACACCCTGGAGCCCTCCCACAGTCCCTCCCAGCCCTGATGGTGCACCAGAGGGGTCCCTCCACCTGACCTATGCCCTCTCGCAATCTGGGACCCTTTGGGGGTGTTGGAGGGCTGTTTTCGGCTCGATCCCCACAGGCCCAGCCAAGGCCCACGGGTGCACGGAGCCGTGCACCAGGCCTCTGGTGCTGTAATAACAAGCTAGATTCTAACTTCAGATTTAAATTTCTCTTATATGTGCTATCTTCCCTGTGGCTTTCCACTTGGAAGCCACAGTTACTTTATTATTGCTTAACAGCAGGAAACCTTCTAAAGTTCAATTTTGTGAGAGTGGGAAACTCTCTTTGATTATCCTCCAGGATCCTAGGACTCTTTCATAAAACTTTGTTTTACTATTTTTATCTCGACTCAGTTTTACACATTAAACTACATATTAAATACAC